>OZ026616.1:87256367-87591867 GCA_964020975.1 Hermodice carunculata | reverse complement strand
AATTGTATAAAGGCAAGTTGTTGGATAATGGTGATTTCATTTGCCATTGATTGGAAGCCCTTCGTAGTAAATGTCATTGAAAATTCATTTTCACAACAAGTCTTCTGTAATAAATTAAGCGACTTTTTTTCGTCAACATATGATCGAACTCACTTGACAGAGGGGAACAGAGACGCTAAATTGTTTTGACCTGATAACTTCATCAAAAAGATTCAAATGAGTCGAATGTTTCAGATCTCGAGTAATTATGTGCACTTGACCGAGCTGATCGTTCTTTAGTTATCTAGGATTTTCTAACTAACATGGAGAGAGTAAACGATAAAAAGATTTTCAGATATGAAAAAAGCCTGATTATATTAAAATGCGTAAATTATGAGATCACGTTGATTGGAATATATCTTAACCAAAGCACAAGAGACATGAGGTAATTTTCAAGCCCCTTCGTTGCATGCAGTGAATAAATGTGTACCTTTGGTTACAATAAGCGCCAAGTAGATAAACTCTTCGTGGTTTAGCGGACTACCGAGGGGAATTGTCAGAAGGAAATATTTTGCATGGGAAATATACGAGACAAGATCATACTCCAGACATTGTGACTATGTTAAGAGAAGAAATGATATGTCAAGGAAAATACGTGACATTAAGCGAGAATATGAGAGGCAATCGTGTAAAATGGTTAAGAAAAATGCTGAAGCTGTCTGCACGTTTGTCAAAATTAAAGCTAAGTCTAAGACACCGGTGGAAAAACTGTAACGGATAAAATGCTATAGTTACGATTTTGAGACCGCAATCGAGCTAGATCGACTCAGTCGGTGTTTGTAAAGGAAGGATATCGTTACTTGATTGGGTTAATTATGTGCAATGTATATTTTACACAAAATATCCCCTGTCTTTTTAATTTTACTGGTATTGCTTAAAATAGTTGCATTGATAACGTCTTCTTGACTTTACATTTGAGGAGGTTAGACAACTGCTTTGCAATATAAATCCTATAACAAGGACCCAAGATCGTACCATGGAGGAATAAGTTTATTCCTCCATGATCGCACATAAGAGCCATATAAGTATGGTACAGTAGGCAGCTTATTTTCTTCGGGACAAAAAGCCGTGCATGTGTTTGTGAAAATCGTACTACTACTTATTCAACACGGAAGGAAGTGACCAGAAGCGTCGACCCTCCCTCCCACCCCCACCCCCCGGTTCTGACTTCTGTTATTGGATCGGTGCTCATCCCTCTTTTTATTAGCGACTTACCTTCTGTAATTACAGCTAGGTGCAAAGTTTTTGCAGACGACACGAAAATTTACCAATTCCCCTCATTGGTGGAGCAAGACTAGACGATCCAGAAATATTTAGATAACGTCTTGCTGTGGTCTGCTGAGTGGTTATTGCCAATATTGGTCAATGAGACATCTAAAGTAGGCCTACTGCACTTAGGTAACAAACATCCTTGTTTTCAGCATTGGATAGACGGTCAGTTAATAGATTCTGTGAAAATGGAAAAGTGTCGTGGTGTTTTGGCAACTGATATTAAATGCATTGCCAAAGCAGCTGATAAGGCAAACAGTATTGTAGGTAGGCCTACGGTTAAGTGAACTTTTCCCTATATTGACAGAGAATCTTTTCTAATTGTATAGAAGACTTTCAGAGGATCTTGTCTTGAGTATGGTCCCCATAACTGCAAAAACAAAAAGATATTCTTGAATGGGTCCAAAGGCTAAGCTCGTATCCAAGTTAGCGGAAAGGAGTCATTGTAAATGGTTTCGAGGTCGTTAATTTTGACTTTGTTTATCGGGAGGAGTTATGTCGGACTTAGAGGTGACTCATGTATGCTAGAAGTATCCAGGTGTCATTACAAACTTACAAAATATTTCTGCAAATCAGAGAGTGGTGTGTTTATGGAACAGTTTGCCCGATGTTCATAGCGTCAGCCCAAAGTATCATATGCTTTAAGAAATATTATGACTCTTCTTATTTTGGGTACTGATGTTTTCCCCCAAGTTGTATGAGTTTGTTTGTAAGCGTAATAACATATTACATAATTAGTATGTATATCAAGGCCTAATCGGCTCATGATGTGTAGCGATGTTTGTTTGTACGTCAGATGTCACGAAGTATGACTACGTCTACGGCCAGCGTAAACAAAGATAGTGTATCCGATCGGTGCTGAAAATAGGCCTATATATTGAGGGCATCATTTTTGTAGTAAACGTCTAGTTAAGCTTAGAATAAATAGAATCTCACATGGGTCCGAGTAAAATGCGTTGTTTCCTGTCACTTGACAGCACGCTTGTCGGTAACATTTACTCGTGATCTGCGGTCACTCGTAAATGCTACCAACAAATGTGCTCTTTCGTGACAGAAAAACATCATATAGGCCTATATATATAGCTATTATAGGCCTATACTTCACTCTATGTGAGATCCTATATTTAGTCACTGATACTGAATATGGCTTGCAAACACAAGTCGATTTGTTACTGGATACTGGAATTATTTTTGACTCTAGTGCCAAATAAATTCTTGGGCAAACGCCTCATTACTATTAGACATTACCTTGCTGAAGTTGGGCGGTAGAAGTGGGGGATATGTGTAGTGGGGAAATTAAGCAAATTTTGAGTTGCCCGTGACACAAACCCATATATTGAACTGCCAAATAACACCTGTATCTCAATTTCAGGGACTATATGGCCATGTAACAGTTTGGATTTCTCGCTTTAGCCATCTCCGAGAAAATCTGCGTGTAAGATGTACAGTTGTAGGCGGAATGAAAAAAAAAAAAGAGAGAAAAAAAAGGGAAAAAAGGGAAAAAGAAGAAAAGAAAAGAAAAGAAAAGAAGCAAAGAACTAGAAAAAATATTTAGTTCAAAGCAAACCTGTCGGTGTGCTTACAAACGAAACTTGTTGCCTTGTACATTCAAATTGAAATTAGAAATGGTACATGAGAGAAACATGAAATTTAAGAAATAACAGCAGAAAAATAAAGCTCTGACGACAAAAACAAAAAACAAACAAAAAACAAAAAAAACAAAAACAAAAACAAAAAACAAAAACAAAAAAACAAAAAACAACAAAAAAAAACAAAAACAAAAAAACAAACAAACAAACAAACAAACAAACAAACAAACAAACAAACAACCAAAAAAAAAACCCCCGTCAGGCATAAAGAAAGAATTCGTGATAAAGCAGAATGTTAAGTGTCAGCTAACAAACAAGTACAATTTTTATTGCAATTTTGATTTACTTATGGGTCACTGTTGACACAAATGCATTGACTGATGACGAAACAGTCATGATATGATAGCATTATAAGCGTTGTGCCTGACATAAACGTTAACAACAAATCCTTGTGGTGTATACATGTAATTGACTGCTAATGACAGATCATACCTTGTTGTATGTCTGGTCTGTCACAGATATGTACCAGTCTGCTATCGTTGCTTCTATGTCTGTGGTTTGCATTATTTCAACTTCACTTATAGAGAAGTCGAAATAATGCAAATAAGGCGCAACAATAGCAGACTGGTACAAACTATAGTAGTTTTGAAGGTACTCAAGTAATTTCAAATTTCAAATGACTCTCTTAGATGAAATATCTGGAATTTATGTATGGAAGTATAATCACGACAAGTTTTTAGTTTTTGGACAATAGTCTTCAAATAAAATGTCGGACAAATTTGCTGAGGAAAAGGAATGAATGACTTGCTAGTGTATTGGTTTAACTTTAAACATATTTATTTAAGAAAAAGCGACTGCGTGTTACGCCGTGAAGTCCATCTCTCTCTCTCTCTCTCTCTCTCTCTCTCTCTCTCTCTCTCTCTCTCTCTCTCTCTCTCTCTCTCTCTCTCTCTCTCTCTCTCTCTGACATCATCACACGTGATGGCGATCTATCAAAGGTCTTAACGTGTGTCTCCCTGACTTTTTTTATGTAGATTTTCATTATTTAGTTCCGATTCTTTAACAACAGTTTTGTGTACAAGATATGTAAATTTTACTTTTTCTGGTCAAATAAAAAGATTCCTGATTCCATGACGCTTGACCAAGCACAGCGACGTCTCGTGACAGGTGCTTGAACTACTAAATTCTGATTGTTTACGCTGGATACCGATACAAAATACACAAAACTGTAATTTCAAAACTGTTATCTTCGCATACGTTATAATTTGTACATAATATATCCAATACATCCTTACGTTTTGGAGAGCAATTTTAATGAAGGCATTATTGAAGGAAATCTGGTCGACAACAGACGCAAGTTGTGTGGCACTGGTACACTGGTAACCTTGTGACGTCATTGGGAAACACCACCAAATATTTTCCTGCCATTTTAACATGCAGCATAGACACAGACACGACCATGGCTCTTGATAGTGGGATTCCTTGAGATTGTCAGGGAAATCTACTGATAGTTTTATATTTTAGGTAATCAAGGTTATACTGGTCAATTCAAGGTCCTCAAAATGTCGGATTCTGAAGATGAAACACCCGATAAGCAACTCAAAATTGTCATCATGGGGGACGGCGCGTCAGGAAAGGTAGGTTAACTTAACAACAACAGACACACTCAGCATCCGTCACGTGTTCGTAATCTCTGGACTGTGTTCATGTTCTAATCTGTAATCACCATGTTTATACGTATAAACTGTCAGTGGCAATACATCTAAATGATAATTAATGAGTAAATGTTTCTAGTCAAGGCGCACTTCTGCAACCTACCCGAGGTGAGTCCTGACGTGACCTGTCATTTCTTACTTATCTGAGACTCTGAGTGTGAGAGCGATATGTGAGATGTCTCAATTTTATCTTGCACCCACCAAGTTGACCAAACCATGGACCTACCAGAGAGTCTCGTAGGTCCATGACCAAACCAAGTCCAAGGTCAGTTTTGGTTTTTAACAAGAAACAGTGTTGAGTTTTGGGGTGGGATGTCATATGGGCAGTGTAACCTTGTCCCGAGTTTTTGCATTGCATGTGTCTTGCTCTTGGCCATTCAGATATACAATCAAAGAAAAAGGGCAAAGGTGACAGATAATGGCTTCACCCGTGTGATGTAACAGAGAGTGAGCTTCTTCCCCCCCCCCCCCAAAAAAAACAACATCAAGCCCTGAACTTTGAAGGATGACCCATTGTGCAATGTCACTGTTGTGTGCCGTATCGGAATCTGGGCCAAATGAGAATATTCCCAAAATGTGCTGCGCCACCGTGGAATTCCAATATGGTGTGGCCATATTGCATTATTGGAATCTTACTCGGCGCCAAAAATCAAAACGATTAGTAGTTGTTTTCCATAATTTATTTCTTGTTTCTACTCAAGCATCGAAGTAACAGTGTCCAAGCTCAATTTTGTGTAAGAGGCGTCAACTGCCATTTTGTTGACTTGTCATTACGAATGGGCCAGAGATGGGTTATAACCTGGATCACTGACGGGCCACACAGCCTCACAAGCCTGGGCTCCGGGGCCGTTTAATAATCAGGACCGTATAGGAATTCCAATGTGGTCCAAGACCATACCTGATTTTTCAAAATTACCCTGTGCGTGAATAAAATCGAAAGTTTATCAAATTTATATGGTGCTTAATATGAATTCCAATATGGTCCAGGACCGTATAAAAATCCCAATATGGAAGCAAAATGATGGCAGGGTCACATCTCGCAAGATTCCGATTTGGCTCCGCTGTTTCGGAAATGGCGCAGATTCCAATATGGCTTGGAACATCACCTTCAGGAAAAAACAAGGAAATATGCATCAGTTGATGTGTTGTAGATTGGTGGCAATAATAAT
This sequence comes from Hermodice carunculata, assembly GCA_964020975.1. NCBI lineage: Eukaryota > Metazoa > Annelida > Polychaeta > Eunicida > Amphinomidae > Hermodice > Hermodice carunculata. Next base: position 87,586,086 of record OZ026616.1, on the reverse strand, counting down.
AATGATGTGGTGAGAGCAGGCAGTGTTGAGCGCTTGCGCTGAAGGCCCAAACTTTTAGTGTTATGGCAAAACACTACCTCAGAGTGTGTGAGAAGTCCATGCCTGAGCTGAGCCCAAGCACGAACCAACCTTAGCCACTGCGATCTGTTGGAGTGCGTTTGTGTTCATCCTGACACCACTATTGTGGTTCTGCCTGATATATGAAACTGGGGAGTCCGAGAGGAGTAATGGCTGAAGGGGCAGTGATCTGTGTGTATGGAGGTCAGGGAGGCAACCCGTGAGGTCAGGGGGTTGCTATTACTGGGCATTCCCTGGTCCTTGAGAGAAAAGGGGAAGGAGTGCTAGTGAAGTGAGAGCCTGGCAGTGTTCAGCCCTGAATGGTCAACCCCAAACCTTTAGCGTAATGGCAAACGACTGGCTCGGGGTGCAAGAGGTCCCTGAGGTTCGATGCTCGGTTGGACCACAACAATAATATTAATAACACTTTGTTCTTTATATTCTAATCTCTAATGACCTGTTCAATGCACCAGTCACTGATTCTTGCAGGGGAAAAAAATCCACAAATGAGGTTTGTTCATTGCTGGTGGCCTGATGCTGTGTGCCTATGCACCTGTTATGCACTTCAGGATCTACACCTAATACTGCTCTGTACAGAAGAATGGTCCTGGGACAAGTGAACATTTCTTGATGCACACAAACACCAGACAGCTAATCATCTAGGAGCTTGCTCAATCACTTGAGCACAATGTACTGCATAATGTAATCATGATCATTTTGAAATTCTTCATTCACATGCAATGCTAGTGATATCCATCAGCCAATATGCTAAGCACTAGACTAAATCACACCTTTTTAGTTAAAAATGTGTGGTTTTGTCTGTCATTTTGAAATGTTTAGCCAGATATATGGACTGCATATGATTCCAACTTTATTAACCCTTTCCCCCTTAAAATGGCCAAAACCGGCTGGTGGTCAAATGTCTGCTTCAGCATTTTTAACCAATTTCAACAGCAATGAAAAGCAATTTGACTGAGAATTGAAGATGAGACCTGTCAAGACAACATGACTCAGGTCAACAGCTTTCCTCGGCATGGGTTGCCCAACCCATGCCAAGGAAAGCTGTTGACTCAGTCTTAATTCAAGGGGGAAAGGGTTAAACTAGTGAATCATATAATGTATATGATGTCAAAAGTTTGATTATTTAGCATGAGTAAAGAAAAGGGGGAGAAGTTTGCTCCTGAATATGATATTAACTATTGACTACATGTACTGACCTTGGAGCTGGTTGAGCCAGTTGGCTGCAGCATTAAAATCCCAAGTACCAGCCTTATAATGACAATTTATACATGCCTCAATAGCCAACTGAGTGGACTGATGAATTTTGTGGCCTTTAGTGTGGACCCTCTCCAAAGCAGGCATTCTAATGAATGAATGCCAAACAAGCAACAGATCTGACAAAGAATAGTGAGAAATAAATGGAAAGACAGATAGCCACAAGGTGAGATCTTATGTGGCTGCCATACACATGTACAACCATTTACTACATAAAGCAAAACAAATCAAGATTCTGACATGTTCAGTTTTTACATTACATGTATATATAGGTTATGCATGAATGGATATCATTGAACAAATTTTTGTCTTCCCTCCTACCCCCTACCCTGTCTGTTGTTTTATCTTTTAAATTCCTCTTTCGCTTCACATTATCTCAAGTTCCAACCTTTCTTCTTTTGGAACAAAGGGAGACCAATGGATTATTACACTGTCTGTGCTTTGGCATATCTCCATTGAGTTATTTTGTAAAAAAAAAAAAAGCCTGATGTTTGAGTAAAAAACTACCAAAGAGGAAAGCAAAGTGTCACAGATTAGTCTAGGTACGTATGTCATTTTGTTTCAGAACAGCTCTGGCCAGCTATGTATTGTCTGAGACCAACAGTGATTTATGCTGTAACACATGCAGTGGTCATGTGAAATTTTATTTCTCCTATAGTTAAGTTGTGTTTTAGAACCCAAATATCATTTGTTTTTAAATAGGTAAAAAGGTACTTGTTTGTTTATGCTCACTCTTTCTGTCATTTTACACCATGAAAGCATTGTCTTGATGCCACTTGTGTGTATAATTGTAACCAAAAATTGTGTCATATGTATGTACATGTACATGTAAAACTTTTATTCAGAAAGCTGACCCAGTTAGTAGTAAAAAGCACTAATCCCCAGGGCATGGATCCAGCCTTGCCCAACAACTCAGAAGGTGGTCAGGTAAGGGCCTGGGCCAAGCAGATCACTGTTACCTTAACCCTTTCTTGCTCAAATTACCCAAATGCATGCAGATGTACATGGTCAGCTGCTCCTATGTTTTTACATGTATTTTAATTTCAGGTTGATAGAAAATATTTTTTGTTGAGAACTGTAGATAAGACCTGTCATGGTGGTGTGCCCTAGGTCAATAGCTTTCCTTGGTGTGGGTTGGGTGTATTGAATCCATCTGGTGCTGAGGGAAACTTTGAGTCAGTATTATTGCAATCAGAAAAGGGTTAAAAATGATTTCAAGTGTGAAATACACATGTACATGTATAACCTCACCTGAAAAGGTGGCTCTATGAAAGTCATAGGGGGCCTCTCTGTTGATTTTTTTAGAACAGGTGACTCGTCAGTCAGCTGAGCTGATGATTTTCTCCTCAACGCACAAGCCACTGATGCCACTTTAAACAGAAACCACATTGATGCTTAACAAATTAGTCATCTTTCACCACCTCTCCTGTTGAGTAGCATACAGCATGACAAGTACTGTGTTAGTGGAACATGGGGGTTGTAATTATCTTCAGTGAATCACAAGCTGCTCATTTGCAACTGGAGAGCAACATTGTAGACCTTGAAAACTGTTTACATAATTGATTCTGAGGCATGTCTAATAAAAGGTTCTCAACAGGAGGTAGAATAAATGCAAGATTGTCCAGGGATATATGTATGATCTAAAAAAAGAAAAAAGATTACTTTTGGGTATTGGGGCTTATTACTCGTCCTTCAAGGTACCAGGCCAGTGTTTAGCAGCCTCTGACACACTAAGTTTGTATTTTGTGTGTGTTCAGGGAAACAGAACAAAAAAAAAAAAAAAACCCAACCCAAAACCCAACCCGAAATGACATGAAATATTAGTACATGTACCTGTTATCTTTTCCCTCTTGAATTAAATTGGCCTTGCTCATCTATACAACACAGTACAATGATGCCAAGCACACAACCGTCTATTTTAAGATATGGTCACAAAGGCATGCAATCTCCTATTGTGATGATTTACCATGATACCCTGAAAACTTGATTCAGATATCACATTTCAGGGAATAACTGGAAAAGGATTCAAATCTGTGACTCATATAATTCTGTTTCTTAGTTCAAGATGCTTGTCAATTAAACACTTAAAATGGTTTGATGAACAGTGATTCTGCATTCACAGCTATAAGGATAGACATATTTAGAACTCACATGTACAATGGTTTTTTATTGCAAGTGCTGTTGAATATTAGATTTTGACAGTAACTTTTAAAGCATTGAAGTTAAGCTTTTTGTACTATAATTGACAGTCAGTAACATAAGGGGCACCAATGTGGCAAAACTGATTCCTAGAAATGTAAGCCTAGGGTGGTCTTTTATGATGGTTTGTTCTGGCACGTGATCAGGTGACAATATCAAAGAAATACACATATATATATATAGTCATGTCTGAAAAGGTGGCTCTATGAAAGTCACAGGGGCCCTAGCTGTTGATTTTTTAGAACAGCTGAGCTGATGGTATGGTTTACAGTCATCTGTTGGCTGTTCACAATTTACATCTTTGGTTTTTGTCTCTAAAACCAATGGCCAAATCTTCAAAATTGATTGGGATCTATGGACTTTGTTCAAATGGTCACAGTTTAGTTTGTTTGTTTGTTTTTTTGCCAAATCTTAAGGGAATGGGAAACTCAAATTTGTGATTTTGAGCTCACTTTTGGATTTTTGTGATACATACATGTATTGGTTAGCTTGATGTTCTGTTCATTGTGGAAATGACATTACAAATTACAGGAGGCCCTCATATAGGCTGGTGAGCCTGTCGGCCAATTGTGTTAATAAAATATGTTTAAACCAAACCATTGTGGAAATTTGGAACAGGTATACCTCCATGAGCTATCTAAGCTGTGCAGTATGGAAAAAGAAGAAAAGTAGGATTTGCCCACTCTAATGTCAGCAAGCATTAACAAACAGTGTTTAGCATACTCAGGGACGGTATAAATCTATTTCTACCATCTTTGGCACACTGAAACAAACCCTGGCAATCAGTCACATGGTTTTGGTAGGCAACCCATGCTGCCTGGAAATTATGGGAACCAATGTTGGGATCAGTTCACTTCTGATGTTTAACAATAAACTATATTGCAACAGGGCTGTACAATGTGTAGAAAACTTGCCTCTGCAATGTTATAACAGAACCATGATCCCAGTAGTAAAGCAACAATGTTTTATTGTGTGCACATATATGTCCAACAATGTGTGATGGTACCTGTCAACTATCATAAAAGATCTATGCAAAGATCAAACAATTGCATAGTGGTATTGGTAACGGATCCTACTAACTGTAAGACTGGATTCCCAAAACAGTGATGGCAGTGCTCCACTAAAACTTGAGGAATGTTTTCCTCATATTGTATGGCAGACAGAAAGGATAGTCACCTTTTCTCGAACACGATTATACATAGAAACTCCAAACTTGGCATGATTGTACCTCCATACAATGAGTTTGACCATTGTATACAGGGGAATGAAGATGTTTAAAATTATGCTAATTAGCAGCATTTGAAATTTTAAAACGTGAATATCGTCAAAATTATTATAGATAGAGATTTCATTTCAACTTCTACTAGGGGGTTATTGACCATTGCGCATGTGGTGAATCTAAAGCAAAAGTTGTAGCAATTTAAATTCTGCTAATTAGCAGGATTTTAAATGTTAAAACTTGAATATCTTCAAAATTATTATAGATAGAGATTTCATTTTAACTTCTACTGAGGGATTGTTGGCGATTGCGTATAAAATGAATCCAAAGCAAAAGTTGTAGCAATTTTAATCATGCTAATTAGCATTATTCGGAATTTCCAATCTTGTATATCTTCATTTTTCCCTTTAAACACCATGCTTGTATGAATGGTTATATCCCACAGAGCCATATGCTGTGGCATCATGAGCACATGCTGCCAAAATGTACTCAAAGGTTTCACAAACATACTCTGGTGATTAACCCCACAGGTGTCAGAAACCAATTGACACCTATGCATGTGTGGTGGTCAGTATACAGATCCTGCATGAGGGTCTCATTAATTTTGCCTGTAAACAGTTTGTAACATCTTCAAGTTAAAAATACCTGGTGCATTACTGATGTTTACAGGCATACTAATCCAAAGGTTTTACAATTTGTGTTAATGTTGCCATAATTGACCTCAAATTTACTATGAAAATTGGTTCTTTCAACATGCATTACCCTATGCCCACAAGTGTCCACCCCCGCGATGCTCTCTCTTGTCAGCTGGAGGTGAGAATAATAATGCTTTGTTTGTTCTGTGAAAGGAGTCAATGGTGCAAATTTGGTGCAGAAGTACTTCACTTTATGATGCTAAGGTAAATTGATTAGATGTCTTGGTCATTGTGACCAAGCAGGCTAGATCTCTATCTAGCCTGCTTGTTGTGACATATTCTTGTATTACTGTCACATGACCTGTTTAACAGAGAATGTGAATAAAGTTTTCAGGAGTACATGTTCCTGGTTAAATTCTGCACATTGGCACTTCACCTGTGAGATGAAGTGGGCAGATGGAGATGTGACACCAGGGGGCAGGCAAGGCATAGTTATGTATATGGCGCACAGACACAGTTTTCAACTTTGACTTCAGGCGCACACCTGAAAAATTACCTGAACCATTGTTGTCATGTTTGATTTTTGATCTGAAGTTTAAAATATTTTTGGTGAACATGGCCTCAGGCCTCCCGAGGATGTAATTGTTATGTATTTAGACAGTTGTACTGTATAATCTGTAATTTGTTTAATTTGATTTTGTTCCAGACATCACTGGCCACAAGGTACTCTCAGGAGCAGTTTGGTAAACAGTACAGGCAGACAATTGGCTTGGATTTCTTCCTGAAGAGAGTGGTATTACCTGGTAAGAGGAGAGTCACCTTTTTTAAAGTGAAAACAGATGGCCAAGTGAAATATATTGAAAATGTCTTAATAGTCCTGAGGTACATCGTATTCATACTTAACTATATTAACTGCAGACCTGCTGTGATCCCCCCAGTTTCTAAATGATAGAACTATAATATGCTTCTGCTATTATGAGGGCACTTGTACCAATTACATTACTTGACTATCACAGAAAGAACACTATCTCGATCAAACAAATGAAATTTTCTAAATGTGTTTAGAATCTTGTTTGTTTTAAAACTTATTAAATTACTTTTCTTGAAAAAGCCTTTTTGGTCAGGGACCAGTCAAAATTTTCACCATTTTCACAATCGTACACACCGTACATGTGTGTGTGGGTGGGTAGGTGGGTGAGGGAGGAGGGGGTAAGACCACATGTCCCCTTTTTTGTGATGTGTAAAAAGGCTGATTTTTTTTGGTTGCTCGTTGTTATAAAGGTTGCCTGCAAAGCAGACTCTGATTTTTATGTTCTGATGTTTATTCCCTGGAGTTAGATGACCTGCTCCACAGACAATTAAAAAGTAGACTTTTTCAGGACTTTCAATGCCTCTTATCTTTGAAACAGCTCTGCAGATTTCTTATCTTTGAAACAGCTCTGTAAATTTATTTACAAATAAATATCATGTAAAGTGTAAATTTATCAATCCAGTAGACAGAATGTTTCATACATAAAGTTTGCAATAATTTTTAGCATAATTTTAGCATAAGAAAACATTACGATAAGTGATAATAGGGGACCTACTATACTGAATTTTTGAAAGCTTCATTATAGCTTTAAGATTTCTGATTCACTGTATAATAATTCAGTTTCTATGTTGCTAGCACAAAACTTGACTAAATCTTTTCAAATGTAGGAAGATAAAGTTTGTGGATTTAATTCCTTGTAATTTGAATGGTAAACATGTTCACTTTCACTCAAACTTCTTAAAGTTGCCACTAGGTGGTACACTACTATGTAAGCCTTGAAATGCATCATCTTTTGTTATAAGATTAATTGATTATCAAAATAAAGTAAAACAGAAAAATTGATGTCTGTAGAATTAAGTAGCTTGACCTGAAAAATATGAAAAAATAAATGTCTTTTAGAAAGAAAAATTATGTTAATACAACACTCTTCCTTCAATCAGCATTTTTGTCATACTAAATCGGCGGGAATGCGGGGTAGGTCTGAAAAAGAGTACTTGTTTTCTGTGATAAGGTGAAAATGGTGAAAATCGTGACTGGCCCTTTACTTAAGTTGTTAGCCTAGAAGCTCATGTAGCCCAGTGTATGTATGTGCCTTCTATCCTGTCAATTTCCTTGCTGCAGCACAGGGTTCCAGTTTATAAAAGTACCTGCTGTTCAAATTGTCTAACAATACAAAGAAAGCAAAGATTATTCCTGTGGGGCACATCCATTTATTGCTATTGTAAATCAGAAAAAGTTAAGTGCTGACACATCAGGGACTAGACTGGTTGATACTGACTCAGTAAAATACTTATTGAATTGTGTTAGGCTGGGAAATTGTGTATGTTTTGCAGGCAATGTAAATGTGGCTCTACAAGTGTGGGATATAGGGGGCCAGACGCTAGGTGGCCAGATGTTAGACAAGTATATTTATGGATCTCATGTAAGTATTGTTAAGCAGTTTGCTGTCCACATCACTGAAAAGCAAGGAAAATAACAACATGTACACGTTCCTCACAGATAAAGAGTGAGTCTACAATTTGAAAGGCAATCAGAGAAAGGGCCTTCCTTGTGCTGGAACTGCTAAATTCCCAAGCACCTTAACTCATTACATTTAATGGTAACCCCCAGGAGGTTATCTTTCATTGTTGTTATAACCTTGACACAGAGCTTATGTGACCACTCATGTCTGTACATCTGTAAACTTTTGCTTATTAGCGCGATACCGTCCACAGTTTTTAAGTTAGCCCAATGTAACTTTCAGGACTTACAGGGTGTCTAGGTCCCTTTCCATATTGGTGATGCCACTTACAATATTATGTAATATAGATGTGAAAATCTCGTAAACACCCAAGAAATGAAGATTTAGGTGCAATATAGCCACATGAGGTGCCAGTAGAGCATTAGGCCCATGGGCCTCTTGTTTTGTATTGTCATGGATGGGCAAATGACCTTGACCATCAAACTTGTTTGGAATAGTGTCAGTTTGGCATGCATGTGGCCCAAGTCTACCTATTCATTTAGTTCAGCATTGCTCAAAGCAGCTGATAATTATGGCTGAAAATGCATTTTTGAAAATTAGGTCACAGTTGGGAAAAAAGAGATCATGGTCAGTTTGGAAATATCAGTTGCACAACAGCAGTGATAATCACCATCCTGGAAAGGAAGAACAGAAACTGTTGCTGAGTGGAGCTGCTCTTCTTGAGGCTGTGGTGCTTCAATGGTATAGGTCATTCTGAAATAAAAGCATTTGTAGAAATAAACACAATAGAAGTGTGAAGCCTCTCTCGCCTATGGAGGAGGCTTAATAAGAGTCTTGACAGTGTTTTTGATGTTTCTAGGGCCATGATCATTCAATTGTGTAGGTCAGTAGAAACAAACAAAAAAAAAAAAAAAAAAAAACGTAGTAAGTCCAACTAAAGCGTGAAACCATTAGCTTGCAAAGTTAACATTCTAATCAGATTTCAGATCTTTTGATCAAGCCTTTTTTAAAGAATATATATTCTTTTTAAAAGTTCACATTTAGTACTTTTCAATCTAAAATTAGTCTTGTTGGCACTAGTTTCCCCAGAATGTGATGCATCTGAAACTTTCTGTTTATGTATACAGCTAAAAAAAAAGAAAAGACTTGTTGGATCATTTATTGTATATCATGTAGGCCTACATGTATAGGTTTCACTGATGCATTTGTTCTGTTATATTTTCAGGGTATCTTATTAGTGTATGATATTACAAATTACTCTAGTTTTGAGAACTTAGAAGATTGGCTTGGAATGATCAAGAAGACATTTGAACATGAGCACAAGTTACCTCATTTAGCACTGGTAGGGAACAAAGGTGAGTATAGACCTGGCCATTGAAGACATACATCACTGGCAGTCAATAATATGAGTATGTAGACTTTGTCATTGAAGACATACATCACTGGCAGTCAATAATATGAGTATGTAGACTTTGTCATTATAGACCTCATGGCAATAATAGTCAGTATAGATGAGTGTAGACCTTGCCATTGAAGACATATATCACTGGTAGTCAATAATATGAGAACACAGACTTTGTCATTATAGACCCTATGGCACTCATAGTCAGTATAGATGAGTATAGACCTGGCCATTGAAGACATACATCACTGGTAGTCAATAATATGAGTATGTAGACTTTGTCATTAAAGAGCTTATGGCACTCATACTCAGTATAGATGAGTGTAGACCTTGTCATCACATGTGCATACATATTGATAGTCAGTAATGGTGAGTATGGACCTTGCTAGCAAAGTAGAAAAGGCAGTGACGGGCAGTAAATGTGAGTGTAGACCTTGCCATCAAAGTATATATAGTACCTACAGACAATAGTCAAGGGAAAGAACCAAAGGTTCAAGAACTGCCTGAAAGAGGGCATTGCAGTCAGTGGAGGGCTGGGGTTGTGTTTTGCCATTACTTTACATTGTCATTTGCAGCTTAATAACTTGAAAACTACTGCACATAGAAACACCAAATTTCAGACAGTAAATCTACATGCATAACTAAACACCTCACAAAAATCATATAACCACAGCTACATAAGAGACTAGTTTATTTAAGGTTGTTTTAACATACAAACTAATGGAAATACACAGCTCTAGCCCTCCAAAAGTTTGTTTATTTAACTGTGTATTAAGGCGAATTCACACCTAAGAGCTAATTTTGACCTTATTAATGAGTACAGCCCTTGCCATCAAAGTACACATGGTGCTCCTAGGCCATCAAAGTACACATGGTACTCCTAGGCCATCAAAGTACACATGGTACTCCTAGGCCATCAAAGTACACATGGTACTCCTAGGCCATCAAAGTACACATGGTGCTCCTAGGCCATCAAAGTACACATGGTACTCCTAGGCCATCAAAGTACACATGGTACTCCTAGGCCATTAAGCTGGGTATTGACATTGCCATCCAGGTGTGTATATTGACAGTTTATAAAATAGTTTAGTTCATTCCTGTTTGAGGCACCATGGTGATACACAGCTCAATCCAGCAGCAGCTGGCAAAAGACACAATGATGAATACAATGGAGCTAACAGTAAATACTGTACTGTATGGACACTTCAGGCAAAGTCAGGTACACAAACTGGGAAGAAAAGTAATGTTTCCATAGGAGGGTGCTGTGACAGTTCCAATCTAGTATACATGTACTTGCTGTCACCCGTTCTCCATGTAATACACAGTACATGGTCAAATGATGTGACCACTAATAGATGTATTACAAGAACACTTCCATTACATCAGTTACAACATGGTAGCACAACTCTTGGGCAGACACTTTGCCCAAACTGACCACCATGAACTTACTCTTAAAGTTATTATTTTAGAGTACATCAGAATCCAGTGCCCAGAATATGCTACATAGCTGCGACTAGACAGTGAAGGACATAGCATGCCCCATTGAACCATTGAGTTCAAATTTATGGGGAAATATGCTCTTTTGCTATCTAATTAAAAAAAAATGACTGCACAGAGTCAGTCATAAGCTCCTGTTCGCAAGGCTTTCTGGTACATGTACTGGTATTCTACTTGCAATAAGTATAAGTTATACAAAATACACTCACTGACCCCAGCAATTAGTCTACAGCTGTCTCTTTTTGTAAGTGTACTCTGATTAAAAATTCTTCGGAGCTCTGTATTTTACAGTGACAGCCACTGACATGGTGAGGCCAAACCATGTGAGAGGTGTAACATTTTCCCAATAGTTCCTGACGAGTCACAACAGCAATGAAACAAGTCATATACTTGAGCAGAGTAGTAACCATTGTGACTCTGGTTCATTCCTTGTTCATTCATGGCTTATTGATGTTGCAATCACAGTACACCCAGAACTCCTAAGGCAAAGCATAGTCTTTTTTCTGAATACACTTGTTCTGAATACACTTGGTACTTGCAGATGAGAACATGTACTGATTTTGCTGTTAAAGTGCACAGCAGTGATCCACTGTTGTGTTTGTAATTCAGTTTACGATCAGAGATAGGTCTGCGATGCTTTCAGGAACATCACACAGATTTGTCTTGTATGCTTCTGAGCGTTTTGGTGTACACAGCAAGTGGTGCCACCTACAGACAAAGCTTGGAAATTCTAAATTCTGAAATACATGTACATGCAGCTGCCTGCAGGCCAAAGGCCAATAGTGTGACAAAAGCGTGTTGCTTTGTATCAAGTCTTGCAAGTAAATGTGACACTGTGTTCTTGTCTGGTGACACGCCGTGCTTGCTTGACCTTTACCTTGTTACAGATTATCACCATTGTACTTAATTTGTCTTTCATAGAAAAGTCTTGAGGGAGAATTTTGGGTGGGACCTGTCAGAATAACACATCCCGGCTGACAGCTTTCCTTGGTGGCAGAGTTGGTGGCCATCTATATCAGGAAAATCTGTTGATTCATTTTTATTTCAGCCAAGAAAGATGTTTTACTAAAAGAAGTCTAACAAAATAAACTTCACTGAATAAAAACCACTTAAGTCTACTATTCAATTTCAAAATCCATGTCTAGGCCATCCGTTGAAAAACTGTAGGCACATATGTAGATTATTTACCATCATGAATAGTCTTACTTGTTGAGGAAACCTGTATGTTGTATTTGTCTTTCAGTTGACCTAGAGCATATGAGGACAGTGAAATTAGACAAGCATCAGAAGTTTGCAGCAGAATATGGAATGTCCAGTCACTTTGTATCAGCTAAGACAGGGGACTCTGTAAGTATATCACACCTGACCTCATATGATGAGGTCAGGTCATAGTCAGTGTTTCCCTGTAAGCACAAAATTTAACGCGCATGAATAATGAACAGAATTAACTTGTGACCCCCAAATTTTAACCTTAAGGGTACAAGAGACCCCTTGAAATATCAGAGAAATCAATAATTTTCATCCCAGTGACCCTCTAGAAATGCTGGAGACCTCCACTTAGTGCCTAACCCATGTCAAGGACTTTGTTCAAGGGAGAAAGGGAAAATGTCAAAGGCTCCAAAAGTACCAACCTTTTGTTAATTCCATTGAACGTGATATTTTAATAATGTCTACTGACCTACCAACATTTGAAATGAGGCTACTGACTTTTGAAAACAAAATTGTTCATTTATTTCTGTAAAAAAATATATATATATATATTTCAAAATTAAGTTGCAGAATAAGCCTGCAAATAGACCTTTTAATTGTCAAAATCTCTGAGGTTCCCAGGGTTTCACCCACTTGACTCTCACCGGGGGGCACCAGGTCAGGGCCTCGGTAGATCTGCAGATTTCCATGTTTGTCTTAATTCTGAAGATCTTGCAGATTGAGATAAATGCGGAAATGCCAGGCAAGGGTTAGTTGTCTGTCAGGTCTTTTCTGACTAGAAAAAGTGGTCACTTGGGGCTGCACAAAGAGTCATTTGTGTTTGTATGGCAAAAAGGTCAAATTATAGGGGAACAACTTGTCATTAATTTTTGCCATCATCATTTTGTTTTCATGGTTCGCATGGTTAGTGAAGATACATTTCTCCTGCATAACTTTCATGCCTAAAGTTTTAATTTTTTTTTATTTATATTCATACACAAACAGGTGCATGGAATAAATTTCAAATTTAAGTTCTTAATATATTTGCAGTGTGATTAATTAAGGTGACAAAATGTTTGTTTTTCTTTCATCATCACTGTACCATATCCTTTTTTGATTTAATGTGTGACATTTAAAAAATCTACATACATATACATGAATGTTTTTCCTGAACAGAAGACCCAAATACTCATAACTTTTTTCAGTCACAGTTTAATTTTTCTTAATGTATTGAAATGAAAACAAATAAGTATTAACCCTTCCTCTCCCCCCCCCTCCCAAAAAGAGAAAATGAATAAATTAATATAAGAAAAAGTAAAGGGACCCACAGTTCAAAAGGGAGAACTATTTTGCAGTTTTAGGAGGGGTCGCTGTCAGTGTTGTCAAAAGTGGTTTTCATAATTGCTTAGCGGTTTAGTGAACATACCTTGTCATGCTAAACAGCTGTGCTTCAAATTTGAATATTTTGATTTATATGCACAGGTGACTGAATTGAATATATTCACTAACTGTAGAATGTTATATTCATGTTAGCAGTGTGATAAGTTTACGTAATATGTTTGGTTAAAATTTAAAGTGAGCAATCGCCCACATTTTTTTTCTTTTTATTAAAAATATATCCTTTTTAAGGAAAAAAAAAGCAGTGTATTTTAAGTAAAAGAAGATGATAATTGATAATGGTGTGTTACATGCTGCTTAAGGCTATAAGACCCACTGTATATTACTTACTAATGTTGATTGTTGTATTTTCACCTATGTAAAGCTCTATGGTGTTGAACTTTTCACTACTGAAGGGGAGCTTATTTATTATTTTCAAGAACAAAAAACAAAAAATTGACCTCAGAAATATGTTCCAGTGAACAGATGTTCACATCCAAATGCATGTACTTATTATAAGCAAGGATTACTTGTTTTGAGTGAAAAGTAAGAAGAAACTTGTTGTTCCAGAAATATACAGTATTTGTTATTTTGTGCATCAAATTTACATATTTACTGTGTATGTTAAAAAATCAAATGTTCGGTGGAAATTAAGGGCAAAAGTTGTCATAATGATCTCAGATGATGGCTTTTCTGAAAGTAAATTACCATCTGAGCTCAAAGACATTGTGAATTTTTGGGGTTCATATCCAGATAATTACATGAGTTTTAGGTATAAAATAAAACACTTTTAGAAACGATGTGGATAGTTTGAACTACCTGTAAATTCAACCACAGTGTTCTTGTGGTTAGATAGAATGAATTTATCTTTTTTTGTCTGCATGTAAGGAAGTTCATAAGTAAAAAAAGACGATAAGGGATAATGCTGCATGAGTAGTTACACGCTGCTTAAGGCTATAGGACCCATTGTATATTGTAGCTGCATTGTAAACCTGGCCATTCTAATGCTAATGCACAGGATTTCTTTTTCATTTATCTATTTCTTGTATGAAAGTCTTTGTTAAAAAAGTTGCATACTATATACAGTGGTCCCCCTCTTATAAGGCCCCCCTGCAGAGAGGCCACCTCCTCTACAAATGCCACTTCTCCATGTAGCAAATATGGCGTTTTCATTGTAAATTACCCCTCAAGAGAGGCCACCCCTCTTATAAGGCCACTTTTCCAGTGCATTTGGGGTGGCCTTATGAGAGGGGGACCACTGTAATATAAAAAATTAGCTATAATTTTCCATTAGTTTTAACCCTTTCCCCCTTAAACCAGCCAAAACCGGCTGGTGGTCAAATGTCGTCTGCTTCAACATTTTCAACTAATTTCAACAGTACTGAAAAACAGTTTGACTGAGAATTGCAAATGAGACCTATCAAGATCACGTGCCCCAGGTCAACAGCTTTCCTTGGCATGGGTTGGGCACTTAGGGGGAAAGGGTTAATTGTATTTGACCTAGGGTGATAAGAATAATACTTCAGAAAGACAATATACCTTTAGGAGATCATTATCAAAGGCAAGTGTGCATATTTTGTTTGATTTGTGTTAATATATGGTACAGTACATTTTCTTACCTGTATGTGTGATTCATACTAGTTCCTGTGTGGGTATATGTTATATTAAATAATCTACAGTTGACCTCTCCACCAAATTCCGGCTGTAATAAGATTTAGGATCATACTGAGATGACCATTTGGGTAGGTGTACATATTTTGGCTGTCTTGCACAATGTTCCAATATTAGCTCAGGTGACAGAGGTGGACTTTGATGTCACTAAAGCTGTGAATAATAAAGTACTTTCAGTGTCAACAGGACCGGTATACAGTGCTGTGAGCAAGGTAAATAGTGGTGGAATAAGATAAAACACCACCACTGCCATTATCATATTATCAAAAATTACATTAGAGCTCTCTTATGTGTGCGGTCTGTGTCTAATGATAATAGAAACAGGAAAATGCAGCAATACTTGGTTAAAGAAGAGCTGTTTATAGTAGCTTAGATGTTTTCATAATTTTCTCCCAGTTGTATGGTGGTGTGAAAAAGTTAAATAATAGAATGAAAAAAAAAAAATTAATGCACCACCGCTGTCTATTATATCGTTGAAACATAGCATTGGAACTCTCTTCTGTGTTCCATCCATGTTTCTGGTCACAGAAACAAGAAAGTGCAGCACTACGTTTTTAAGGAACTGCTGCTAATATTGAGCTTAGATGTTTTCATAGTTTTCTCTCCCTGTAGGTTCCACACCTGGTTAGAGTAGGCTCTCTTAAAAAGTAGGCATAGCATTGATAAGTCTCATTATGTTTTACACTGATGACATGTAACAAACTTACTGTCAGAAATCTAACACTGATGTATTTGTGTGCAACTTTTATCCACTAAAAGTTACCAGAAATGGCCCATTGGTGTAAATGCCATCAACTTTCTTTCTTTCTTTCTTTCTTTCTTTCTTTCTTTCTTTCTTTCTTTCTTTCTTTCTTTCTTTCTTTCTTTCTTTCTTTCTTTCTTTCTTTCTTTCTTTCTTTCTTTCTTTCTTTCTTTCTTTTCTTCTTCTTTTTTTTTTTTTTTTTTGTCATCAGGATTGATATGGACCACTGGTCAACAGCTTTCCCTGGCATGTTATGCCCAGAGAGTGTCCCTAAAAGCTGTTGATCCCAGAGGGTTAATGTAAGGGACTTAGCACGTCTGGCTATACACCAACAGTTGTCAAACATCAGATATTATTGTAAATTTGTCTGTTGCTAGTAGGCCTGCGTCTAATTCTTACTGGTAAAGGCCTGCGTGTTTTGTGTTTATAGTCCTCAATAACATTCTAAGCTGTGTTTGAACTGTAAATCAGGCTGCCAAGGTCTAGGCTAAGAGTAGGGAAGAATTATTGTACATTTAGTTAATTAATAGGGACACTGATGACTAAATAGGGTAGTTATCTGTCTCTACTTAGAATATTTTGTTAACTTGTACATTTTAGTGGGTCAAATGCTAATTGATTAAAAAAGCTACATTACCAGCTCAAATGGAATTTACTGGACTTGGCCTGTATGTGTTACTGGTTTTTGGCGTAGACTGGGTCTCCGTGTGTAAATAGTTTTTGGCATGGACTGGGTTAATATAGACCTAGGTATTACATGTATTTTGGCTCGGCTTTGGCCTATACAAGTCTGTAAATTTTAGATTTCACACAAAGGTTGTCCTGTGTTCAATTCATCTCCTAATCCTTGGCAGATTTAATTTTAACATCCTACAAAAAAGTTTCACATCTACACATGGGCCTACTGTAGGTCTTGCAAGCCTGTACTTGTCTAATAACATGTAATTTCCTACTAGGTCCCATTTTAAATTTACCTACCAGATGTCTAGTCACAAGTCAAAGTATTAAGCACAATATGTGTAACGTGGCAAGTGATTCCACTGTTTTGTGTACACTTTTGCTAGTTTGATGCCTTTTGATCATGGAGCCCCAGAGATGAGGCTTACAAACACAGTACTTCTGCACAAGTTCACAAGTCAGGCTAACAAGACTAGAGGAACCATCTTTGATATAGTTTAAGCCATATGATGTAAAACCTCAACAGCAACAGGTGATGTTAAGCCTACAGGTAACATGCTGTGCTCTTGTTTGCATCAAGTGTACACACCCTTCAATCAGATGATTGACATTGGGCATGTGCCAGTGAGCAGTCTGATCCATCAATATAAAACGGAGATGAGTTTATAGCATTACAATGCTGTGTTGCCCATGGACGTTGTAAAAACATAAAAAGTTAATTCTTAAGGACTAAATACATGGGACCAGTTTTGAAGAAAACCAACTGTACAGCCCTCTACAGTACTACTGATTGATGTAATTGTAGCTAAAGCACAAATTTGTGGGTTGGTATGGTCATGAACTGCAGATTGTTGCAAAGATCAACACTGGTCCCGGCCTCAATGTTAAACAAACACAGTGGTAATGAAATGGCTGGGTTTTATGCTGTTTATGTTTATTTCTTTTCCAAAACAAATGGCAAAAGTATAAAAATGGTTTGGCCTGGCTTGGTTCCTAACAATATTATCAAAATAAAGTTTGCCATATTTTTGGATATGTTGTTTAGTTTATGAAATATCGCTCTGCAAAGTTGAAAAATCTACCTTGTCAAAGAAAAACACTAGAAAGTCTGATTTTTTCAACTTTACAAAGATATATTTCCTAAACTAAACAACATATCCAAAAATATGGCAACTATTGTAGGATAATCTTATTAGAAATCAAATGAAACTCTTTTTACAGTTTTATCATTTGTTTCGTAGAAGAAATAAACGAAAACAGCATAAAACCTGACATTTCATTATCACTGTGTTTATTTAACAATTAGGTGAGGACAATGATTGATCTTTGCACTTATCTATAATTCCTGATTATAATAACCCCAAAATATATACTTTAGCTGTCATTGCATCAGTAAGTAGTACTTTATCAAACTCTAAAGGTGGCTTTCTTCAAAAACAGTTGCATGTATTTAGAGTCCTTAAATGGCTCCTTAATGGAAAAACATTAGGTGTGAACAATTTCTCCACTTTTTGTGGGATATACATATATATTTATATAGATCTTTAACACCTCCCTGACCAGAATAAGCTGAGAGTCTGGTGCAGATACCATCAGGATTGCTGATAAAACCAGTTTAAAAAGGAAAAAGATTCAAGTATGATGCATTTGGGCACTGTCATTATTTTGATGCTATGGGCAATATGCAAAATATGTATAGATTATAGTATACTTTGTTGGGGATATGAAGTATATGGTATCCTGTGCAAGTCCATATATTTCGTATCGCTTACAAAGCATGCTATGATTTATTTATCTCATTTGTGTCGATTAAGTTCAAATAACACCATGGTAGGCTTAGCAGAGCTGAGTTTTGAACTAGGCCTACATCATTTCCGGTCTTGTTATAGAACTCTTTGGTTTATCAGTACTCCCAGAAGAGTACTATGACATTGTGCATATAGCACCATTCCTGTGTTTTGACTCGGCCTAAGCCTGTATGGTGTATATCAAAGCCTTTTATGGTGCTAAAATCGACACAAACATGAGATAGAAGTTTACATGGGGCCATCCAAGGTGTCCATCAGTTTCAAGTGTCCTGAGAGTACTCTTATGTAACCTCCCTTGTCCCCTTCCCCTTACCATTTTGGTAATTGTGCTATTATATTGCTGATTTTGACCCAGATATTAATCGACGTTTACATTTTTCAGGAAATAGTACATAGGTCTCTGACCCTCCCCACTGTGCATACTGTCTTTATGGTTATCAAAATGTGGAATGGCCCCTAATTGATACTGTTGTAGTGAGAGCCAGGCAGTCTTAAGCCCTCGTGTTCAACGTCCAAACTTTTAGCGTAATGGCAGAATGCTGGCTTGGGGTGCGAGAGGTCCCGGGTTCCATACCTAGCTGAACCACAACAGTGTTAACATTTGCAAACAAAAAAAACAAAAAAAAAGCAATTAGGTGTTATATACATGTATGTAAAAACATGCTACTGTATTAAAGCTATTTAGTGCCTGGAGTTCAAAATAAGGCCTTTTCCTTGGCTGAAACAAAAGATATTTTTTTCTTTCATCAAACTCTAGAGCTAAATTAGCAGCTGTCCACAGTTTTGCTGTTTGGGACATAGAAGTACAAATCTGGGAACTAGTTCAGGTGCCTTGCGCACAATTCCAATCAACAGTGCTAAGAATGTTTGCCATGAATTATCTGCACTACAGGTGTCCCTGTCTTCAGAGACCTCTTTGTGAGAGACCACCCTCTAAGTCTCATCAGAAACTGCTAAACAGATTTCAAGTCCGATAATTCCCATATTAATCTACGAGTCAAGAGAAACCACCTGTCTTGTAAGATCAATGCTTTGTTGCAGTATGGGTACTCTCTGTTGACTAGGAATACTGTATTGTGCTGTCCAAAAAAAAAAAAAAATAAAGATGATGATGATGATGATGATGATGAGGAGGAGGAGGAGGAGGAGGAGGAGGAGGAGGAGGAGGAGGAGGACCCTGGGTGGCGAACAAATGCCATATGGCAGTGACCTACCAAATTGACATTTTAAAGTCCTTAAGGTTTTTGTTTTTCCTGATTAATTTTGTTGTAGCTGCCTTTCTTACAGCCAAAACACAAATTTCAGTGAAATAAATAAGAAAAAAAAACACACACACACAAAAAACCCACTGGCTTTGTTATAGATGTGGTCATGGTGGAATAGATTCATTGTTTAGAATGTGGGTTTCAGTTGCAGGGAAATACTCAAGGAAGTCAGTCACAAAGTGTCTTTCATGTGCATTTTAATATTTCTTCACACTTGGTGGCATTATCTGTTTACTCTGGTGCTGTTTTGGGAAGGTGATAATTTTTCTCTCAACAGATGGGGCTACTTACACTTTACAACTAGAGCCCATGCCTTGCCTCCCAGCCAACTGTCTGTGTGCTTGCCCTGTGAATTCTGAACCTGCATTGCTTCTGTATTATACAATCAGATTCAGCTTTCACCACAATTTTAGGACAAAGCAACTGGAGTGAAGGCCTTCTCAAAGCCTGTGGAGTACTTGGGTGGTGAGACGTGTGTAGATGTCTTCAACCGAAATCACCCTCTTAAAGAGTGAATCTGTACTTCTCCTATCCTGATAGGGGGGAAAAAACAGAACACCCTTTCTTTGTATAAATACAATTTATATGGCCACACTCATACAATACATTGTTCAGTCATTCAGTGCATTATCATAAAAATGTGACATCTAAATTCTTGTTTAGTGTATATGGTAGATCACCTGGCATTACATCAGTAATAAATAGATACATGTATTTTGCAACAATGTGTTTAACAAGTGTGTCTACCTCTTGTAACATGGAGAAATCAGAAATGTATGCGTCTCACTTTATTATGATCATCAGTTCATTTTGTGCAACATAATAAATCACAACATAGTTTTGGAAGTACATAATTGTTATGTTGATCTGATACCATGAATAAATGTGCATATGTACATATATAATACAGTATTACTTTATTGTGGTACTCAAAAGGAGTGAGTCATATTTTAGCTGACAAACTCAGATTTTCAGCGTATGAGATGAGTTAGCAGCTGTGTATGGCGTATTTTACGTATTTTCATATGCTTACACACAGACACGAGTCTTGCAGTTCTCTCTGGTCTACAAACATCAGTCATCCTTATATAGAAAAAACAGTAGCTATAATACCTGACTGACTGGTTTATGTGCAACAATTATTCCCAGCCTTATCTGCATCTGTTTTTTTTTCCTGAATTGTCATCTTATCTTGGTTAAGTCCAGATCTGCATGTTTTTCATTTGGCAGTACAACTGTTAGATATGTCAAAGAAAAAAGAAAACAAAAGAAAAGTAAAGAGAAGAGAAGAGACAAGAAGTGAAAAGGAAAGGAGGGGAAGGAAAGGAAAGGAGAAAGGGAAATTAAGGCGAGAAAAGGAAAAAAAAAAAAAAAAAAAGGAAATTGTGAAATATATGTAACAGCTTTTTATCTTTATATTAACACAACGAACAGGCGTAACTGAATATCCAGAACACCTGTGTTTGTCTGGTAACAGGTATCACGGTCTCTAGTCATTATGCACAAAAGCTACTCTTCATGTAAGGAGGACATAAAGTTATGAAACTGACATATCACAGCGCTACAGAACTAATACCATTGAATAATAAAAAATTTTGTACATGCACAGAACATAGATTTCTTTGATATATATATACACCTAACCTGTCAGAACGTTTATACAGATAGTTTATTTACTGAGGAATACTTGGTTGTGGCAGCTGTGAAATGAAGTTTGTTTGATAATATTTGATGACACAAGTGGAGAAGAGAAAAGGAAAAGGCGACAGGCCATAAGAACAGATGGTATGCAGCTCTTTGATCGTTGTCATGTCTTTGACAAATGTTCAGTGTTTGTTGTAGATACACATGTAACAACAGTGCCCTGAGCCACAGACATCTCTGACAGCCATGTTGACATGCAAAAGCACATTTTCAGACCTTGTATTTATGGTCTTAGTTGTGCAAAAATCAGTTACGTATTTAAAACTTGTGTTACATGTTATGGCCCAGAACTCAATTTCAATCTTTGAGTTTAATTCAGTGTATTTGCCCTCTAGACAGAACAATATGGGTATCTCTCTTGTTTCCCTTATTTAAGAAAACATCTAAGTGTGCATGTTGAGGAAATAGGTAATACACAGGACTGAAAACACCTCTTTACATGAAATTGTGTTTTCATATATACATAGCTCTCCATTAAACCATCAGAATATGTACACATAGAGGAAAGTTAAAGCAAATTGAATATTTTATCGTACATGTGTATTTTCAAAATCGTGTTTCAAAGTGGACAACAAGCAAAAGAGAAGGTGCACTTCTTGTGGAACACATAAGCACTAAACCTTTGAATTGAACCTGTTGCACTGTTAAATTCTGAAAAAAAAATGCCTGAATATGTGTACAGGTTACTGGTTAACCACTCTGCGTACTTGATGTTCGAGATGACTTATGGTTTAACCATCACATTACTAGAATACATCAACTTCCTGTATTTAACAACTTTGCCCACATTTCTTTTATTCCAAGTCAATATAAAATATTTATGTAGGCATATCATTTATTAAACATCGTTTGAAAACTGGGTGTAGTACCAATCTCCCCCCTAAAGAAAATTGTTGCTGCAGACAGTTGTAAGAATTCCTAACTTGCCAACTTGCATCCACAGCAGACAAAAGACTGATCCATCACTGTGATTATACAACTATTTGGTAGTCATGCGTTACAGAATTCTAGAAATAGCCGTCACATGCATGTACTTGAATGGTGAAGGCCGTAACCACTGCAGGCTCATATCACGCCCTCTAGTGACTAAAAATGAATGACCATGATGATGGCTGGATTGCCACTGGACAGACAGGAAAAAGTCTGCTATTGCACAGTGGTATGACAGTTTTCCTCTAAACAAAATGCATATATCATTTGCTAAAATCACGTCTGATGAAATATTGGAAAAGATTAAAAACTTCACTGTATAGATTTACACCTCTGGGTTTATTCTGGTACAGCACTAAAGTATGTATGGTATAAAGAGAATTAAACCCAGTAGGTAGGAGAGTAAGTGAGTATGACTTAAGATTTGATTTGCTGTTGACATCCCAGCTGTGCCAAAGATCTGGTTTGGGTACCGCAACGTCTCCCGTGTTCTAGCATAACTGCCATTGTTGGGGGCAGGAGTTAGTCCCAATATTTTACACATAAGAGGGTACAAATCCACAGAACGGAATGGTCGCACCACATGATTCTCCTTGAAGTCGGGCCCTCGTGCAAAGAAAATGGGTTTCATACTCATGAGTCGGTCATCATAGCCATGAGCACCTCTCTCCTTGCGGTCACGTCCAAATCGTATCATATTCTGAAAATATACCAATGACAGGGTTTGACATCAGTGATAAGGAATGTATGAACATACAACGTGACATACATTAATAAGATGCTATCTGGGAAAATTGGAATAAGATGTTTTTCAGTGTGAAGTCCCCCTGTAGTTCTGTCGACATAGAATGAGGCACTACAGTAAATTGTAACATATTCACAGAAGAGAGTGCAGCAAATAGTCCTTTGACACATGTGACAAACATAAAATTAAACCATGCTGTAAGAAATGTCTATCAATGATCTTGCAAGTAGAAGAAAGTGGGGGGAATATTTTTGGAGTCAAGATATTTATTTTCTTAATACTTCTCTGCTTGTCCGCTCAGACCATTTGCTTCCGTGATCCTGATAGTGCCACAACTACTCTTGAAGAGCTATCAGATTTATCAATAGCACAAAGTAAGTCTTTATAGCAGTCAACTTCTCTGCAAAATGTATTTGAGAAATGAAATGTTTCCTTAGCTATGATCTGCTGAAATTTGAATATGTTATAGGAGAAAGGAAATTAAGTTTGACAAAGCTTTAAGTACCATACAGCAACAAGAAGAGGAAAATTGTAGAAAGGGAGCAAAACAATACAGTTTGCCAACATAGAAGTGGATCATTATAGAAAGGAAGGCAAATGATACAGTTTGCCAACATAGCAGTGGATAATTCTAGAAAGGAAGCCAAACAGTACAGTTTGCCAACATAGCAGTGGATAATTATAGAAAGGAAGCCAAACAATACAGTTTGCCAACATAGATGTAGATAATGATACAAAGTAAACCAGGTAATACAGTTTGTCAACTGAGAAGATAATAATAACATTAAGGATGATCAGTATAGTCTGCCTACATAAAAAAAAGATAATGATACAAAGGAAACTGATCAATACAGTATGCCTACAAAAAAAGAAGATAATGATATATAGAAGGAAACTGATCAGTACAGTCTCCCTAAATGGAAGAAGAGGAAACTGATTAATACAGTCTGCCTACATAAAAGAAGATAATGATATACAGAAGGAAACTGATCAATACAGCCTTCATAAATGGAAGATGATCTAAAGTTAACTGATTAATAGTCTGCCAACATGGAAGATACTGACATAAAAGAAATTGATCATCACAATCTGCCTACATAGAAGATAGTGTCCCAAAATGGAAGATGATATAAAGGAAACTGATTAATAGTGTCCCTAAATTGAAGATGATATAAAAGAAACTGATTAATCCAGTCTCCCTAAATGGAAGAAGATGATATAGGAAACTGATTAATGGTGTCCCTAAATGGAAGAAGATATAAAGGAAACTGATCAATACAGCCTGCCTACATAGATAATAATATAAGTGAAGTGAAAAATACA
This sequence comes from Hermodice carunculata, assembly GCA_964020975.1. Classification (NCBI taxonomy): domain Eukaryota; kingdom Metazoa; phylum Annelida; class Polychaeta; order Eunicida; family Amphinomidae; genus Hermodice; species Hermodice carunculata. Next base: position 87,561,879 of record OZ026616.1, on the reverse strand, counting down.
GTTTGCCTACATAGAAGATAATGAAAAAATGAAACTGATTAATAGTCTGCCTACATAGAAGATAATGATAAAAAAACCCTGATCAATACAGTGTTCCTAAAAGGAAGATGATATAAAGGAAATTGAATAATACAGTCTGCCTGTAGAAGATAATGATATAAAGGGAACTGATTAATACAGTTTTCCAGTGTAGAAGAGGACAATGAGACAAAGGAACCCTATCAATACAATTTGGCAACTTTTAAGATGATAATGATGTAAAGGAACTCCTCAATACAGTCTGCGTATGTAGAATAGCATAATGTGGTAATGAATACCAACAGGGATGAGGATAGGATCAGCAGGTGTCACAAGTAATTCACGATATTGCTATAATTTATGCTTTCTGATAATATATTTGTGGTATCTTATTTTTTTTTCTTCACATAACTTGCAATGCTGTTCTGTGGCAACCCAACCAATGATGCAATCATGGATTCCATGAATGTTACTCGACTCTCTCAGTGCCACCTGCAACTGAAGTCAAACTGCTTAAGACACACTGCTCTGAATTATAATGAGGCTGATAGATGTAAGTTCTGTGTAAAAAGACCTTTTATTAAGTACCAGCATGCCTGTACATAGACTGTACAGTGGTCCCTGTCTTATGAGGCCATCCGAAGCACAGGCCCAAAAGTGGTCTCTCAAGACAGGTACAATAACATGGAAAAGATAGCAGCAGGGACCTGTGAAATGTGGTCTTTCAAGCCAGGTGGCCTCTCACTGTAGTGGCCTTTCAAAACAGGGACCACTGTAAATGCCAGGTCAACAGCTTTCCTTGGGATGCTTTGGGTGCATTGTGCCCAATTCATGCCAAGGAAAGCTGTTGACTCAGTCTAAAATGTGGCACTGAAAGAATTAAATGGCATATGGAATGCCCAAATAGACACCATACGAGTAGACTAAACACTACAGGTCAGGCTTTCACATCAAATGCTTCTTTGTGGCTCAGGTATTGTGATGTGGATTGCACCAGCAGTTTGAAGTAACATTCATGGAATTGACCTGGTGTGTGCTAATAGACTAGAGCACACAGATTGAAGCAAGAGACTCAGAACTCAGCACTCAAATGGCTTTATTTGACTCAGGACTCAGGACTCAAATGGCTGTATTTGACTCAGGACTCAGGACTCAAATGACTTTGTTTGACTCAGGACTTAAATGGCTGTATTTGAATCAGGACTCAAATGGCTTTATTTGACTCGGGACTCAAATGGCTGTACTTGACTCAGGACTCAGGACTCAAATGACTTTATTTGACTCAGGACTTAAATGGCTGTATTTGAATCAGGACTCAAATGGCTTTATTTGACTCCGGACGCAAATGGCTTTATTTGACTCAGGACTCAAATGGCTTTATTGGACTCAGGACTCAAATGGCCTTATTTGACTCAGCATTCAGGACTCAAATGGCTATATTTGACTCAGGACTCAAATTGCTGTATTGAACTCGGGACTCAAATGGCTTTACTTGACTCAGGACTCCGGACTCAAAGTGCTGTATTTGACTCGGGACTCAGGACACAAATGGCTGTATTTGACTCAGGACTCAAATGACTGTATTTGACAACTGTTTGACATAGCATAAATCAGACAGAATATTGTTAGAGTTAAATAAAAATACATCGACAACAGAAGTTACAGTACACAAAATAGCATTCAAATATAAATACTGTCAGGATAACTCATTTAAGGCAGTGAAACCCGCTTGATGCATTCCTGCCAAAGACATGTTCATCTGGCTGGATAAGCCTTGCTTAGTTTAAACAATATTTTTTACTGAAAAAAATTATTGTAACAGTAAGAGACATGCACAATGAATAGCTAGGTTTGTTGGGCTATCAGCAAGTACTGCTATGTAATGTGCCAAGATGCTTACACTTTTCCAAGCTTACTCCAGAGTTTTGTGTACATGTAGTTGATTAATCTGTTCATTGTAAAATGATGGAGCCCATTGGTTTAACTCATTTATTGTTAAACTGACTGACCTGTCAGAACCATAAACCCACTCCGTGACATTCAGACCACCAACATGATGTTTACAAACTAACATAGTTTATGTCTACAAACAGAAGCAACACCGCAATCCAAACTCTCTATGCTCGATCCATATCTAATCTCTCTATGCTCCATATCTAATCTCTCTATACTCCATATCTAATCTTTATGCTCCATATCCAATTTCTCTATGCTCCATATCTAATCTTTATGCTCCATATCTAATCTTTATGCTCCATATCTAATCTTTATGCTCCATATCTAATCTCTCTATGCTCCATATCTAATCTCTCTATGCTCCATATCTAATCTCTCTATGCTCCATATCTAATCTTTATGCTCCATATCTAATCTCTCTATGCTCCATATCTAATCTTTATGCTCCATATCTAATCTCTCTATGCTCCATATCTAATCTTTATGCTCCATATCTAATCTTTATGCTCCATATCTAATCTCTCTATGCTCCATATCTAATCTTTATGCTCCATATCCAATCCAGTCACTGTTTATGTCTGAACGTGTACCTCAATCAATCACTATTATCATGCATGTTCAATGTAAGGATGTCGAAATTTAATGCTTCTCGAGCCAGATGAACATGTTATTGGCAGGAAATCATCAAACGTGTTTCATTACCTTAAATTCCCAGACATGTTTTTGTGATTGTGGCTGCTTGTCTGGTTTAATATAATATATTTTTAATGTGTACATCCAGACAGTTTGAGCTGCATCATAGTAGAGTGGATCTATGACTATGTAATTTATTTACACAGCGGCTTTAGTTATGTAAGTAATGTGATGTTATACCCTAAGATAACTGGATGAAAGTGTCTCTACCATATTGAAACAATACACAGTCTTATTGTGGCCTTGCTTAGTTTATACAGTATTTATTGTTGAGAAAAAGGATTGTAACAGTAAACCGTCAATTTTTTTTAACATACAGGGGGAAATATGAAAAACAACAGGGAGCCACATGTAGAAAGACCAGGCCAGTTTTCCAATACACCAAGAATGAAGAGAACGGGGGATGTCTCAGACACACATACTTGTTGTGAGAGTAGGCGTGTGGATAGATTGGAGAGTTCAGGAGGAGCAGAGCTCTGGCACAAATGTTCAGAATTGTGGGGGCCTCGGTTTGACTCCCAACAAGTAGCTATTTTAGGAGCTAACCCCCCCCCCAATGTTGTGTAAATTAAAAAAAAAGAAAAAAATAATTTTATGCATTTGGCTGCCAAAAACTTACCAGCTGTGTTTCAGTCACACACTTTGATGGCTGTGCTACTGAGGATTATGTCCAAGTTTGTGGCCTGTTGATAAGTGAGTCCTCAAAATTTATTTACTAAAAGAGGTTTGGAACATGCACAGATGTCTCAGAGGGTAGATGGGTGGAGTCTGTTGTGTGTGAACTGAGAATTTGGATGATGGGAGGTCTGAGCAGTGATAGAGACCATTTTTTAAAATTTGTATTTGCACTGACATTGATATTATAATATTCTCAAGCGCATGCTTGCGTGAGAGTTAACTTATGCTTAGAACGTGGGAAAGCCAAATCAAAATGGCATCCCGTCTGATTTGACTTGTGCTTGTGCAGCTCAAGAATACTGCTAAAATGTGGAATGAGGCAGAATGGATTTTATTTGCACAAACGCAGTTCATTAATGCTGCTAATAATAAAATGTGGAATGAGGCAGAAGACGCTATTAATACTAGAATGTGGAATGATACTATGTCAATTACCAACACATCTAGGCCTATGTCTCTACCCTAAGTCATTTCACTAAGTTTAGTAAGCCTTTAACTATTTCTTGTTGCTGGCCCAGCAGTGGGTACACACTCGCATGTGACATGTTTTTTCACAATGCTTTTCAATGGGAAAACTACCCTCATTTTTACATATGAGCCTGCATTAAATTTAGGTACTCAGTCAGTTTGAGCTGTCGCCACTTGGTGACCATTTGTTGGTCCACCCGGGTGGACTCATTGGCAGTTAAAAGCTGCCAATGTACCCCCAGGTGTCGGCTGTGCCACATTGTTTTCTTTCACATGTAAATCCTATTTGGTCATACGTGTCCCTTGTAAGAGGGCTTGTTGCCCAGGCTATCAGACCAAGTTGTCATAACTTAAATTGCGTATATTTATTTGCAGCTAATGCCAACAGTTTAAACCCTATCTCTGATTTTTAAATGGCACAGCTGGCAGCAGAAAGAAAGAAAATGTAACAAATTTAAAAGGCATTTCTACACCAGTGGGCCTATGAATCTTTCAACTTTTATGATTTTTTTTTAAAAAAAGTACATTATTTATGCAATTATCTGCTACTTGTACTGAGAGCAGGGATAGAGAGAGAGGATCCTGGTGCATGCATATTTATACCATTAACAAAGTGAATTCAGTCATATGTAAATGTGAAAAGACCAAATGAATGTACAGAAGGACATAGAAAGATTATTTAGGAGAAACTTGTAAAATCTGTACGGAATTTTTGTGCTGGAATGTCAGGAACAAACAGTGGTACAAATTGTAAGAAAGTATGTACTTACATCAGTACATCTCCAGCCCTCCTGCATGACGATTACCAGTGGTTGCACGCGGCGGTGATTTTTGTAGTGCCAGTGGACTGGTAACTGTTCTTTTCTGTACACCATCATGGCAGGGTGAAGACCATATAAGGCTTTGTATACTGGCTCAATCATATTTTGCCGAGGTCGTACATTACACACAGGTCCTTTATCAGGAACAACTTCCAACATGGAGCTGTTCACAAATCGTGATAGATCCACAACTTGATTTTTGTTGACATCTGCCATACCATGGTCACTGGTCACAATGATGTTTACCTGTTGGGTTAAGTTTCGCAGGTCCATTTGATCTAAAATATATCCAAGCACCATATCCATTTGTCGTATTCCACGTAACACTTTCTGGGAAGATGGACCATATTTATGCCCGTCTGTGTCCGGTTGCTCGAAGTATATCAATCCGAGACTGATGTTAGCATTGTTGAACCAGTGTAGCATGGTGTCCACTCTCAGTTGAAATGGATGCGTTCTGTTGTATCGCACCCAGTAATGTGGACGGTGCCCTTTGATGCGAGCATCACTGCCTGGCCAGAAGTAAGTGGCACTTCTAAGGCCCTGCTTTGCTGCCGTCACCCAGATTGGCTCCCCTCCATCCCACCACTTCGAAAAGGTATTCCCGGGATGGAACATCTCCCCAAACATAGGATCATACATGTGGTTGCTGACAATCCCATGGCTCTCTTCATATAACCCTGGGGAAAAAACAGGCATGAATAGACCTACCATATTCCTCTCAGTTTAAATGCCCCCATTTAATGAGGACCCCCTGCTCTGTGGAATTTGAAGATCAAAAGTCAGACCAACATGTTCTACATTTGATGAATTTTTTTAAAACTGTATTTTACCTAAATACTCAAAATAGGGTTCCAAGTTGAAGCCTTTTTTGGCATTTTAATTTTGTAAGCGCCCCAGGAATCCAGTACCCCTAAATTTCAATAAAGATGAATGGAAATTGTGACCAGTTTGGGTCAAAGTCTGACTCAGTGGTATTATTGTTCGTACTGTTTGTTTTTGTCCATCTCTATGTGTTTGGTTACCCTGAACCAAAGCTACATGATGTCATTTATACTCCTGTGGCTATACTTATAAAAGAAATGAAATTAAAAGTTAAAAATTAATTTCAAAATAGAACTGTAACTAGGTTCACACTTTTCGAAACATTTCTGTATTTTCAATTTTTGATGTACATATAGTCTCATCTCAAGTGACATCATTTCTTGGTGCACAGCATGAATGAACATTATCTGTGTTACTGTTCAATTATCATGATTTATAGAATTCATTTTAATTTGAAACTTGGTGCGAGTAGCCACATTCATAACAATATTAGATTGCGCTCACTTCACACCATGTGCTGGCATGGACAGAAAAAATGAATTCATCTTTGGGTCTGAAACTCAGCAGTCTGCTAATTTCATGTTGATTGTTTTGACACAGAGCACAAAATAATTAATATGTTTTTTAACTAATATTATGTAAAATACTTCATGCTTGATTATATCACATTTGACATGTGAAGTAGTTGTGCTCACACATACAATTTTCATGAAGTATGTTTTAGGCGTACATTAGAAGTTGTGACCTGTGTGATCATTTACATGAAATAAGTGCCGTCAGTTGTTTTCTTTTCACACGTATACATTTTCACGGTTTTTGCATTTTTGACATTTCACTATTTTGGACATAATTCCTATTCAACCAGTGTTAGAGTACTATTTCACTGTGTTTTTTAATTTTCTTTTTATTTGTGCCATCGGCAAAATAAGCAAAAAGAAGAGTACAGAGAAATTAAAGCAATTTACAGTAGACGTATTTGGTGTCAATGTGTGCGGTCATGCAGGTGTTTCTTATTTTTTCACTTATGCTTCCAAACAAAACAAAAACATAGCACTCCTTGATGAGGTCAAGTCAGACTTGTATGAATTGTGCTAAAGCACCTCTGGCAGTGTACTTAAGATGCAAATTAATTGCCTTACATAATTCATAATTGACAGAAGAGCTGTAAGGTCAATTAACTGGTCTTCCTGAAATTAAAATTTACTGTCGGCATTCTAAACTTTTGAACAGGTGTAGAAAAGCAGAAAGTAAATAAAGATATGCAGGAAACTACATGTAGGTATTTCCAAAATATTTTAGTTTCTTTTTTCTGTTTCCACTGCATCCGTGTATGTAGACCTGTAATTGAACCATTAGTTTCCAGTGGTTGGCCTAAACTTTGTGGTTCTGCTTTAATGGCGTCTTGATGAAGTTAACACACAAGTTTTAATTGCAGAGTGAAATGTCAGCAAAAAATGTGCATGTAAAGGAAAGAAATATCAGTTCTCAGTTAACGTACTCCAGAGCATTATGATTTGAAGTCTAGTTTCAGAATGGCTTGCACAAGGAAAATTTTAGCCAATGACACGTCAGATCTATGTTGCAAAAGACAGCATCTTGTTGTTCATTGTGTCACTTTCATGTCCTTGTCAGGGACCCAGTTAGTCTAGTTTGCTACAGCCTCACTCTGGTGGTTAAGGGCATTTTGAGAGGGTGCTGAGTAGAGAGTCAGCAGTACAAGGACAGCTGAGATGTGCTCACCTGTGGCCATGGTGTAGTGGCAGGGGAACGTCTTGGTGATGAATGTGTTGTTCATGTAGGGGGCCCTGACACCAAGTCTGCTCAGTCGCTGAAAGTTTGGTGCCATGACTCGATGAAGATAATCCCAGCGGAATCCATCCATCGAGACAACAAGGAGCTTCTTACGGAAGCCGTGGTGGTGATTGTTGGGGTGGAAGCCCAGAGTGGCAGAGATGATGTAGGAGAAGCCAACAAGCCATGCCCAAACCATGGTGACCCGTCCGACTGCTGGCGTGCTGTGTGGAAGTAGAGACACGTTAGACAAAAGTGATGGCTGCTACCATAGATGAAGAAGAATGATACAGGTTCCAAGACCAGCGATTGTTGGGTCATAGACAATTCAGTGGATAAACTTCAGTACTGTCTTCAGCACAAAATGCGGCATTTTGACATGTGTCAATAAATGCCCCTTGTAACGTGACTGCTATTGTTACCACTGTCACTAATTGTGGACAGTTCCTTATCTACAACATGCTGTGCCCTGCAGTGATGAATCTCCAGTAAAACTTTGGCTGGATGAAAGGAAGACTTGTCTTGTTGGGTAGCACTTTGTGTATTTTGCATATGCACCTGAGGCAAACAGAGGGATCTGTATGCATACATATGTATATACATATATATCCACTGTCTATAGTCTTTGCTACTGCTCTATTGTGTGGCACATTTACTTGTGTAAACTTGCCTTTACACTGTACAATAAATATTGATGACACCATTTTTTTTTCAAAAATAGCCTTTAGAAAAAAATATGTATTATGTATATTGGTAGGTAAATATATATGTGGAACAGAATGCTTGTAGTAAAGCAGCACAAGATTAATGGATACATAGACCACTTGGATATACTTTTAATTGAAGTGACACCATGTACACAAAAATTTTAACTTAAACTCTTAAAGGCATGTACAGTAAAACCTCTCTTACTGGACACCTCCATATACCGAACACCTCTCTATACTGAACACCATTTCTCAGTCCCAAATATATACTTCCAATGTAAGCAAACCTCCCTATACCGAACACCTCACTATACCGAACACTTTTTTCTGGTCCCAAGGGTGTTTGGTATAGGGAGGTTTCACTGCACTTTCATACTACATGCTACTTGAGGCCTTGTCTGAAACTGGCTGGAAGTGATAGTGTGTAGCAGGTGGTCTTTCAGTGGTAATTAACAAGTTGCCTAAAATAAATGTGACATCAAAGCCAAGACAAGTGGACAGAAAACAGGTGATATTTCAAAAGTGAGACCACTTAAAATTTTCAGCACAAGTGGAAGCAAGTTGGCTGTATAAAAGAGCGTTAGACCACTGGACAGGAGTCCACAGTCAGGAGAAGCTGTTGACTGATAGCATGTCGTTTTTAATCGCAAAAAACGAGACATCCTTTATGTTATCTGATTTTTTGATAGCATTTTATTTTTTATGACAGAAAAAAAAGACAATTTTTATGTTAGCGGATGCCTGCTGGTAGCATGTTTTTGATGCCGCCCCCCCCCTCCCATAGGTATAAATGAACATAGAAATAAAAAACTGATAATGGAAAACAAAAAAAAAAAAAAAAAAAAAAACAACAACAAAAAAAAATAGAAAACAGACAGCTTTACTGTTAGTTGATGCTTGCCTGTGCTTTTTAATGGAAAAAATGGTGTGGGCTTGTACATGTGTTTGAGGGCTTACAGGATTGAGATGTGCAACTTAAGATCAATGGAAGGCGACACTTTTTTGAGATCTGACAATCTGAGGTTTCCTGATATAAAACAGAAGATTGTTCGATGGTGGTGTGGCTTCCTGTTGACATTACTCTTGCAACTAAGTCAATCACTTGAATCTTTAGTAAAAATCGCCTGTTTTTCATTAAAATCCCATAGAATGTTATGAGCACATGGTTTGTATGGAACCACACATGACTGTACACGGCTACCATTTTCTGTGACACCTGCACATACCTGTCAAGTCTCCCCCATAATGTGGGAGTCTCCCACTTTTTCACTCAAATTTTTTTGATTTACGTGCAAAAAATTTGCAAATTTGGCAGAATCTCCCCCATGAAAATTTAGTATTTTCTATTATATTCTTTGTTAAAATACAAATCTCCCCCCTCGATTTCTCAAATTTACAAAAATCTCCCTATTTTGAGGTGTGGAATGTTGACAGGTATGCCTGCATGGCTTTTCAGCCATGGATTTAATGTACAGGTGAATTCATTTCTCAAGGAGCTTAGCATGGCATTTCCTTGTTCAGATCCACTAATTATCCTGACACTGTGCACACAGGTATTTCCACCCTGATATCACGGTGGGTGGTAAAGAGAAAATGAGTAGTTAGAGAATTGCTGTTTAGTTGCTGCATTGATATATGGCGACAAAAGAGGTTTTAGCATCATCTTTTTTTTCTTTTTTTTTCAGAGTGAGAGATGATAATTTTCCATATATTATTGTAATCTTTTAATCATTATTTGGTGCATTTACTCTGACAAACATATTTATGATAGAAAGGACAAAATGCAGGTTTGTCAATATGAGGCCAGTGACTGTGCAGGTCACAATCACTTAGAGCTACAACTCTGTAAGTGCCATTCACAGCTAAGGTTGATTTACTTAAGTCAAACTTGTCTGAATAATCACAAGGAGCCCAGATTCATATTCCTCATAAAGAGACCTTTCATTCAAGTACCAGTATGCCTAGAGTTCTGGAGAGAATATCCCAGATCAACAGCTTTTCTCGTCGCGCATCGTTAATCTTTGACCGATTGCCACACCAGTGTCGTCAGTCAGTTGGAATATAGTGTCTGTTCATCATATACTTATATTTTAGCTTGTTTGAAAAAATGGAGTAAATGTTTACCCGTCTTAGAATATTAACACTGGTGTTAAAGTCGACTTGGTGTCATTAGCTAGGCTAGTTTTCGAGGTAAAATTGCAGCCATTTGTGTGAAACCCAGCTTGTTATCGGTTCACCCTTTTCAGGTCAGAATAGGAGTGAGTCAACAGCTTTCCTTAGCATTGGTGTGGCATAATGCACTGGACTCGTGCCAAAGAAAGCTCTTAGCCTGGGGCATGCTGTTAAGATCAGTCTTAGGTACAATTCTAACCCAAATTGTTTTCTGTTGATAAGAAATTTATGTAAAAACAAAAAAAGCCTGACAGCAGACTACAATTAACATCCAGGTGCTTTTGGGCATCTCAGTGACAAATTGTAAATTATAATGCCAATTACTTTTAAAATTTGACGTAAAATTACATTTGGCAAAAAAACAAACAAACAAACAAACAAACAAACAAAAAAAAAGCAAAATCCCCGCAAGTCTCTTCAGCTGAACGTGCAGTAAATGCTGGCAACCTTGATGTATCTGTTGTACAAGTCTGTGATGCAGCTTCATATGAAAGTTTCAAAACAAGAATTTAAATCTTGTTGTTTCCAATTTAAGTTACAAAATGGCGCAAGAGATCAGACTTTTGTAACAATACATGTACCAACAGGTGTTGTTTCTTGTAAGACCCGGGCAACTATCATATCTGTCAATATTCTATGGCAAGAAATAGGCAGATATTTTTGGTTCCCATGGGGGAGATTTTATTTTTAACAAAAAATAAATAAGAAATGAATGGATTTTTATTGGGGAGATTGGTCAAAATTAATCAGATTTGCACCAAAACATCAAAAAAACAAGATCAAGATGTGGGAGACTCCCACCAAATGGGGGAGACTCGACAGGTTTGAACTATAGATCTACAGGTTTAGCTTTAAAGCTGAGCATTTAGCCTGTCTGAAAATCCTTAACTTACCCACTTCTGGCCACGTCGTGCGAAGAATGTACAGCTTTATATATTCTGCTACCAGTTGTAAGCAAGTCCAAACAAACAAATGGAAGTTACTCCCAAGTCTTGTTTTTTCAGTTGTACTGTCCAAAATAGCTGGTTGAGTTTTGCAGAGTTACAATGCGAGGTGATCCAGTAGTCACTATGGGTGGTGGATGTTCACTTCCTGTGCTAAGTCAATGGTGGTCCACTCAGGATATAGTTTGTCTTTAGATGGTTCACTGACCTGTCTCCTCAAGCTAACCTGTGTTTATATAGTCCCATGCATCATATGCATTACAAAAGATGGCAGTATGTGAGCTGTCAGACATATTGAAGTAACTAGCATGCAACAAACTGTAAGTAATTACAAGTACATGTGTATATAAACGTACAAATTTGTAATAATGAGACAGACACTATTCAAATGATATATTGTGGCAATAAATTGCAATTTTGAGTTGTAAATATTTAAGACGGTTGTTACAGCTTGTAAGGATAATTAATGGGATGGTTTTCATGCGTGGTAAATCAGTTGCCTTTCATGAAATATTATAGAAACAGGAGCAACAGTGCCACATCTTCTGTGCTGTTCTGAAACTCTCTCTCTCTCTCCCCCCCCCCCCCAAAGATGAGTACAATCCAATCTCTCTGTACTCCATAGTCAATCTAGTCACCGTCAATGTCTAAACCAGTGTATTAGTAATCAATTTTAACACATTTGATTCATAATTTAGAAAATTCAAAGCTTCAGCAAAAAACAACTATTTTTATTAGGACTCTTCTATACATTCCTATAGTGAAAAAACCCAACATTTTTTTAACAGCAGGTAGAATTCCTTGAAAGAACAACACAGTGATAACCCTGCCTTCCCCCCCCCCCCCCCCCCAAAAAAAAGACTCACATACATTTTTTCTGCATTCAGCATGTTTTCAAAAACTGAAGATTTGGACATTAGAAGACATAGCCGCATATGCAATGTGCTATTGAAAGGAACATCATTGTCATCTTTATTGAATACCTTCACATTTTGTCTGAGGCACAAAATTCATTATACACTGCAGTTCTAGAAATTTAAGACTCAATTCAACAATATTAGTGCACTTACTCACTATGCTAAATTAGTGTACGCTAAAATATTTATGCAGAAATAATGTTCAGACCTGCTGCAAAGACTGTCATGCCAAATCCAACAGGTCAGATTTTCAGGTGACTTGTTGCTCCGCACGAACCCTTTGCAAGGGCTTAGGACCCGTGTTGCCACTTTGTTGCGTAACGAAATAAAAAGAAAACGTGCTGTTTTCTTCTTTATACCCCCGCCTTTCCCTTCGTATACCCTGCCTGACCCATTTCATTGCACGACGGGCACTGGGAGACATATTTTTTATTTACTGATTCATTGATTGAAAATGACAAGGTACTAAACAAACAAAAAAATAAACCCATCCAACCAAATACAACCAATTGGGATAAACATGATGCAGTGATCCCCCTCTTATAAGGCCATCCCAAATGCATCTAAAAAGTGGCCTTGTAAGAGGGATGGCCTCTCTTGAGGGGGGAGAATATAATGGAAATACCATATTTTCTGCACTAGAATGCTGGCCTTTCAAGAAGGATGGCCTCTGGTGAGAGGGGCCTTATAAGAGGGGGACCACTGTATTACTTTTATGTTGTGACACTGCAGTACTAGTGTGTGTGTGTGTGTGTGTGTGTGTGTGTGTGTGTGTGTGTGTGTGTGTGTGTGTGTGTGTGTGTGTGTGTGTGTGTGTGTGTGTGTGTGTGTGTGTGTGTGTGTGTGTGTGTGTGTGTGTGTGTGTGTGTGTGTGTGTGTGTGTGTGTGTGTGTGTGTGTGTGTGTGTGTGTGTGTGTGTGTGTGTGTGTGTGTGTGTGTTTAACTCGTCCCTTGTCATCAGGCAAGTTGGAGCTTATTTACAAACCCAACCAACTATAACTGAATTACCATATATTCATATTAATGCAACCGGAATTACTGATATTTTTATGTGTATATAAAACGGTAATGTGATATTCTTGAGAAATTGGGCTGACATGTGATGGAATACTTTGAGAAGCAGTTTTACCCCAAACATTAATATATGCCATGTATAGGCCTAGATTGCATCAAGTGCCTAAGATATCTATATTATCATGATTATATAACATTAAGTTATAGCCTATGTACTTACAAACATGTGTATGGTATTGATCCCAGAATTAACGCTCAACAACAGCTATGCAGGAAACCAATTCACAGAGAAAGGCAAAAAGTCCTGTTGCACCTAGCTCCGGGTATATACCTAGAATCATCACTGCATTACTTTTATTCTTTGTGTCGCTAGCTCATTGCGCAGCAAGCCTTTTCGCATACACGGGCTCGTATGGAAAGGGTGACCTTGTGTAAGTTGGCCTTAAGACAATCGTAAACCAATGCGTATGTCAATGAGCGCTATCTTGTTTGCAAACTCTGCTTAAACTTGATTGGTGGGCCATTGTGAGAATTCTTCTTTCATGCAGCCTTTGAACTTTTCACTTTCAAATCTAAAGGTTGACAATAGTCTGTGCAGCTGGCAGGCAGAAACAAATGACCGATGTTTTTTTCGGCCCTTTTCGCGGCAAGCTCATCACTCCTGATTGTAGCAAACACATCAAAAGTACAGGAAACCTTCTGGTTTGACATGGAAGGTGGTAGTCAATCACGCTGAGTCTCCACACATGGAACTATCACATTATCCACATACGCAAGCTTGATGTCTCCGGTCCTCCTGCTTAATTAAGCACAGCCATAAAATGGGCTAAATTTCTATTTTAAGGCAAAATTGCATTTGCGTTAAATAAAGTGTGAACTAAAATTTCTAGAAATACAGTAAACAGTTGGGGCAGAATGTATTTTGCATTACAGGGTTGTTTGGATGGGAGTTGAAAAGTGCAAGTTATTGGTTTGAAATAATCTGCCTATGGTACTGTCATTACATAAAACACGGTATCCAAGTCCTGTCCCCAGCTCTCATTTATTTAAAACCACTGCCGTTTTTGTGTTCAACCTGTCAGTCAGTGCCTGGTCCTATCAGTTCTCTGCCACAAAATAGATAATGGTCAATTTCATAATAAACAGAAATAGGCAAGTGTCTTCTACCTGTGTATATATGTTACATAATAATTCTGTATTCAGAGATTGGTGAAAGCATAACTGAGGACTATTTGGCTATGATGTGATTGGGTGTGAAGACAAACTGATTGCACAATATTTGTGTACTTAAACCAGTGATATTCAGTTTGTGAAAGGGAAACGAGTATTTCTTTGTTCTCTCTCTGTTTACATATGCCACCTTGTGTAAGTGTGGTCCATGTTCCCATGCATTTATTGATTTTAATCAGTCAATCATAAATGACCCATTTAATGACTAAAATATGCACAGATACCTGTTTCCTGTCGTCTGATATTTAAATAAGGTCCACTGTCAAGTGTCCGTCAGGCAGGTCACCTAGAGGATCAAGCCGGTGAAATTCACACGTAAAATTTGTTTACTTAAAAGACAAGTGGCATAAGTAAATGCTGTGTGAATGGGAAGAAATGTAGTTCATTGGTATCTGTCATGGAAATATTGAAAAGTGCTTTCTTTCATTGGCGGATTGTTACAGGTACAACTAATTACTGGCTGTAATTTATGATGACAAGTAAGGTGGAGGTGATTGGTTTTACGTAACTGACGGTCCAGAGGCTATGCTGATAATATATTAATGAGCTGCTAGCCCTGGCTGCAGGGAATACAACATTTCTAGACAAGTGTTGTTGTATTTTGTGTGTATTCTCCAATTCAATTGTGGATATGGTGTATGTTTAAGAAAACCTCATAACCCAATGATCAGCAGATTTTTAAGAATGTTTTTTCAAAACGAACGAAAATCATTGGAAGAAATGCTTCTTTCAGGTTGTAATAGTAGGACTTCAAGTATCAAGTGTGTCCAGGATTTTTTTAAAAAATCTGTTTCTGTTGTTTCTAACTCTGCTGACCATAGGTTGTAGAGCCCATGTTATGACTCATGTCTGTCCATCCATCCTTTCGTTTGACTGTAAACTTTTGGCTTTGCAAGTGTGATAGTCCAGGGCTTTCAAAGTTAAGCCCATATAGCTTTCAGGACCTGTCAGGTATGTTAAAATCTAGGCTAAATTTGATATTGATGGCACAATCTACAAAATTATGTAATATATGGGTCAAAATTGTGAAAATCTTGTGAACAGTCATTTTCTGTTTCATTTTTAGCTCAGCTGACTTGTCAGTCAGCTGAGCTTATAGGAGGATCCATCGTCCATCCACAATTCACATTTTTTGACTTTTCCAAAACTTATCCAGATCCACTTCAAACATGGCGGGGATCTACCTTGGGTTAGTCTCTGGCAAGTTTGTTCAAGTGGTCATGCTCCAGTGATTCTTTTCTTTTATGATTTTTTTGCTTCATTTTTTGACAAAATCTTTTACCATCAGGGCAATTGCTCTAAATTGCATAGGGACACTTCTGGCAACCCCCAGACCTAAATTTGTTCAACAGGTGACACTGCGATTTTTAAGGGTCCGCCCCATGGGGGACCCTTTACGTTTTCAGGTTTTCCGTCTGTCCGGATGTGCACTTTTTCGTTACCGCATTATGTACAGAATGCCTCCATGTATTTTACTCAGATTTGGCAATGCTTATCTTACCTGGCAAGATGAACTGATTAGATTTTGGTGTCACCATGACCTAATTTGAACAAATGGCAGCCTGATTACATGCTCATTAGGGCTCATTACTGCAATATCTCCAGAATGCTTCCATGTTTCTTGCTCAAATTTTGTAGATGATTATCTTTCATGCCAGGATGATCTGATTAGATTTTGGTGTCATCATGACCTAATTTGAGGAAATGGCAGCCTAATTCAATGTTCATTTGGGCTCGTCACCACGTTATCTTCAGAATGATTCCATGTACATGTATGTGCAAAGGTGTACACATCAGTGAATGCTTTGCACTTTACGTTCCTTTGTAACTCTGAAACTTCTGATTTGATTTGGGCGAACAGGCCGTCAATGAAAAGCTTAGCCAGAGGCACACATTTTGAACAGCAATTTTTAAAGAGAGTTAAAGGCCAAGGTCAAATGGTCACTTGGAACAATGGGTCAACATGTCAAAATCTTGTGAACACTCAAGCATCTGTAATTTTTGGTATTTAGGTAGATAATTATGATATCTAATGGTGTTGTGGAGGAGTTCAAAATTCTGATTTATAGTGGTTCTAGTGGCACTGCCTATATTTTGACACACTATAAGCCAAATTGGGTTGAAAGATACAAAATCTATATCTCAAGAAAAAAAATCCCCCTTCAGCTAGACTGACTTTGTATATTTTATATTGACAATAGTACTTCCATGTGTATATAGGCTAGACAGTGACAGGTTAGCTACTGGAGAGTAAAGAGTTTGGACCACGGAATAAGGTAATGACTACTAGGAAGTGGTTCTGGACAAAAAGACACAAATACAATATATGTGGGGCACCAGTGTATGTTATAATATGGATATTTTTATATATTTATTTTAGGTTACTGGTGCTGTACAGTTGAAAGACGTGATAGCCAGTGTGTACATAGTTTTCAGGGTAGCCCCATGTAACTTTCATACTTATTAAAGTGTATATACATCTAGATTGACTTCAATTTTGGTGGTATCACCTGCACTTTTATACATTGTTTAAATTAGGTAAATCTTATAAACACTCCAGATAACATTTAAAATCTTTGTGGGTTTTCTTAAAATTTAGTGGGATTGGAAGGAAATCAAAGTGTTGATTGCTTTTGATACTGGTGAGGTCTGATTATCCAGGTGGTCATACCAGCAGGTGTCAGCCCATGTACATGTACTAAAATTCATCTGTTTACATGAAAGCAGAGCACCAGGTCCATTGACCTATTGTCATCTTTTTCAGAAGTTGTAATATTGAGTAAGAGCAGAGTGTTTGGTGATGCGTGTGACTCAGTTTGTCATTATGTGGTGTTTCAAAGGTGTTGTCACAGACATATGGCCTTTCTGAGGGGCTCAGGATGGAGTGTGCAAGGAGTCAGGGCAGAGAGAATGTGGATTATCTCAGAAGGCCACAGGTCCACCTGTATTCAATTTCTTTCGGGTTTTAACTGGCATCAGTGTGTGATTCCCTGGCGTCTGTAATAGAAATTGGGTACAGTGGACCAATGGCCTTCTGAGGGGGGCCAACGCTTCCTTGGTTCCTTGGCTGTCTGACTCGTGTAGTCAACCCAAGCCCATCAGAAAGGCCCTGTGTTTGTAGGTATCAAAAGCATAGAACAGGCCTGGTCTCAAGGGAGGTGTCTCTCTTGTACAAGGAAATTTGTTGAAGAAGAAGAAGAGGAAGAGGAAGAGGAGGAGGAGGAGGAGGAGGAGGAGGAGGAGGAGGAGAGTCCATATATCTGATGTTAAACTAACAAGTCAAGTGTACATCATGATAAAAATTCTCCATGTATCATGACAGAAATTCCATTTATGGAATGCATCTTGAAAAGATGGCATGGCATTCATACATACTATGAAAAATCGTTTAACAGAACACCAGAAATAAAAATGATTTTTCCACATTTGTAATGAAAATGGGAAAAGATCTTTCATGCATAATAGGAAATGTCCATTGTCACACCTATGAAGTCTCTCTATTGTGCAGGAGACTCCCACTTATAGAACTCTGTCTTTTTGCACTTCTTAACAAAAATTGCCGGGTGTGGAACAAATGGTCACTGTCAGTGTAGAATAACAAAGTTTATGCCTCCTTTTTAGGTCAGAAAAACTGGTCCACCCGCTTGAATATTACACAGTTCCTTAATACACTTGTCAAACTTCATGTGTGTCTTGGTTTGGATTGTAGATATTCATAAATAATACAGCTATAAGGTGAACTTACCCAACAATGTTTTCACATGTGAATGTTGACCATGGGTGAATTTCATCAGGGCAAGGAGGCTACATGAGTAGCTTCCTTGGTTAGAGTGATTGTTAGTACATAGCTGGATATTAGTGTCCTGCACTTTATAAAGGATGAGCACTGCATCCTTACTTGATCAAGAGGGAGTGTTGTGTCCTTTATAAAAAGGGAGCAGTGTATCCATTACTTTAGAAGGAGGAAGCACTGCATCCTACTTTATAAAAAGGGAGCACTGTATCCTTACTTGATCAAGAGGGAGTGCTGTATCCTTTATAAAAAGGGAGCAGTGTATCCATTACTTTAGAAGGAGAAAGCACTGCATTGTTACTTTATAAAAAGGGAGCACTGTATCCTTACTTGATCAAGAGGGAGTGCTGTATCCTTTATAAAAAGGGAGCAGTGTATCCATTACTTTAGAGGGAGGTTGCACTGCATCCTACTTTATAAAAAGGGAGCTCTGTATCCTTACTTGATGAAGAGAAAGAACTCTATCCTTTGTAAAGAGGGAGCACTTATTTAAAAATAATCCTTTATAGAGGGAGCATTGTATCCATTATTTTATCAAGAGAAAACACTGTATCCATCACTTTATAAAGAGGGTGCACGGTATCTATTACTCTATCAAGGGGATCATTGTATCCATTACTTTTTAAAAAGGGAGCACTGTATCCATCACTTAATAAAAAGGGAGCACTGTAGCCTGTGTGAGGAACCATTGTATCTCATATACTTTATAATTAAGAGTTAGCAGTATATACCTTACCTTACAAAGAGGGAGAAGTATGTTTCTTACCTTGTAAGTTTCTCATTCAGTCACACTTTTTTTCTCTGGTGAAAGCGGTGTGTACTCTACACTTACATGTAGTACCATTGTGGCTTGTGACAGAGATGAATTATGATAATGCCACGGTCAAATCATTCTTTACGCTAATAAATGACTAAATGTGACTTATTGACATTGCATGTGGCAGGAAATTATGTTTATATCATTGTGGTACCTTGGGCATGAATGTATTAAGAGTGTGTGGACAGGGTGCCCCATTGCAGGGCCTAGATACCCAGCTGATTACAGCAAGTAGTGTCACTTATAAATTGTTGTGGAATTAACACTAATAAATTGTTGTGGAATTAGGCTTATAGGTCAAGAACATCCATTGAGGTAATCATATAATAGACCCAGCAATTGTGAACCACAGAACAGTTAGACCTCAATGTTATGGGCAGATACATAACTTGCACAGTGAAATGCTCAATTTTTATGTTCTGGTCGACCTGCTAACAGTAATGCACACTTGGGAAGCACTGGTCTCTGGAAATAGCTACCATGAGGAAAACTTACTAAGTGGTAATGGGCTAAGTAAATAACTTATGTACGCAGCACCCTGAGTCGCAGATCATGGCATGTCAGCCAGGTAAAAAGATATTGTCAGAGACATGACAGCATTCGTACCTGTTGGGTATTGTCATGACAGCTGATTTATACTTGTTGGGTATCGCAATAAACAAGGCCTTCACTGTGATATGTCGCCTCTGACTGCCAGACTACACGAGGACATGACGTAGAGTATATGGCAATACACACCACAATGTCCCATATGTGTATTACACCCTGGTATATAAGGTACACATGAGGACATGATGTAGAGTATATGGCAATACACACCATGATGTCCCGTATGTGTATTATACCCTGGTATATAAGGTACACATGAGGACATGATGTAGAGTATATGGCAATACACACCATGATGTCCCATATGTGTATTATACCCTGGTATATAAGGTACACATGAGGACATGACGTAGAGTATATGGCAATACACACCACAATGTACCGTATGTGTATTACACCCTGGTATATAAGGTACACATGAGGACATGATGTAGAGTATATGGCAATACACACCACAATGTCCTGTATGTGTATTACACCCCGGTATATAAGGTACACATGAGGACTTGACATAGAGTATATGGCAATACACACCACAATGTCCCATATGTGTATTACACCCTGGTATCTGAGCATGCCCTGCCTGTCCTAAGATCAGTGTCTGATGAGCAAAACTAAACATACATTGTGTAAATGAGCAAGCCACCACAGGTCTGGTACATGTAGTTGTTTGCTTGGTATAATCATTTACGGGCATGCCAGTTTTTAGCAACAGCAGAATGAAAGTGTGAATATACTAAAATAAGGATGGTACCATATGCCATATTCTTAAAGATGGTACCAAATCATAGTCTTCGTATTATTATTTTTTCTTGCATGTGAGCAATTTGATGAAGCCTTATATATTTATTAATCAGCCATTTAACCCGTGAGTTTAACAGAATGACTCTGAATCTAAATAACATTAAAAAGATGATATGTAATATGAAACAAAAATATTTTGCTTGCTTTTAAGAAAGTGTTAAAGTGGTCTTAAGTTGCAGTTAATCCTTTATGACAGGTGTTGTGAATGGGGTAGTGTTTTATCTCGGTAATCCTACATTGCGTGTCACAGTAGTCTTGGAGGCTTTTAACTTCCAGCAATTTGTCACGTGCCACCATCTACTAAATCATTTTAAAATTATAGATTAGAATATTAAAACAGTAACAATTATAGAATTAATTTATCTATTAAAAGTGTTTAACCCTTTCCCCCTTAAACCGGCCAAAACCGGCTGGTGGTCGAATGTCGTCTGCTTCAGCGTTTTCAATGGATTTCAACAGCAGTGAAAAACAATTTGACTTTTGGCCGGTTTAAGGGGGAAGATGAAACTTGTCAAGACAACATGACTCAGGTCAACAGCTTTCCTCAGCATGGGTTGGGCACTTAGTGTCCAACCCATGCCGAGGAAAGCTGTTGACTCAGTCTTAATTCAAGGGGGAAAGGGTTAAACTATAGAATAGAATAATGAAACAGTTGCTGACACACAATTACCAATTGATTCATGTAATAGTTAAAGTCAAAAATATTAAAAAAAGCACTCACATTACTTTGTTTATTAATTATTAAAGATAGGTGACCTTGACCCAATTCCCAAGGTCATGGAGCCACATTAAAGAATTTGGTTTCTGGATGATAACTTGAGAAATGTTTGAGCAAGGACTTGCATATTACACAGGATTCTAGTTCTGTAAGTCAAGTTCAAAGGTGGGTGACCTCCATCTGTTCATCTGTCAACAAAATTTCCGTGCTATAACTTAAGTGTTTTTTTTACCTAGGGCTTTCATATTGCACAGGCTCATAATCCTATGTTAGGGGTAGGTCAGGTTTGACGTTGGGTGACTTTGACCGAATTCTCAAGGTCCCAGAGCCACATTTGTGAAGTTGGTTTCCACGTGATAACTTGAGAAATTTGTGAACAAGGGCTTTCATATTGCATGGGGTTATAGTCCTCTATGAGGGCTAGGTCAAGTTCAAAGATGGGTGACCTTGACCCAATTCCCAAGGTCACAAAGCCATATTAGTCAATTTAGTTTCCACATGAAATCTTGAGAAATTTTTGTGCTAGGGCTTTCACATTGCACAGGAAGAGTCTCTTATGAGGGCTAGCTTAAGTTGGAAGATTTTGTATAGCACAGGTTCCATTTATCTGTCCACCTGATGGTCTGTCTGCCTGTCTGTCCAGCTGCATTCGGGGTGATGACTAGTAAGATTTTTGAATTAAGACTGTCATCTCTCATGTGTTCATATACATGTACCATTGTAAGTTCAAAGCCCAGTGACCTTGGCCTCTTTTTTCAAGGTCACGAGGCAGTATTTGTGTACATGTATTTGGTTTCCAGGTTAGAACCAGAATTTTTTGCCTTCTGAGTTATGAATCTTGCCTCTAAAGCAGACCCAAGCTGCATATTACTTGGTCTGCTTTGCAGACATTTATGCATCAGTATACTATAAATGTACTTATTTTCAAGTGTATAAATTTGCACGTTTTTTGCATTTCACACATTTCATTATTTTTCAAAATAAGCAATAATAAAGATACAGGGAAATAAAAGTAATTTACAGTACTTAGTTTCTGAATGCTTGATGACATGTTTGACACCTTGTTACTGCATATGTCTGGCCTGGAACCTGTGTGCAAAGTCATTGACCTAGTGTACAATATCAAAATTGATATGTACAGATACTGCAAAAGATGGCACACTTTTGTACATGCACTGATGGACTTTAAAGTACAGTGAAACCTGTTTTGAGAGGCCACTGCAAGGCCAGACCACCTGCCTTTTCAGGCCATGTTTACCACATGTCCCTTTTGCCATCTTTCCCATGTTATTGCACCTCTATTGAGAGACCACCTGCTTTATGTGACCATATTTGGCCTGCCCTAGGGGCTGTCTCTCAAAACAAGTTTCCCTGTACCACAAAGTTGTAGATACTGCACCTCAAAACTGGCTAACCTAATTATGTAAGTAATGTTTCATCTATATAAGTAATATATATCCTTGCATGTAGCTATACAAAACATTGCATGATCATCCTTTCTGCTGTGTTACTATGCATGACTGCAGTTACTCCAAATATGACCTGTGATTACCAAGGTTATCAAGGGGGCGAGGGGGGCATAGATTTAGCAATCTCTGATTGCATTTTATTCCATGTTAAAATTATAGACTTATTTGTACATTTTCCTTATTTATAAAACATAATTTATGATGAATGAAGATAGAGGTAATCAATGTTGCAGTGCATTTTTGCACCACTCAGAGAGAAGCAGTTAATTTACACATTATATACATTATATACCAGTATTCTGAGTTCTCTGAACCCCATTTTGATCACAAAAATTAATTTCTTGCCCAAAAATATGCCTAATGGCAAAATTATGCAACATTTCAATTTCAAAATGGAAGCTGGTTAATACATCATGAAAACTGATTAATACATCCTTAATTTGCTAAGAAGTAACTGAGGCCTTAACTGACAAATGGCTATCTGTACTTTGGGTATTCTATACTTGACCAGCACATGTATAGCACAGAACAGTGGGGAGACAGGAAAGCCCCGCTCCCCCCCCTCCCCCCCAAACTGCATGGTGGTCAGATGTCCTCCACTTAAATGTTTTTGACAAGTTTTACGAGCAGTGAAAAACAATTTGAAGAAGAACTGTCCATTAGACCTACATGTATCAGGATAACATGCAGCAGCTTGGTGTCTGTCTTTGGTGTGGGTTGGGTGCTGAGTACCAAACCCATGTTGAAGGAAGGCTTTGGACTCAGTCTTAACGGAAGGGTGAAGCGGGTAACCCTTTCCCCCTTGAATTAAGATTGCCTCAGTTAAGAACTTTTGTTGGCACAGGTGGAGTGCTAGGATGCCAAGGAAAGCTGTTGACTTGAGGCATGTTCTCTTGATAGGTCTCATCTATCTACAATTGTCATTCAAATTCTTTTTCATAATGGTTGGAATTAGGCAAAAACATTGAAGCAGATTGTATTTGACCCTTAGCAGGTTCTGGCCAGTTTAAATGGGAAAAGATTAACTCTTTAAATGCCAAATTTGGGACTGAGTCAACAGCTTTTCTTGGCATGCATTGGGCACAATGCACCCAATGTGCACCAAGAAAAGCTGTTGACTTGGAATATTTTCTCTGAAAGTATAGGCATGCTGGTACGGTACTTCAATGAAAGGTCTTTTTATGAGGAATACGAATCCGAGATTCTAATGATAATTCAGACTAGTTTGAGTTAAGTAGATCGACTTTAGACGTGATTGGCACTGAAATGGTTAATAAGCCTCACACTTTCAGGTGACAATTACAGCACCAGAGACCTGTTGGTGATTTTTAATAGGAAAGAGTTGCTTGCAGATATATATGTTGTGTCCCACAGGGTTACGACACCTGTGTGATAGGCTCGCCGAGAATTAAGATTCGCAAACAGCCTTGGTTAGTTGTTGACAGGCACTGAATTGTCACAAAGAGATCTTACAGCAGACACAATTTGTTGTTTCTTCAGTCCACAAGACTTCATGTTTGTCATCAGTTATGCTCTGCCAGATTTCCACGAGCACCGTTTGCTATCATATCTTACGCACTGGAAAATATCTTAGATTTAAATAAAGTTTTATTGTGTGATTGCAGGTGAGGATTTGTTTCCAGCGAGTGGCAGCAGAAATTCTGGGCATCAAACTGACCAAGACAGAACTTGAGCAACAGCAGCGAGTGGTCAAAGCAGATATTGTCCAGTATGGTCCAAATGATGGAGCGAGAGCGCCTCCACCACAAACAAAAAGCTCTCTCTGTGTCATCCAGTAGTCATGGTGATGACCTGGGTCACATACAAGTTGACAGCTTCTATAACCATGGTAATGACCTGGATTATACTAATAGGTCAACAACTCATACAACTCATGGGTCACGGGTCAACAGCTGAAGAAAAACAAGGCAACATTTCACTCAGATGATGAGCGTAAAGAAAGTGCAGGGCAGCAAGAGGGGTACAGGTGTGTTCTCTGTGCACAGCTGGGGGGTTGGGGGGTGGGGGGTGAGGAAAAGGAATAGCTGCCTGTTTATATGACTGATCTACAACAATAAAGTCTGCATATCAAACCACAAACATAGTATCTACCTTGGGGCAGTGGATTGAGTTTGTTTTACTAGAGGTGATTCTCAGCTATTTCATTTCTGTGTCATATATTTTGAAACTTTGTCACCTTTCGTCCATTATGAGCCTGTTTCATGAACATGGGTGTGTGTCTGTATGTCTGTGCATGCCAAGGTGCGTGCTTGTGTATAGTGCATGCAAATGCAGTGAAGAATCTCCGGACCAGTGTTATTTTATATCATATTCCTGTTGTATTAAAGCATGAAATTCATATCAATTTTAATGTTGGTCAAAGAAAGTGAACAGAAAAGACGATGAATTTATAGACATGAAATTCATATAACGGCAAGGTCCAATGCAGCGCTGCTTGCAGACGTGAAACTGGATGCTGCCCTCTGTTGGCCATTGTGCAAACCAAGATAAACTGCTGCTTGTTCTCATGTTGGCTTAGTTTGAATGGACCTGGAAAGAAAACAAAGATGAAAATAGAAGCAAGTATACACTGTTTGTGTGTATCTGCACACTATGTCATGGGATGTAAGTGCACCCTGTTCCTGAGGGGTCATGTTACCTCAGAAAATTGTGTGTGCATTTGTACATTTGATCAATAGGGTTCCTCCTTGCCCTCTAGGTAAAAAAAAAGTGAAGAAAAATAAACTATGCAGCATTCTTGATCATAGACCACATGGATCTGGTCAAATTTTTACTCTAAATTTTTTGGATGAAAAAGTAGAATTTCTGCATGTTATTGCTAAAAGAATCGGTAACCATGGTAGCAGCAACTGGTAATTTTTGATGTTAACATCAAACTGTTTTGGTTAGCTTTGCTTACCTAAGGTTGCAGAGCTTATGTAACTGCTCATGTCTGTCTGTCTATCTGTCTGTAAACTTTTGCGTGGTAGGGTGATACCATCCACAGTTTTCAAGTTGGCCCAATATAACTTTCAGGACTTAAAGGATGTATGAAAATCTAGGTCCTGTTCGATATTGGTGGTGCCACCTACAATATTTTGCAATGTTGGGGTCAAAATGTGAAAATGTTGTAAACCCTCCAGCATCTTTAATTTTTGGAGGATCTTCATGAAATTTGGTAGGATTGTGGGAGAGGTCAAAGTCTAAGTTGCTAATGATACAGGTGATGTCACCTATAATTTGACTGAAATTATGAGGAAAATGTGTTTTATGATATAAAATTCCACATCTGGAAAAGTAATTGGAATAGACTTGCCAAATGTGTAGGATATATAGACCATGTCCAATGCTAGAATGTTATGTAATATCAGTGACCTTGACCTATTTTTGTGAAGTCACCATGCCTTAAAATTGAGCGAGGTGATTTCGTAATGATAGGGTGTAGCTGGGACATCAATGGCAATGAGAATTGAGCCTCCAGATCAAAACTCAACTTGATTACATTGTATATAATACTCTACTTGGTGACCATGATTGTGTGACCTTGATCTATTTTTAAGGTCATTAAGCACTTAAGAAAAGGTTATTTAATTCAATATCTTGATGAAGAATAAGATGAATTATGCCAAATTTACCACAAATACATGTATCATGTGGAAGTTTGATACTGCACAATATGGCTAATCTTGAATAATTTTTCAATTTTGGGGATTGAATACATTTTGGAAAAATTATTTTTTTGGTGATGGTGGTCAGCAGAGCATAAGGCCCATGGGCCTCTTGTTTTACAAGTATTTGTTCGGCAAATGACAAGGTTGCTTTTTGACCATCAGCAGCATCCCTGGCACAGTCTGACTGGTTTACTTCATTTAAAAACTGTTACATGTATTATAGTTATGTCTGGATAAAAACTTAATATGTGTAGTCCCAAGTGACTTTGATGTTTATTGGTCTTGAGACATACACATTTAAGTCTGACCGCCCACAGTATCCTGCTGTTGAAATCTGTCTCCATGCAGATGGACTTTTGCAGATACAATACCCAGATGGATTTTATGACTGAAATCTGTTGATATATATTCCTTATTCTCTGACACAATTAACCCATAGAAAATATTTAATGCAGGGGGCTGTGTAATGGATAAGGAGGAATACAAGTTCATCTGTCAAGTGCCTCTTGCAACATTGTCACAGTTACACAGGTGGAGACCATTAAATCAATACATTGTGGCAAGGTTTCAAAATATGTCCTATGCATTGAAAGCTGATACAATGAATGTCACAAAAATATTATTCTTTTGCAGTAGCTGTCACAAGAATGTCTCTCTGTGACACAGAGTCTGAGTCTATGACAGCATGACATTTTTGTTAAATGATAACTTATGTGCTGCTATTGGCCTAAGAATTATATTATATGATATGTCAGTCATTCTAGTATGACATGCCGTCAGAATGCTGCAATATGTGACATCTGTCACATGTATACGATATTCTGTGACACCATCTGTCACAAGAATGGTATTCTGTGACAACTTCCGCAGCTCAGAAACTGAGTTCCTAATTGAAACTATAATGTGTGACCAAGGGATTTACTGTCAGGTTTGTGGAGATTTCATTAAAAATCCAAGATAAAATTATCCGTATTGTATATAATTCTAGTTTTAATGTTATGAACATCAGAGCAAGTTCAAAGATGCTGCCCATATGACAACCAGCTGGAATGTCATATGGTTGTAGATATTGTATTTGTATAGTCAACATTGTACATATAAACTGATTCATAGTATTTTATCAAGTACAGCCCAGGCCACTTCTCATCTCACTTAATTGATCTCAGTATTTAATTTCTGGCAACAAAAAATTTGTATATACACTGGCTGATATAATCTTATTTTTGTTGAGTGCAACCTTATTTGAAATATCAAGTCTTCAGTTGGGTTATACATAGAGTGTAGTCCCATCACAATACCCATCCAAGGATTTCTTTATGAATCATAGAGTGCGGTATGGTGACAATACCTGTTGGGGAATTTCTATATGAATCATAGAGTGCCATCTTATCATAACACCCATCCAAGGATTTCTTACAATCTTACTGAAATCCTGGTGTTTCTAAGCATGTTCATTTAATGGAGGAATTTTTTAAGTGGTTAAAATAATAATTTGATATGAATTTATTGAAGACTGTGGTTTGAAGTTTCCAGTAATTTGTATTCTAGTTATTTGTCTTCATTTGGCCAAGTATTTTTTGACTCCAGATTGGTCCATTAATGTGAAAGGTACCTGGACTGACCTGTGGAGCTCTGAGGCTGATAAAGGCATTGGGCAGTGGTTTTTGCATTGCCTGGCAAGGCATGCTGCAGTTACCAGCATATGTTTTCTGGAATGCGAGCTCTTTTACCAAGAACTTGAACATTCAATGTTTATCTGAAATCTAGAAAAACATACTCCTGCATTGCATATGAAATGAGGGACCAATATGCAAGGAGTCCTGGCTACTATTTAAGTTTTATTGCAAGCATAGGGTACAAATTAATGTTCAGTGGCTGATGATAAGAGTCTTGCAGGTGCCCCAACATGTAACAATGCAGCGCTATGACGGGTCTTAATTACTCAGACCTTATTACACAGGCAAGTAGTTGTTTGAAACAGCCACAGGACTGTCACGCCCATTGTACATGTATGTGCGCCCACTCGTAAAACACTCGATTGGTAAACAATGAAGCAGATGCTTTCATTAAATCGTATTTCATGAATAATTTTAGTTCCAAAAACTGGAAAACATTTTTGGATTAATGTAAGCATGAACTTCCTGAAGCAACTTCATGTCTGTCAGTGAGCTTTAATCGCTGGGCAATACTTCCAGTGGAATTGTTGATTAATTGTGTGGCAAAAGTGTTCTTATAATGAGGTGGTTTTACCATGAATAGGTTCTCTTTGAGTGTCACCACCAGTGTTATCAAAAGTGATCACTCTTCCTTTAAAGCATGATAATATTTGCATGGAATAGGAAAAGCTGAGAAATTAAGTATTTTCCAGTTCTCAGTGTAGCTGTCCTAGAACCTCACAGCAAGGATGAATTTGAAGTGGTGGCTGCTCGTATAGATGTTATATGGATAGCGATACGAAGATATATTTTGTAATCTAAACACAAAATGACTCAGTCATAAAGGTTCACAATTTGTATGTGACAATATATTTATGATATGTAAATGTCACTGGGCAATTTTTGTACACAATTTGAACAACTTGCAATTAAAAAACACTAGTACTTAATGAATGTGTTTGTCCAATGTGAGTATAGTTTAATGTAGATGCAGCCTTATTCCTGATAAACAATTTATGTTCTGTGTCTTGAAACTTGTGCATCTCCATACAATGTCTTTGTTTGAGATGTAACACAGTGTCTGCAATTGCCATGCAGTCACTGAGAATTTTGCTCAAGTTTGGCACTTGTAAACTCCGTAGCCCACCTCGAGTAAGGAAACACTGGCTAAGCTTTGTGGTAACCATTTACAAATACAGGTATTGTAATAATAACATAGAGGATCTGTCTCGTTTGCTGAATCCTGATTCCTGGAGAATCGCTTTATTAGGTGTTAAAGATACATCAGTGGCAAAGATAACGTAGCAACATTGAAAAAGTGAGAGTTCTGCCTGAGAGAGGCCGTCTTCACTTGCAAAGATGAACTCTGCTGAACACATCAATTTGTGAACAAATCTTTGTAAATTAGCATTTTTATGTGCCACTGCGTTTGGTAGATACTTGCGGTTAAATGTCTTCCTTGTCAAGTGTTTACACAAAGCTTGTGATTCCAGTTCTAGTGTTAGCCCTGTTGTATTGATTTAGCTCATCAAGAAAAAAAGTTGCCAAATATTTTTATACAGTGTTTTTAAATTGACAATGGCGCAAGTGTAATGGTTGGTCTGCATATCTGACTTGGTGACCATTGCTTCATGTTGACTGCAATCTTGTCCTCAGGCACTGCTATGCCCTGAGCAGCTCTCCTGTGAAGGGAGGGAGAAACTACACTTGTATGATCATATTCCACCCAAACTGCTGTGGCCAGTTGAGCTGGCAGTCCAGGATTTCTGATAACAGTGACCGAGAGCATGTAAATAGGTCGCCATTAGAAGTAACAACTTTTTGTGTCTCTTTGTCACAGGAAAAAGTTGTGAAATGGGCAATTTCTACTGATTCCACAGTGTAAGGTCTACCTTAAAATCCCCATTATGCTGACATTTTGCCTCATTTTAGGAGGGCTCCTCTCTGGACAGGCATAGTTATCCATATGTGTAACACAATTGCATGAAGATGAAGGCCCCCATGTTGTGCAGATGATGATTACAACTCTAAATTACAGTTTAATTTTCAGAAGATGTATAAATTACACTTGGAAACCAAAGGAGGTGATGATGAATATACAACTAGGCTTTGTTACATGTTTGTTTTTATATTGTCTGTTAAAATTTGTACATTACAAAAGGTATGGCAGGGTTTTTTGTGCACTTTACAGGAAGTTAAGTCAATATAGTACCTGTTTAACAGCAAAATAGAATTCGTTTAGAATATTCTGGTTACAAGAAATGAAAAACTATTGAGCATACCAGTATGTACATGTACAATCAGGTCAAAATTACTGGCCTGAACATCTCAGCTCTCTCGTTTTTTCATTTTTTTTTCTTTTAATGATGACTTGTGATTACATTGCGTTGTACATGAAGTGTAGGATTTATGAACTGATTGAAAAGAAATCTGTAATAGCCTTTCTGTTGTTAACCCATTCCCCTTTGGTTTTAGACGGAGTCAACAGCGTTTCTTTGCTTGTGTAGGGCATTAAGCTCCCAACCCATGCCATGGCAAGCTGTTAACCTGGTGCACACTATTCACGGTTGTCTCATGAAGGACACTCATTTAAATTGATTTTCATAACTAATTTGTCAAAAATATCGGAAGTGGACCATGTATGTCCACCAACCAGTTTTGCCAGGGTTTAAAGGGAAATGGGTGATTGATAAAATATGGAGGAATGAGACGTATGTGTGTGCTTTGCCAGTCAGTAAGATGGGGACAAGCTGACCAAGTGTACAGTGTACATGTATATGTACTATTATTGTTTCAGTCTGTGCAATACAGTTTTCCACACTCAATTCAGTCTGTATCAGAGTGAGATTAAATAAAACAAATGCTTCTACATGCATACCATGTGTACATGTATTATTACTCTGTTAACTCCTCCCCCCCCCCCCCCCCCCCCCCCGAAATCGTCCAAACTCACTTGATGTAGTTAAATTTCTCATTACTGAAAACACTTGCAGAGATTTGTATGTAAAACTGGAAAAGAAGTACCCATATGTGCAAGTACAACTTCGTCAGCATGTCGTACTGAGGCAACAGAGAGAATCATCCATTATTGTAAAATATGTTTAAACCATGCATGGGCAAGTCCCTGCATCAAACAGGACAGGATAATTGCTCTTACAAAAGTAAGAACTATGGATTTTTTATATTTTTTTCAGAAGAATGATTGTCATATCGCTATGTAGTCACTGAGGTTGAAACCACCATGTTTAAATTAAGTATTCTTTGTTTCCAGAAATGTTTGTGCCACTGTGGTATATCCATCAGGCAATGATGTCAGAGGCTTATTGCTGTTGCCCTGCAAAAGGACAAGCAATTTTGATGGGAACATGCATGTGACCTATTCATTCAATAATATGGAATCAAAAGAGCAAACCATGATGGTTTTTCAGTAGACACAAGTTTCAGTTTATATATCGCGCTGGTTTGAGACCCAGCCATTTTGTAGTCTCAAAATGTATATTTTGGGTGCTCCTTTGATGCTGGTGGACTTGCATATATGTACAGTCCCCAATGTAGGAGAGCTTGGAATACAGTACTTGTATTAGTTGAAATACAATGAAGTGGGCTATGTCGATTCTGGCATTCATGCTTATACCTGCCTCCTTTGAACCATTCTTTTAAGTTAAGGATTGGGGATTTGGTACAGTTGGCATGTGCATTTCCCATTTTAGGCTAGCTGAAGATTGCTAGTTCCAGACCCGGCCATGCCATGTCACAAAATATGTACCGTATTCATCTTAATTAGCGCACAGTGTGCTATAAAAAAAGTTCATCCACAAAAGCTGAAAAAAAATGTAGATCCACAGTGTAATAATGAATTGTACCACTCATTTGAAAACAAGGGGATATTTTGGGGGTTCTTTCTTTAAAAAAAAAAAATGGGGAGGGGTGCTTATTAGGGAATGTGCACTTATCAAGATGAACACGGTATATGTAAGTCAAATTTCACAAATTGAAACAGACACACCTGTATGTCAAGCAACATTTCAGGTTGGAGGTCCATTTTGCTGTTTACAAATAGTTACCCTGCATTGCCAACCATAAACAAAACAAACAAACAAAAAAATGCTTCTGCCCTGTGATATTAGTTTGAAAGAGGATAATATTACTTTTCAATGTAGCACTTGGTATTTGTTTTTCTGTACAATTAAAATGATGTAATGAATTGGACAAGAACACTCTTTTGTTACCAGTTTGGCAAGACTGCTTTGAACCATGCGCTAGTGACTCCTAGTGTTGGAAATTTAAAATTCTCAGCTGTGATTTTTTCCCTCAAAACCAGAATTGTAACAGTATAATTCACCCCAACTATGATGATATGAGACCATACAAGCTACAGATAATACTTATTGTTGTGGAAAAAGTATGTATTAGGTTTAAAAAAAAGGTAAAAAATATGCAGGTGTAGGGATGAGCTGTTTTGCTGAATTAACAGATAAAGAGTCCTCCATTCTTGCCGAACAATTTATCCAGTTACATGTACCACTGTATAGACATAGCCCCAGGTGTGAGTGGCAGAATTCGGCAGTGATGAGTGTAGCATTGATGATTACTATAGCTGAGCGAGATGAACTTGATCCACAGGGAAGTCGAGTATTTCTCTGAAACATATATCAACTTCAGAAAACAACTTACATAAAGTTACAAAGTATATACCATGCATTGACTCTTTCAGAGCCAAGTTTTGACTGAGTCAACAACTTTCCTCATTGCCATTTAGGCAAAACATGCCCAAAGGGAAATGAGTAAAGCTGTTGACATGGACCATTCCCATGGTCTATCAGCTATATGTATGCTGGCACTTTTTAACCCTTTCCCCCTTAAACCGGCCAAAACTGGCTGGTGGTCAAATGTCATCTGCTTCAGTGTTTTCAACTAATTCCAGTGGTGATGAAAAACAATTTTGACTGAGAATTGTAGATGAGCGCTATCAAGATCACATGCCCCAGGTCAACATAATTCCTTGGCATGAGTTGGGCACTTAGTGCCCAACTCATGCCAAGCAAAGTTGTTGACTCAAGTGTCAATTCAAGGGAGAACGGGTTAAAATCAGTGTACAAGAAACATGAAGTTCTGGCGTCATTATGTTATATCAAGGCACATCGACTTTGGTCAATTTGGGCAATAAAAGAGTTAAATAATATGAAAAGGAAACAAACATTTGATATGAAGCAGACCCTTTTCCCATGGAGCAAGGTGACCCTGAGAGTGTATTTTACAGATCATCAGCCCAGGCAGACACACCAGCCAACTATTTATAGGAAACCTGCACTGCATGGCTGTCAAACCCACTGACCTCCCTGTCAGGATATTATTATCCACTTCTTGGAACTGGGCGCCCTTACTTGGCACCAGGGAACCCCCAAAGCAGTGGGACTGGCGAGCTATTTTAGGAGAAAATTGGGCGTCCATGATTTTAAGGTTATCTTGATGTTACATAATTGTGATTTATGGGACCATAATTAAGAATTGTCCATACTGTGCAGTACCTTATGCTTTGATCACTACAACTGGTTCTTCATTCTATTCTGGGTCTTCATGGTTGCTTTTAGTGTTTATGGAACAAGGTGCAGTTATTTTCTGAGCACACCTTTCTGGCTCGTTCAAATGACCCCTTAATAAGAGAGTGAAGGTGTTGGAGCCAGCCACACATAGGCGCCCTGTAGCACAATAGGAACACACAAGTGTAGGAAAGTGCTCAAAGATGCACAAGGCCATTGTAAAGAAGACAAACTCCCACTGCTAATGGTACAGTCAGCTTGACACCTGGCCAACTCTGCCACCTATTACATTCTTTTACATGGGTAGACATCTTGAAGTACTCCCTGCCTGCAGGTCGACTTGTATCTGCCTTCATAACTCATCGAACTGCTTCATTTAGCATCCACTGATAGATATATTGATGTTCTGGATTGGAGCCAGCTGTCATGTTCCTCAGCATGGATACATATTTAGGGCTAGCCTGTACTTGCCTGCATAACTGACCTACTTCTACTTGTTTCATGCCAGTTTTTATTTTATCTTTTAACAAATTTTATCCCTCCATTTGTGATCACTTTGGTCACCACACATATAAAGTGTGTGTTGTCTAAACTTCCTTTTGTTAAGAATGTGCCACTTGGTCTGCTCAGCAAGCAAAAGCATATTCAGAAAGCAAGAAGTTCTGTTGGCAATTTTAAAATTTATTATGTAGTCTGCTTGCTTTGACACAAACTACTTTTGATCTCTGCAAGTAATTGTCTTCCTGTGTAGCAGACTTGTACAGCACGTAACTTTCTACAAACATGTAGTTTACTGGCCTGTATAGCTTGTCAAACTTGAAAGTCATTCAGTGGGAAAAGCAGGCAATTCCCTTCCTATAGTGTAGTATTCCCTGGTAGAACTACAGCATGAAACTTGTTTGCAATACCTGATGTCCCTGTTATTGTCATTGTATCTTGCCTGGCAACATATCAGCTTTTTGTCTTAAGGAAGAAAGAAACATCATTTTGACAGGCTGTGCAGGCAAATACGCCAATTTGAATACAATACTGAAGTGCAAATGTGTACTTCAAGGAAGGTAAGCAGACCTGCAATATGATGTAGGCAAGTAGACTGTTTGTATTCGTGTTAGAGAATTAATGATATGCGATATGTACTAACAGACTCTTGCATTGAGAAATCTTTCTTAGCAAGATTACTTGTTACAATAAAATGCTCAAATAATAAAAGCAAATCAGATCCATTTATATGTGTCTGCAGTGCAGGCAAGTGGGATACTTATAAAGATCTGCCATACATGGACATGTGAGAACACTCATTAATTGACAAAGATCTGTTCTGCAGGCAAGTGGGGCATTCATCTTAAAGATTTGCTTTGCAGGTTAAGAACTTAAAGACCACTTGAGTAATAAGCAGAGAAAGCTCCATGTCAGTGGTGCAATGGAGAATATCTGGAACTTAAGCTTGTTTAGCAGGCAAAGTAGACTATTTATTTAACCCTTTTCACCTTGAATTAAGATTGAGTCAACAGCTTTCCTTGGCATGAGTTGGATGCTAAACACCTATCGCATGCCAAGGAAAGTTGTTCACTAAGGACATGTTATCTTCATAGATACATGTAGCACCTGCATTTTTAATTCTCGTGATTTGCCATTACTGTTGAAATTAGTCCAAAAAATTCAAACAGACTACCTTTTAAGTGCTATGGAAACATCTAATATAAGCAAGTTTATTACTCATAGAAATGTATAAGTTGCTATACAGGCAAGTTGACCACTTTTAAAAAGGTAGTGGTCTGTTATGCAGGCAAGAGTACCTCTATTGAGAAATAACAGTGTGCTCTGGAAGCAAGTACACTGTATGTGTAACC
This sequence comes from Hermodice carunculata, assembly GCA_964020975.1. NCBI lineage: Eukaryota > Metazoa > Annelida > Polychaeta > Eunicida > Amphinomidae > Hermodice > Hermodice carunculata. The sequence goes on along the minus strand of OZ026616.1, from coordinate 87,526,719 downwards.
CATGTTTAGGAACTACCCAGTAAGAGGTTAAGACCAGCCAGCAGATTCAGGGAGGTACCGTGTGATACAGATATTTCTGTAAATTGCTTTATTTTCAGAGTCATAAATTTTCATGGTTTTTGTATTTTTGACATTTCACTGTAGTCTCAGTTTCACTGTTTTGGACATTCCTATTCAGATAATGTTAAAATGCTATTTCACTGTGTTTTTATTTTAGCGGTTTTGTGCCATCAGCGAAATAAGTGAAAATAAGAGAACAGCAAAATTAAAGCAATTTACAGTACATGTGTGTAGCTTGCATAGTGGAGCCAAGAAGTATGGACACACATGGAAGCAATATCTGTCCTGAGCTGCTCTCAATTCTAAATTAGGCACTTGTTTATTTACAGATGTTGGTTACCAAGAAGGCTGGCTCTATTTGTGAGGTGGTCAATTTTTTATGTTGTCTTTATACAGGTTGCACTGTACTCCTCCCATCTTCTAAAAAGGTATCCAAATCCCTTTAAATCCCTCAAAAACTTCTTAAATGAACACATGTATTATGGATATTGGAGGGTCATTATAATGAGTGTTCACTGTACATATTTTATGACATCATTATCATGAGTGTTCACTGTACATATTTTATGACATCATTATCATGAGTGTTCACTGTACATATTTTATGACATATCACATGATTCAAAATCTAAAAGGGAGTTGCAGCATTTCACTGCCCTGTTGTGCTTTAACAATTTTCAAGATGTATGGTAAAACCCCCCTAACCGCACATTTTTGTTCGGTTTCAAGGGCATCCGGTATAGGGAGGGTTTACTGTAGTTCAGTTGGTTGTGGGCTGGATGCAAATGGCATTCACCTAAACTTCCGGGCATCCCAACAGGCAAACCTCTTTCAAGTGACATACTCATCCAGTATCTTCTGGGCTGTACATGCAGGCAAACGGCAAACCTTTCAAGCATCCACACAGTAGACACAGCCTAATGTAGATGTACACATATATACATGTACACCAGACAAGTTTGGGATACCATGACTACATACTGGAAGGCATAGCTTGGATTTTAAATGCTGCAATTCCTCCCCCCAGCATAGTGTATTAGTTTACCTACATCCTCAAGTACTGTATGGTCTCATGAATGCCCCAGCCTGAATTGTATATGTATAGATCTTTGCATGTGTTTAGAACAGCATAGCTCAATTAACTCTTTCAGTGCCAATCACATCTTAAGTCAATCTACTTAATTCAGACAAGTGTGAATTATCTTTAAGATCCCAGATTCAGATTCCTCGTAAAAAGGCCTTTCATTCAAATACCAGTATGCCTATAGTTCCGCAGAGAATACCCCAGGTCAACAGCTTTTCTCGGTGTACACATTGGGCGCATTGCCTCCTTTGCGCGCCGAGAAAAGCTGTTGACTCAGTTCAAACTTGGGCACTGAAAGGGTTAACCCTTTCCCGCTGAAACTAGTCAGAACTGGCTGGTTGTCAAATGTTTGCTCCAATGTCTTTTTTGGGGGGTGGGTGTTCCATTATTCCAGGTCAACAGTTTTCCTTGGTACCTGTTGGGTGCTAGGGTTGGTGCTTAACCCATACCAAGGAAAATTGTTGGTTCAGTCTGAAGTCTGTCAACTCAATCAATAAGGGTTAACATGCATAAACAGTAGTGAAATACTACACATTTTCAAAAAGCTAACAAACCAAGGGTGCTGTTCATTTCAATTTGTCAGTTGGTTGCAATGTTCAACAATTACACAAGTGATCATCATAATTTAGCACAAATGCTGCTTCAACTTATTAAAGTCTGAACATATTGGCCTCAAATCTGCAGCAAACTGAAGTTTGTGTATTAAATAAAAAAAGCAGGTCTCATTTTTGTCCTGTTTTGTCAGCAGACTTGATCAAAGGTAGCTTGCCTTTGATGTGTCATCTTCCAACTTCACACAGCTCTATATGAGGAACAACAACAAAAGTTCAAAATTTGAGTCACGGTTTTCACATTTATAAGGTATTCTATAGTTTGCCACTAATTTAATATTGAAATCTATTAAAATGTAAGAGTTGAAGCCAAATTTGTGTCAAAGAATGATAGTCACCTCTATACACTTTGGTAATTGCTGTGTGAACATTGTAGCTAGTAAACACTACTACAGAATTGATCTTTATGTTGCTTGCTTTCCAAAAAAAGTATACTAATAGTGGACTTTTTGAGGGTATTTAGAGAGTTCTCGAAAGAAAAAAAGAAAAGTGTTCATCACTAAAGCCAAAGCTAACTTGCTGTGTATCCTTAAGAGGACAGCATCACATGAAAGGAATACCACTGAACAGCGAACCTGGTCAAAGGACGATTACAGATAAATCACAAAATATGTGGTACATGTATGGCCGTCGAACAAAGAGCAAGTGAAAGGTTAACATCAAAAGTGATATAATAAGGTTTAATCAAAGGACACCCCTTCTACACCTTATGATATTGCACTAAAGGGATGGTGCATACCGGTATTGAACCCCAACCCAGCACCCCCATTCATTATAAGTGATTCCTAAGTGTCCTGAGAAAAAAGCAAATCTCTTCAGTATCACACCTGGGGGGGGGGGACTACACTTCACCGACTATCTATAATATCCCTTCTTCATTAAGTCAATATCATGCCTGGAAAAAATGATGAAAAATTATGGGCCCTACCTATTAGTGAAAACCTATGGTGGTATAACAGAGGAAGACACGCTGATTTTTTTTTTTTCTGTGCACAGACAGGTTTTATTTAACATATGATATATATATGTCTACAAACACTCCTAGACAGGACAACCATGCAAAGAGAGATTGTCTCTCTTTGGTAGAGCAAGTACTTGTTCTACTTGATTAAATACACTCACAATGACTATGGACAAAACATATATATATCAAGCTTGTTTGGAGCATGAATTTCTCACAGTATTTATCAGACAGGTCCATATCATTTTTACCCATAGTGTTAAAAATTACAATTTTGTTCCTTTTCTCCTTTGAGATATATTTAGCGGCATCTGGCCACTGGGTGTCATTTGATACCCAGCCAGATGCTGCTATCTCCTCTACCCAGTCTCCCTGGTACAAGCATACTTTGCATAGCTCTGCATCTTGGCTTCATGAGATGGTGGTGAGCTGTAGGAATATCTACCTATATAAGGGCAGCTTAGTTACTCTCTAAGTATGCTCGATCCTACCCTGCCAACAGAACTTTGTAGCTGACAGGGCCACTCAAAATGTATACTTATACGCACTCTGATGGTATCCCAAGATGTTTTGGCCAATAGGAAGCTGTGCGGGCCCCAGCATAAGTATACAGAAATCAGGCCCTGGAGAAGATGTTAATGGAATGCTGCGTACTCTTTGGCATGGATAGATTCAAGCGTGGCAAACCTACAATGATGTCAAGATGAATGTGAAAAAGAGAAGAGTTATTTCCCCTTGTTCCCATCCCTAGCATTTTCTTGTCGGATAGAAAATGCCTGGAAAAAGACAAACTGATGGTTACTAAATGGAAAGTGTGGTCACCCATATCGCATGTCATTTGTGAGGTAAATGCCCCACTAGGGGGTGTTCTCTGACAATCACCACGGACAGCCTTGTTTTCTGTTCTCACACACACTTTATTCCACCTTGCTTCACAGTAAGAGTGAGGCTGACCAATGTTAATGTGACACATTCTTGACATGAGAAATGACGCGAGAGACGGGTGACGACCTCATCACTGGCACAGAGTCTAGGCACTGTCACCTGTGGTCAACCAGGGGAATTCCCCACTAGGGGGAGCTCTCCTCTGATAATCCTAGGTACAGGAAGGCCTGTATTATGCACAAATCTGTGGAGTAGCTGACTTAAGTGACTTAGAACAGGGGTATTGGGTAGATTTTTAAAATGTCCTTCAGGGATTGTGTAGGTGGGTCCCGCGTGTGCGAAAACATCCTCAGTTTGATCAATCACATTCTTCTTTACCACGCTTGATAATCTGCACAAACTTTCCATAATCCAGCATACCGCCTTCAATTGGGGCTTCTTTCCATGTTTGCTTTACCTGAAATCAGAAAAAGTGACTCACATGACGAAAATAAAATGTACATAAAACTCTGAATGAACAATCATTTTATCTTTTTTATCACAAATTCTTGACAAGGGGAACATTTACACTTTCCAAAAATGAATGAACACACTAAATTTTAAAATAAAAGTAAATGCATCAGTTTTCCATCATGCAAAAATTAAATGAAATATACAGGTTCTGCAATACAATCAGTTGAGACTTTTGACCAACCTTTATATGAAAACATTTTGCATGTTTGTTTAACCATGCATGTAACATTCCATATATTACTGTAAATGTACTTATTTTTGTGTGTCCAATTTTTACAGTGTTTGCATTGAACACATTTAATTTAATGTTTAATTTCACCCTTTTTGACAAAAACTCCAATTAAATCAATGTTAAACTGCTATGTCATTGTACATGTATATTTATTTTCATGGCTTTGTGCTGTCAGCGAAATTAGCAAAACTAAAAGCAATTTACAGTATTTGCACTTTTCAACCAAACTTGTGGTTTACAATAAATTATTACATGAAATAAAACCAAAGTTAACCATAATGCCTGCTGGTATGCATGTATTGACTGTTTCATTGCTAATGACAAAAGTCTTGCTCATCTGAAGTTTTTCTGTGACTTCAGATAAAAATTTCAACTTTACAGACATTTCATGTACAGTACCAACATGATTGATTGTGTGTAAAGATGATCTCTACCATTGAGAACAAATGTGCATTACATGTACCTTGAAACCCATCCATTTGTAAACTTACGTAACTTGATGCAAAATAAAATAGCAACAATTAAAGTTTTATGTACACATATACCTAGCTATAATTTCTGTATTAAATTTTCTACGTGTTAACATCCTATCACAACTTTACATATATATATATATATTTTTTTTGGGGGGGGGGGGGCGGGAGGGGGTATGGTATAATACTGTAAATTTGGTACAAAATTTTCTAATCCTCGTAGAGCCTGACATCTTTTATTGATACCTACACCTGATAAAAAGGTGAAAGGTGAAAGGTGAGACAGGTATTTTTGCCCAGCGGTCCATCTCTCCCTTCATTTATAAGTGCTGTTATACCAGTGTCAGAATTCATTTGGATATAAATTTTCAGAATTCATTTGGATATAAATTTTCCCAAAGGTGCCAAATGTATCAAAGATGATTGGATTTAATTTTTGTGTCACTGTGATCTGTTAACATTGAGGGCAGCGTGATGTATCACCTTGGCAATAAATGCCTTCTGGGTTCAAGTCAGTTCATATGTGTTTGAAAATACGAGTACAAAAAATGTAGTTCAAAGAAAATACACATATACATGTATTGCATGGATTTACAGGTTCATTATATGCATCAATGTTTTTGCTCCTTTTTTTTCTCTAAAAATGTCTGGTTGTGGTCCACTTTTTTCCTTTTTTTCTATCTATCTATCTATCTATCTATCTATCTATCTATCTATCTATCTATCTATCTATCTATCTATCTATCTATCTATCTATCTATCTATCTATATCTATCTATCTATCTATCTATCTATCTATCTATCTATCTATCTATCTTCAAAACATAATAAAAGTACATATTTTTTGAATGGGCATTATAAAACTGTTTCAAATCTAGATAAAATTTTAACTTTGTGAGTTAATTGATGCATACTCACAGAGACTTCTGATAAAATTGTTAAATTATAAAATACCTGTTGTCAAAATTACCTTTTAGATATGTTGTTAAGTTATAAATTTATTTTACTGAATTAATGTAGACCAATAGGACCTCAAAAAGTGTCAGATATTTTCTTTCTCTGTGCTTGTTTTGGAATTATGACAATTTGAAATTGAAATTCTCACCATTTGGGGGTACCTTCAAATATGAGATTATGCCCTTTTGAAAAATCTGTACTTTTGACATGTTTGCATTGATACTTTTCAATCTATGGACCTTCAAAGATACTTGTTATTCAAAAAATATTTTGGTGTATCTCTTGTCGTTAACTAGGGACTGGAGTAAATTGATCACTCAATCAAGCTCTGTGCACTTTGATTAAGTAGCAAGGAAAATATAGTTCCAACTTACCTCATTTTGGTTGAAATTATCACCCATGTTCATTAAAAGGTCCTTTACACTGAAAAAAGTGGCAAGCAAGAAATGTAAACAACTTTTTTTTTCAATAATTTGATTCAAGTAAAATGCAGGCCATGTTCATTTTGACGTTTTGTGTTATACATAAAAAAATAAATAAATATTAAAATGATTAAAACAATCAAACAAATGAGTAAATTAAAAAAGAAGAATAATCAATTGGCTTCTTGAAATTAAGTTTTTCAACATAAGTGACACCGAAATACCTATAAACATGTACTCAATGAAATACAAATTGAAATCCTTACTCTTCCTGGTTTGCTCAGCAAATGCATGTCTCATAGCTTTTCCATACTTTCAGTACACATCTACGTCTGCTATACCAGCCATCACTGTATATCCTTGAAGAATCTACCAACTCCGTATACACGTATTCTCAAGATTTGTACTGTTTTAATTTTGGCTAGGCAAGAGGGAGAATGAAATGTATTAAAGGAACAAAAGGGACCTGGTTTGTACTGGAGCTCATCAGCGGCTGAAGTTTAAACAGGGTGCACAAATCTTACATGATGGGTCATTGTCACACAGGAAAGGAGCTACACTTACTAGTCTTCCGCAAGTTGACCTTTTCCTTCCTTATCAAACATTTGAAATGCTTGCAATAATGTCTGTTCTGGGTCTGTACCTGTGGTGTGCAAGAAACAAGCAAGTTAGTGGTTGAAAACAGCAAGCCAAAGGTCAAAGGTCAGATACAAGCACGTTTTGCCTCTCTGAATCAGCAGAAATTTCTTGTTTCAATTTCTTATTTCTTGGCCAGCTGATTGATTTTATAAACCCATGACATGCTGTAGGAACCAAATGGAAAAAAGTAAAAGTCAGCTAAAAACATAATAACTATTTCTAGAAAGAAACCAGGAATGAAGTGAAAGGTTCGTCACTAATCTACACATTTATAAGTAGTTAGTTACTGACACTTTTAGAAGCTTTACAAAACTACACGTATACATGTACAAGTACATCTGTTTGGAAACTAACAGCATTTACAAACTAACAACACAACATACTACCATGGGAGATTTTAAGAACACAAGAACTTGGGAACAGAAATAAAATAAAACATTTGTCATTATATGTTTAAGTCTAGAAACTTGACAGACTTGAAGATAAAAACAGGAAAAAGGACAATTTTTGTTGAAAGAGTACAATAAGACGACAAGAGGCACAGACACATGCTATAGCCCTAGGAGCCATCTATCTTGACAATGAGATATGTAGAAATGTGGACAGAACGCAGAGCAAGCAACAAACAATGGATCTGGGGACATTTCCAGAGATGCACAAGAGTTGAAAGGAGAAGGTAATGGTATATTTGGATGACAAGTTACCAGATCTTTAATGAAGAAAACACACGCAATTTTTGGAGAGGTTAAGGAATTTTATAAGATGAAGATTGTCAAGGATTCAAACTGCAAATTTTGTTTGCATGTTAGGGATTTTAATGAATGAAAATGTTACTTCATTCATTACATCAATCACAATGCATTTTCTTTGCGGGAGAGGTACTTAAATGAATGAATGTTACTTCACAGAGTAGGTGAGCATATCAAAGAAAACCGATCTGGAACTGGGGGAGGTATAGATGATGATCAAAACACAAAAGGGAGGCTCACTGTAAAACAATGACACACCAAAATACAAAAGTTTGGGAAACCTACTTTCAGCGCTATGTCACCTATCACTAGGTGACTACAAAAACACACCTGGAACTTGCGAGCTCTACCTTAGCATTTACGCCAAAGGCAAACTCTTGAATCATCTGAAGGATGTAAACAACATAATTTACACTCTGGCCAGCCTCTTTGTAAACTAAATGCCTACTTGTGTCTTACCTTTGGTGGCAAAAGTCTACCACTAAAGCCCCAATACCATACAAGTAAAGTACACGTACCAACTTTGCAGAAGCAATAGTTCAACATTAGACTCCTAATGTTGTCAAACTTTACGAGAAAAATGTCAAAACAGAACCAGCACTGTTAACCCTTAAAGTGCTGATTTAAGATTGAGTCAACAGCTTTCCTGGGGGCACTTTGTGCGCATTGCGCGCAAAGTGCCCCCAGGAAAGCTGTTGACTAAGACTACTTTTTGCTTTAGACTAGGCTTGCTGGTATTTGAATAAAAGTTCTCTTCGTGAGGAATTTGAATATCCTAACCGTTCTATGTTTAACAGTAATGAGAAAACGGCTATAGCAGTGATTAGCACTTTAAGGGTTAAATTAGTGCCAGTCAATTTCAGATACTTTAAGTTATCTCTCGCTATTGCTCCAGTAAATAAAACCAAAACTTTGAGACCAAAACTGAAATTTTGAATGAACAAACCAAATATGATAAATCTAGATATCTACTATTTTCTGATTTAAAGTTGTGTAAAATGTGTTCTCCGTGTGTTCGTAGTTTACCCCTGACAACTACTTGGTCCATGTCTACCAGCATAGTAAACAAATAAACAGGGCATGTAGCTGTTTTGTATCCCAATACTTAACACAAAAGAGTACCATTATTAACATCAAAAAGCTTCCGATACCCAAAATTCCCATAGCTTTGATAAGTTTAGGTATATTTTCTTTGAACAGTTATTTGTTAGCTATATGCATAGATCACGTAAACACATATTCATTTTTTTCCCCTTTTCCATCCCAGTAAATTGTTACATCAGAGTGATAATCAAATTTACTTTGAAAGGTGATGGTTGGAAAACACTAAATGTCTGTGAGTGCATTGTGGGTAACCAGTCCAGCCTAAAAGGCACCACTCACCATGTGTTTTTTCTCCGAACAATGTTAGGAACATGGTAAAGTTTAGAGGGCCAGGTGCTTCTTTTAGCATGTCCTCTAGCTGAGATTTGTCCGGATCACGTCCTGAAATACACACAACCCACACATGCAGGTTAACGGAAATCACTAGAAAATGGGGAAACCATGCTCGCTACCAACGCCGCGTGTCATGCTATAGTGGCGCCACCTTACCATGGGTCTTCTCACCAAACAAAGTGAGAAAGCTGGTGAAGTTGAGCTGACCAGGTGACTCTTTGATCATGTCCTCCAGCTCCTTCTGCTCAGGATTCCTGCCTGCAAGTTTCCGAAGCAACATTATTTAATATGGTGGGACAAGGTGATGTAGAACCAGAGCCAGAGCCATGGGCTGGGCGGGGAGAGTACTCATACCTACAAGCTTGCTCCAATAACTGAATGCACATCTTTCATGATTTCAAAAGAACCAAGACAGTTTTGTGCTCAGCTGGCTTCCAGTAAAACATGTATTACATGTAAGTGGACAATATTTTGTTGTGCATGTACAAAATAGAATATTGCTCTTTACAGAAAAGATAGAACTTTGCATATCCATATTTTTGCCGTAAAAGTGTGTAACCTTTGTTTTTCCATCCAAATAAAAGCATTTCAAATCAATCTCCACCTGCCTACAAGGATAAAATGGAATGAGGACATGACCTGCACATTCCACTTATTTGAATGCCATAAAGTACATTTTGTGAGACCGTACCATGAACATACAAAAGTGACATGTCTGGCCATAGTTTACAAAGACTGCCTGAAGAGGTCAATAAGTTTTCGTCTGACATAGGACTTTTAGTTGCATTCAAAACTCATCTGCACATATAAAAAAGGCAGGGATGGTTAGACTCAATTTTGAATCACACTTGTACCACTGGACTTGAATATGAAGCCCAACATTTTTTGTTTTTGTTTTTTATTTGTTTTAATTGTGAAAGCTAACAGCCGATATCACATCTGTGAGCACAGAGTTTTGCTGGTCAACAAGTTTGCCCTTCATTCTTGGCTCACACAAAATGACCAAAAAGTTGAAGATTTATACGTGTTTCAGAAGAATCTAGTCCACATTCATGTCAAAACAATGTAAAGCATCTGAATATATTTTCATCAACGAAACAAAGATACAAATTAAATTATACATAAGACACACAGTAAATCTGTTTCCAGCTACAATCAGAGAAGGTTGCATGATTATTTCCACAAACATTTTTTAAGTCACGCAGTATCCATAGGGGTCATACATTTTCATACAACAATTTAAAGAATAAAACTCAATACTGAAACTTATTTCTGTGAAGACAGAAATGTAAACTATTGCCGTATTATCCCTTTGGCTCTCTGGGCCTAAGTCCTCATATTTTAATGATGCCCCAAAAGTAATAAAATATTGAAAATATTCCAAATTTTGACTACCACTTACGTGAAAATAGGGTCATAAAGCTGTATTTGAATTTCAAAGTCTGAAAATTTCTGAAGCACCCAGTGTACCATTTAGAAATAACACGGCAGGTGAAATCACAAGGATCATGGGATGGGATTATGATGAATCTTCCACACCACTGTCAGATGGATTGTCAGTCAGATTGTGCCATGCAGTTGCCAGGCAACTGAAGCCCAGTGATTTGCTGACATCAGGACTGGATCTGGAATGAGGTAGTCATAAAACATGGAGCTGGGATGAGGAAGTGGCAGAGTGGGCTGGAATGGCAGGTTGAGCTGTGCTGCATGCATGTGTAAGATGCCATCCAGTTGCTATAGATGTGAAGTTGACTGTTAAAGATGAAGGCAAAAAGACAATCAATGACAGACAGATACTGGATAAAATAAGTGTTTGGCTCATTTGAAAAGACTATATTAACACCAAAACCTCACAGGCGTTGTTGGTTTGAATCTTTTACTAGATCCTGGTTAACGTTTGCTGCTGGAGACCATAATACTCTCATTATAAACTGACCAATATTTAGGTATTTTTTCTGCTTGTATTTGCAGCAAGTTACAGAGTGCTCTGTAATACTGTAATAATTGTTTTTGTATCTCATATGAGATGTCATCTCCATAACTTCAGAAAAGCTAAGAGCTGTTGCCATTGAGTCACAAATACGGGATTCTTTATTTACCATGCCCACTGGGAAATTTAATACTTTGAAGAAACAATGTATAAACTAGTACAATCATGAATGAGAAGACACAAATCATACATATTTTGTCATGGTTTTGAAAGAGCATCAAATTGTCTGTCATGTCTGGGTGTGACCCTTTCCCCCTTGATTAAGAACATGTCAACAGCTTTCATTGGGTTGGGTTTGGTTCCAAGGCCCCAATCCAAGCAAAAAAAAGTTTCTCGCGTGCGCCATGCACTCTTCATCAGTCTCATTTACAATGTCCAATGTAATGTGCTTCAGAAATGATCAAATTAAATGAAGTAGATGATTTTTGACTGCTGACTGTTTTTAACATGAGGGGAAAGAGACAAATATGGCAACACTTCAAACGTCATCGGTTGACATCTTGCTGAAATATTATCACAAAATAAGACGCTTGGAAAGAAATGGCACCTGCACAGAGCTGTCAAAGTAGGTCATTAGTAGTCATCAAAGATAGGGTTCTGACCAATCAGGAGGCTCCAGTCATTACCAGCAACTAATTATTTATTTATCATGGCTGTTCAGACATCAAACCAATCAGGATGCTCCTGAGTGCAGCCATTACCATTTGCAATTTCATTGAAGATATGAGTGTCAAAGCTTTCATTTACACCCACCCATGTATGATGTAAATGGTTCACTGTACATTATGCCAGTTATCTGTGACATTCATTTTCAACACAATGAAATCTATGAAGCTATAATATATTTGAAGAAGTGATTACAGTGAACTTGTCCAGACACAGAAGCTCCTCCTTAAATACAACACGAGAGCCAGAAAAATGTTTTGAGTACGGTGACTCAAATTTAGTACTGAATGGGTGTAACCCTAATTATTTTATTGTTCTAATTGCGAAAACATTCACTTAGGCACAAATTGCACACTTGCACTCTCTTAAGTCTAAGAGAGAGATTTTTGAGTGCTGGATACAGACTGGAGCTTCATGTGGGCCCAGGAAGGGGACAGACGATATAGCAAAGTTACGAATGTTCAATGTGAATTTGACCATAAGGAGAAGAGAAGTCAGCCAATCATGGGTGACGAGCAGGCCAGCACGCAGAGGTACGCGCCAGTTAACTAACTTACCAGTCTGTTCAAACATGTTCTTCAGATCATCAACGCAGATAAAACCGTCCCGGTTTGTGTCTATCATTGTGAAAGCCTGACATACAAAATCAGAGACAAATTTGCTGAATATGACTTCAGGTCCCCCCAATCACAAATTGAATACAATAACAAATAATCAAGGTCGTGTCAAGCAATAAGATGTTCATGAAACAGAGCATTCCCATAGTTCATCACAGAGCATGCAGGCCTGACGGACCCAGGACACAGCACTGGCAGGCATTGGGAAACAAAATGGGAGCTTACCTAGCAAAGTATATTGCGTGGACATATTGTAGAGACCATCACTGGATAACAGCAGCCAATCACAGGACTCGAATTTGCATGTGAACATAAAAACTTAATTGGTGTCTATGTATTAAAGACCAGATTTTTTTTTTTTTTTATATTGTGATGATAGTCACTAATATTTGGTTCTCAAGAAAGCTTGGTCAGGATTCCTTATCAAGATTGCAGTCCTGTGGTGGACATGGCTGTTGCATACTACAATATGACCTTCAAAACACAAGAGCAGCTTCATATCCTGAAAATAATGCATGTTTATTAATGGGGAATGAAGCACAGCACAGGACTCAAAATTAGCACCTGCCACAAGCCAAAAACTGGGTAGAAACTTGGGTTGGCTAGTGGTTATTTTCATCACTAGCCATTTCAGAGTTTTCTTAATTTGCCTTTCAACTGTGACCAGATCCAAGCTTGCATGTGCCACAGCCCTATAAAAACTAGAATCTGTGTTTGACTGGTGAACTTTGTGGTCACCGGCCATGATGGCTATTTAAGAAAGTGCTCATTTTGAGCCCTGAAACACATACCATATCCAACAAGGCTAGGACTCTTAGAGAATGGGTGAAATTTCCAGGTTCAAGGACAGTAGAGCTGAACTGATCCATGATGAACATAGGGGTGACAGGACAGAGCTGAACTGATCCATGATGAACATAGGGGTGACAGGACAGAAAAATGGTATGAAAGCATGAGAGTATTTTGTAATATAAGTACAGTTAGTTAAATTATGCAATTTATGCTATAACTTAAATTTAGAGAAAACAACTAAATAAGAAAGTATAGCATGTTATTCAAGAAATAAACGTATGGTTACTAAATGTATGTTAGTCAGGGAGACTGACCCTGTCTGAGTCCAAATGTCTGTTACAGTTCAGCTTATATACCATTTTCTGATTCTGTAGCTAAACATTTCACTCATTTGGTTTAAAACATAAACCAGGCCTAAGGCTGTAATCAGTTGGGATCCATTATTTGTATCTTTATTTAAAAAACTTTTTATTTATTTATTTTTGAAAAATGGTTTTCAGTTGACAACAACATGTTTTTCAATATTGCTTCGACTAGTCTGCATGAAAGTACTTCATACATCACTTATAATTCAAGTTAGCTTTTGAAACAAACATCTTCAAACCAAAAATGCTGTTCAGCAAAAAGGATGCAAGGTGATGGGTACAGAATCAAAGTTTTCCTCAGGAAGAGAGAAAACTGAGTCCAAGCCTTGTGGAGGTCGTCAGGCCGGCCCGTCTGGATTTGCTAGTTCACTTACCCAGTGACTGATACATGCTTTTCAAATCTTCAACATCAATAAATCCATCCCGGTTTTGGTCAATCATGGTAAAGGCCTGGCATATACACACACAACACAGAACAGACCGATGAAAAAAAAAGATATATTATGACATAAGGATAAGATCAGGTGTGGTTAAACTGAAAAGCCAGATATATTATTGAAATTGAAGGAGATAATGGAGTCCACAGTCTGTCCTGTACAAGTGATTTGTGATCAATTGACCTTATTGGGAGCGCTATTTATTGATGTGTACTACTTACTAGCAGGTTACCTAACACCAGTCAAATTATCGACATGCAAAATGGATTAATATAATTTTTATTAAAATGTGAGATTCAGCAGTTATTTTATGAAGAAAAAAAAACTTGAAGTGTGGTATCAGCTTAAGATACCATAAGAGTATTATTACTGCACATTCTACTGCATCGCTGTGAATATAAGCTAACCCAGCAAAGCTTGATACGAAACTTTGTGTATGTTAATCTGAGATGAAGAAAATGCCAGGCTAGACCAGTAACAAACAATGCAGCCAACGTTCGAGTCTTGACTGGCTCAATTCAGTGTTTGGACTCCTCTGGGGAACAACTTAAAATACCATTAAATCATGAACTTATAAAGCAAGTGGTAACGTTGCTAACGATTGTCAAACAAAGTACATGAAACAATTCCAATTGCAAGGCATCAAAGTGTCTTCCAGTCTAAGTGCGACAACTAGTATGTCAGCGTGACACGTCATATCAAATTAGATCTCACAGACCCTGCCCAGGTGAAAAAAGTTTGACCATCATGGGTCAGGCTCAAAATAACCATTTAATGAAGCCTGAGCTGCCATATAAAGCATTGCTTTCCATCTATCATTCAGTTCCTGTGGTTTCCTACACTATGACAGTTGCTTTCCATGCCTGTATTTGTACGTGCTAGCTACATCTGTGTTGCACCAAAGTCATATAGGGGTACAGTCGGAGTCGACACTCATATGAACTTTAATAAAAATGAAAGTTAAGAAACTATATCACGAGAAAGAACTTGCCCAAGGCTTTGTTCCTTTGATTTCCCATCATTAACTGATGAAACCAGTTTTGCCTCAACATATGAGGCACTTAATATTTGGCCATGTGTATTGGACACTAAATGATATTCATGTTTCCTGATCATAAAAAGCATACACTTCTGAACACTTTCACTCAAACTTGACTTGAAATTTCTTGATTTAGCTCATAGTTTATCACTATGAATGAATGGAACTAAAGATATCACTGTTCAATCATCAGATCAAATTCTGTATGCTACACAGCCATGTGTATGTTACACTGAAAGTGGCAGAGGAAAGTTGGAGCTCAGATCAATATACTCTGTCTCACAACCAAAGTCTTTAAGTATCACAAAGAGGTTTTGTGCAACAGTGACACTATACTGAAGGTAACAGGTTTCTGCAACAGGTGAACCTGCCATCCAGTTTTGACAGTTGCTGGGCACCAATGGAGAAGGTACACAGGAAACAATGTTAAGACACATCACTTCCTGTTGGAAACATCTGACCAACAGGACAAGCTAATTCTGTTTATCTCCCAGATGGCAACATCTGTAACAGTTAGATACTGGTCAGGTATAATTACCTGGTGCTGCCATCTGCTGTGTCCATCTCCCATTGCCACATATAATCATTAGGCCATACTACTGTTGGTATGTTCCATTATAAAATGGGGACAGTGCATTACAAATGTTCAGTGATTGTTGCTTGTGCATGGTGGCTGGTCGCCCCCAAAAGGGTGCTATATGGCTGCATGGACTCAACTGTACAGTGCTCAAAATTTTAACATCTGTACTGTGTGCTCAAAACCTGTACACAATATTTTCTCTAGCACTTGAAACACAGAGGACTGAGCAATCTCTGTGCCATCTTCTCATATTCTCTAAACACGAATAGTAGTTTTCCGGCAAACATTACTGTACATATGGTAAATAGTCAAATCTTCACATGTTGCAAATGCTATCATTTACTGTTCTCAGATGGACTATTAAGTGATAGTATTCTGGCTATCAACAAGTCTCACAATAGTTTAACATATGTGCCCTTCTGTATGTCAAAAACACTCTTTGTACCAAAACAAAGCCAGGTTCACATGATTATAACTTCCAAGCAAAATCATAACATATGAATATAACCCAAAAAAGAAATGAAGAAAACCAAACAAAATACAAAAAACAAAAATATATAATCTAACACTGACTCTATGGTACTCCACTGACAAGCATCAAGACCAGACAGCAACAGGGAAATACCCATATACAGGATGTCCCAAAATATCGGCATTTTAATTTTTTTTTTAGGACAGAACAGCAATGGGGTCTATATATGCTGTGAAAGTAAGAGAAATGATTCATACGTTCGACTCCTGATATACTGCATGTAAACAGCAATACTGCTGCAGAATTTTACACAAAGTGCTTTGGAAATGACTAACAAACGATCTCCATTGCTGGTGAATGTTGTCAATGAACGAGACTGAGAAAAAACCAGAGGTGAGTATGTTTTCAGATTGTCAAGTGGCTTAGATAATTATAAAGCTGTTGCCAGAAATAAAGGAAGAACAGCAGTGATTTTTTGTGTGCCCTATTATCTCATTTCAGTTGGGTACCCAAGGCAGCATCACTGCTTATGTGTTGAGTCAATCCATCTGTTATGATCGAACAAATATGAAGTATTGGAATTTATGTCAAGCTATGAAAGGTAATAAATTAGAGCAAGTTCCATTTACAATCTCATTTTTCTAAAATGAAACAAAATTGTGTTACCCTTCACTGAAGTTATAGCACAATTTAGGGTGAATCGTGCACAACTGTTTTCAAAAATCACTTGGAAAATGGTGTATGCTTATGATTTGATCCAACCATGAAGGCTGCTTTGGAAATGATTGCTGCAGTATAGATAGGTACCCAAGAGAAATAAGCACTGTGAGTTCCATCCTGTCCCCTTCTATTGCTAATACCATGCACTCACCCATGGATGCAAATGTATCTGCGAGGTCTTCAACATCAATGAAACCATCTCGGTTTTGATCTATCAGGTTAAAGCACTGATGGGGCAACATGCAAATCCCATGCAAAAAGACAAAATCAAAACAACCATGTCAACATGACGTGTCAAACTCAAGATGCACAGACAAAGTACAATATGGACAATATACCCCTGTCCAAGCACCAAGTTGGTCACCCCTGCTGTGTGTGAATAGAATCTTCCATGATTTTAATACAGACAGGAAGCAGCTGATTACAACTTAGGAGGAAGATATTTATGCGTGAACTTAATATCAAGATTTTAAAACTATGAGCATATGAGGTGATGACATCTGCAAGTGCATGGACAAGAGATCTTACACCATTGGACAAGACAATGGTGGTATACCTTGGAAGTATCTGTGAACTATGTGGAAGTATGCCAGAAATACATGTCCTGGACAAAGATATGTCAGTTCTATGACACTCATGTTCCATTCACTTGGTGCCTTTTTTCAAGAGACATGATAAGGTATCATGCATCATAAAAAGTTATCTTCTTCTGCTTCATAAATTGTTTCAAACAGCTCTTGTATTCAGTTTGTAAATTTGCATGTATTTGTGGCATTATTATGGCAAATCATTTGGCTTTCAAAATATTGCCTTTCTCCACACAAATTGCAAAATATGAGACACTTCCGAGGCAAACAATATACATGTACACATAAACACTTATCAAGCTTGTTCTTTGACTTTCTATAAATATTCTTATAACAGTTTGTGAATATTCAGTGTTGCCAACCACACCAGAACTGAGTGAACACTGCCAATTTTCTGGTCAGCTATTTTTGACAGTTTTGGATCATCTCTGAGAATACTCGAAATCTGTTTTCACCCCCCCTCCTTTTTTCTTCAGGTAGAAATATTATTCTCTGTTGTATCTACTTTTCACCAGCTGGAATTCCATAGGATAGTTTGTCAACACCGAACTTCACGACCACCAATGTTTGCCCAATACCACAGTCAATATACAGTAAACACATATTTATAATCATAATAATGCTATTGTCTGATAATGTGACAAATCAATTCAGAATGAATAACAAGATCAGAGAGGATTCCTTTTCTAATTCTCAGGAAGAAAATTATGGTACCACAAGCTTAAAAAAAATATCTATTTCAGTTCTCTTGTGTAATAAACTAGAAGTGTGTGCTGGATAAAGGACATATACACTATCATCTAAATAACACCTTATCCTCAAGGTGGAATAGTTTAATTCTGACTGATAAACAACTGCAAAAATGGCTATCACTCATCAGAACAAAAATTTCAGTCCCAAATCAAGTATCATTCCATCTTTTGTACAGTGAACAAGATGACTGTCATTTACAAACAAAAACATCTGCAGTGGTCACTGTCTGTCATTTTTTTTCCATGAATAATATCTTGTTATTCTTTTAGTACATATAAAAATGTAGAGCCCATTTTGAAATTTGTAGGCTTTTTCCCCCCGAAAGTTTCAGAATTCTAAAATTTCAATTTTCCCTGCTGCCATTCTTTGACAATTTCAACATAAGTATTGGAATTTGTCTTTGATTACCCCTCACCCCACCCCTCCCAGCTTGCTTTGTCTCAACTATTTTGATCTTTCCTCATAACTATACACTGAGCTATGCACACATGAACATGTACAAATACAATGACTGCTCTACTATGAGTCTATACAAAATACATATATCATCAATGCAGACTCCTCTCATTATAAACACACAACTGCCCCATTTAGGTTCCTGTGATAATTTTCACTTCTGCTGCTCCTCTAAAACACCAAAATGTTTTGAATGCGAATTCTTTCAAAATTATTTATACGGCCAAATTCTGATCGAGGCAGAATCGACCAATGAGATTTGCCTGTAAAATGCACATAAACATGGTTCAAATATACACATATGTACAGTGCATGCTAGGGTTTAAAAGTGTTTATTGTAAAGTGTCCTCTTAATGATAACAAAACAAATATTTCTGCACTTTTTTTGGAAAATATATTTTGATAAAATTGCAGATGGTTGCCATATAAAGGTGACAACATTTGGTTTGACTTTCCACTTGTCACAATGAAGACCCAAAACATGAAATAAATGAAAAAAAGCCTCTTTTGTTGCAAAAAGACAATTCCATTGAATGTTTGTGTCATGATATTTGCCTGCACACCACTGTTAAACAGGACAATTACCTCTGTGTTTCTGAAAATAATATGCAATCTTGACATTACACAAACTTCAGTTTTTCTTTCGTCAACTCAGATTTTTATTGCAGATTTGTCCCAATCCACTTAAAAAATTCAGTAAACTACTGGAAGTCTACAAAATGTAGTTTGGAAGGGCATGTAAGAGCACTGGACACTTTGCAATGGAAACAAAAGCAAATGAAGGTGAACTGAGATCATGCTGATAATGAAACAGGTGTCACCACGGCAACCCTGGCTCGCAAACCTCTTTGAACTCCTGGATCTGGTTCTGACTGAACATGGCAAAGACATTGGATGTGGTGCGCTGGGCGCGTTTTCCCTCATCCTTCTTGCCTTCCTTCGCCTTTTTACTGGCCTGTGTGGAGAGAAAGAAAAGCCGCCACCGTTATCATATGACAGACATAAACCAGGCATTTCAATGTGCATACCTCTTTGAATTCTTGGATCTGGGCTTGGGAGAACACACTGAAGATATTGGATGTGGTCCGCGTTGAGGCACGCTGCTTTGAAGGAGAGCTAGAAGTTTCCTTTGGTGTCTCACTCTGTTGTTCATTTTGTTGTGCTTGTCGACTTCTCACACGACGACTCGCCTACAGACCCCACCAGAGAATGCTTTATGTTTCATCCACACAAGAAATGCAACTGTGTGCATATGGTCTTATGGAAAAACAACAGTATTGATAATGCAAAGCCATCCTATGTATGTGTGATCTTATTGACATAAAATAGTATTGACAATGCAAAGCTATCCTATGTACATGTGATCTTATGGGAAAAAACAACAGTACACCTGTATTGATAATGCAAGACCATCCTGTGCACATGTGATCGAATGGACATAAGAAAGTTTTGATAATGCAATACTATCCTATGCACATGTGATCTTATGGAACTGAGTAAGTATTGATAATGCAAGACTATCCTATGTACATGTGATCTTATGGACACAACTAAGTATATTGATAATGCAAGACTATCCTGTCTTTAACTCTTTCAGAGCCAAAGTTTGACAAAGTCAACAGCTTTTTCCAGTATACTTTGGGTACAAAGTACTCAAAAGATTTGGTTATGATACAAGTATGTGGGTCAAGGGTTAAACAATTTCATAATAATCCAGGTATGTGTATGTGAAGGGTTAAAAGATTTGGTAGCGAAGTGGTACATATACCTGCTGTATGTTAAACAATTTCATGATAATACAGGTACACCTGTATATGTATGTGAAGGGTTAAAAGATTTGGTAATGAAGTGGTACCTGCTGTATGTGGCCCCTGCCATGAGATGCTCTGTGGTCATCTTTTTAGCACACAAGATCCTTTTTTTTGTTAGTTTATCTGCCTGTGGTGGAAGGTCACCTGGTCTATGCAGTCTCTTTTTCTTGGCAGATATGGCATGGCCACATACATCAGGCACTATACTGTACACGTTATGGTCATATGCTATAGGCCCATTGCATCCCTGACATATCTAGACAGGAATGTAGGAAGTTTTTTCCTGCTCACTGTGTATTCCAGGCTCACTACCAGAATAAACATTACACAAGAGGTTCACACTTTATCCGGATCATCCCAGGTATCCAGAGTTAACTTGGGGTCAGGGGCCAAAGGTCAGCTGCTGATGCTGACCCCATAACCTTCCTTATTTGGCTACTGACATGGCTTCCATCTTGAAACTTGAGCTACTCCCACCATGCATGGCCAGCAGGGAGAAGGTTCAGTGAAAACATTTTTTTCAAAGCAAACATTGTCAGTTTCTGCATTTCAGATATTTTACCTTAACATTTCATTTGTTTATATACATATATATATATATATATATAAACAGTGGTACCCGCTGTATATGGCCACCCCTTTTGCCAAGAAGTGGCCACATACAGCAGGTGACCTGTCACTACAGGTAAATTTTACAAAGAAATTGACTCCTGTGTCTGAGCCTAGTGACCACAAAAAAGCAATGTGGCTGCTCACGGCAGTGGTTGCATACCACAGGTACTGCTGTATATGTATTTCCCAAAATATCTTCTTTTGTTCCCTCTTTTCAGTAGTCTGCTGATTTATCTTGCTACCATATGTTTTGCCTGTGTTATCTGTGTCTGGACCAGACACCGTGACCATTTAAAATGGTCATTAAGACAAGTCGTGACTCACCATTACCTGCCCAAGGTTTGCAGCTATATATATATATATATATATATATAAAGTATGCAAGATAATTATGGTTATCTATGGATATAAATAACTTTGTCCAAGCTGGTATTAACCTGATGTTACACAGACCTGGTCTACAGAGGCAGGGCATGGTGTCAGGCTCAGAATGTTATTTTTAACAAGATTTCATAATGTTACTTCAAAATGCTCATTGCATCACTGGGACTCCCTTAGCATAAATACAAGCGTAAATCCAATTATCAGTGTCTGCACTGATATAACTGATATAACTAAATATGCAGGAAGCCATTGGCTGACTCCTCACATATGTATAGCCTTAGATTTCTGTGAACCAAATTAACCCCATGTTACCAAAAAAAAAAAAAGGCACTTGTTTTGCC
This sequence comes from Hermodice carunculata, assembly GCA_964020975.1. Taxonomy (NCBI): domain Eukaryota; kingdom Metazoa; phylum Annelida; class Polychaeta; order Eunicida; family Amphinomidae; genus Hermodice; species Hermodice carunculata. Next base: position 87,505,074 of record OZ026616.1, on the reverse strand, counting down.
TGATAAACAGACCATACCCTGCATCTTACAAAAATATCAGACAAAAACTCAGTATCTGGCCTGCAACAAAATCTCTGTTGTTGCCTGCATAACAGACCAAACTCCTTGCCATACCTGTCTAAAATAAAGCTTAATATACTAAATTAAGCCTCATTTTGGTCCCTGGTTAATAAACCCAGCTTACTGGATTTCCTGCTAAAACCTGACAAAATTGTCTTTCCACTCTATTTGTCAAGAAACTGGCTGAAAACTGCTTGACAGCCATATTTTGATTCTATTAGATCACAAATTAGTGCTGTGATAATTGATCCTATATCACGGCACTGATCTACAAGCCAAACTTAGATATTCTACCTTAATTATTACCATGCAAAAGGCATCTAGCATTACCCCTGTTCAACAATCCTTCAATTAGTCCACGAAGCACCTGTTGTGAACACATGAACTATCACTACAGTACAATTGATTGGTAGATGTTAAATTTACCATAATACGATAGGCAAAACCGAGCAAAATTAACATGTACATGTATTTACCTTCTCAAGTTAATGGGATCACAATACAGCAATCCACAATCTACAATCCATTCCAATTTGTGACCAATTAAACTAGCAATTTGCCAAACTTTCCAGTCATAAATTTCATCCGTAATCTGCTGTTGAACAAGACAGAGACTATCTCCAAAAAGTGGTTCTGACTAGATGCTCCAGTTATGGCCTTGTATGTTGGTACCTGAGTAATTTGATCTCGGATACATATTCTACCTGGGACTCTAAAAGCAAGGCCTCATAGTACAGTCAGATAAACACAGCATTCATGTGACATATATTGTTATTTACTGGACTGAACTGACAAGATCTACACCTTTTGGGGGTGTTTCATGTTGGCAGCCCTCCATTGTGGGTACACAATTGTCCATGACTCAAGTTTTATTATACACCAGACTGAGAGGCATTTACTGGGAAGATAATTGGCCAAAGCCATCTGAAAGTAGCTGGGAGTTGACTACAGGGGAAAGTTCAGTTTTAAGAACTCGTCAAAGATTTAGGATATGATTCATTTCATCATATTTGAGCAACCTCACTTTGCATTGAAATGAACCATACACTCAGGGCTTGTCTTCAGACATTATTTCAGAACCTATCATTACTATTAGCTCAAATAATAAAAAAAAAGCAATGAAGATTTTGGTTTTATAGTGAACCATTTAGGCAAGCTAAGGAAATATCAGACAAGGATTTTCACTTTCAAAAGCTAAAAGCCTACACCAAGACACCATTAATAACTGCAAAGTCTGCAAACTGTGCCCTTCAAGTTGTAGTCTGATGTTTCGTGAACTTGAAAGGTTTTACTCAGATTGATACCTTCACATTTTGATTTAGCATAGCCAGCAATGATAAAAAGGCACACTTACCATAGTGTGTGTGTGTGATCCTAGTCCTAAGGCTATATACAGCAAGATATATCACAGATACTCTCCACAGTTTTTCTCTGTACAACCCCTGAGTGAGAGATGTATCGTCCAAGGGATGCTACCAAGAGCCCAGCAGCACACTCCAACGTCCAAGCCAACAGTGAGGGATCCTCAGCACACAGCAGAAACTGGGCCACTCTATGGGGACCCCAGCCTGGCCTCAGTCAGAGGTTTGGATTCCTCTCCTATTTGCTCAAGTCCAAACAGCTCCCATTCAATCATGTCCTAAGCCCAACCCACTCCAGCATGCTCGGCCTAATTCCCTCTCCATTTATGGTACAGCTATTTTCGGATTAAATAATCCTGGGGAATTAGGGTTAATAAAAACATAAACCAGCGACCATAAGGGAGCTTTCCAAGCATGACTATCTGGTGAAAAGTTTTCCTCAGAGACTTTCTCTTTGATCCAAGAATATCAGCATTTTTCATACTGATATGTACCTTCACCTTCAAGACTTGACAAAATTAGTAAGGGTACCCTACTCCTTCTAAAAACAATGGTACAGTCCACCTAATTAATGATGCCTGCCAGGCATGTCATAATGGGATTACCCAAGGGGGGAGGAGGTGTGTGTGGTCCCACCTGAGTATTGTATGGCAAATACTAAAGTAAACCACCAGGTACAGGGCAGTAGACCAGAAGTAATGAGTACAAGTTTTCTCTGCACAATACTGGTCAGTGTACCTTTGACCCATACTTTCTACCTTTTGAAATGTTATCCACTATTGCCTCAGAAGATACACATGTACATTACAACTCAGATCACTCAGTTTACCTATTCTTATTTTTACTGAATCAGACAAAATTTGTGAAATTGAGAATCCCACTAGAATATTTTTCATCTTAGTTTTGACAGTATCCCAGAATTATAACGCAAGTGAACATTTTCAACTTTCTGCACAGTGTAGTATGAAAAACAAGTGTGAGCCGTATATACCCATAACAATTATACATTCACTACTGAGACTGGCCATTTTCATTTAAATTGAAGACTACAAGTAAAGCTGTTTGTCTACCTAGACTGTTGTATATCTTGTTAAGTTTACCTGAATAGCATTAGACTACATGGAATCACTCCAATTCCACTAAAAGAAAGTAGAGATTGAGGCCAATCAAAACATGTACAACTCTGCCCATACACGTAGAGATTGTAAACTATAATCCCTGCTACATCACCCAGCAAGTTGTTCCAAAATCATTGTCAAAATTTGAAAGGTGTAAGAAGTTGTGTGGTGTCCACTGACATAACCCCATGGATCTATTCATTTATATGCCCCATGTATCCCACTGTAAGGAACCAGGCCAGTAAAGTTGCAAAATTAACCACAGAAACATTATGTATCAATTATGTTGCAATTTGTCCCAGTCCTGAAAAAGTTAACCTATTAGTGACCACAAACCCCCTCATTCTTCCCCACACCATGTGCAGATAGATCACTTGCCCTTTTTTCACCTCCAACAAAGTGCAGTCATTGGTCACAACAACCCCCAAAAAGCTTTCTTCCCTACCCTACACATGCAGGAAACTAAGTTTAACTCATTGCAGTTCTGACTGTAATCCCATTAGGGATCATTAACCCCATAATAGGAGGGATTCATATTAACTGAGATCCTGTGCTGCCACCTGGGCTGCAGTAAGGAAGTTGAGAGGAAGGAGGGCAGGTTTATGTATTTAGCGGGGCCAAGTGAGCTTCTATGATAAAATTAACAACTTGAGGAAGCAAAAAGCTGAAGAAAAATCATTAACTAAGTTTTAAAACACACACGATGCTGAACATTTAGAAAATTACACTTTTTTGGGGGTAAGAATTTTATATCTGGATGGTTAAGTAACATAACTGGTACAAGTGTCCTCATCATGGCAGAGGAATAGTTCTGTTGCCTAGCAACAGAGGGGACCAGAGTAGGTCTGCAGTTAATATAGTTACATATGGATACCTCCTATTTCCCTATTCATACTCTGTACATAAACCATCCAGGTTCCATAACTGGTAGTTAACCCATTAATAACCAGTAACCCCATAAATAGACTATCCATACTCTGTGCATAGACCAACCTGGCTCCATTCCCGCCAGTCTGCTCATTAATGACCATTGAAGATCAAATGGCAAGTTCATGTTTTTTCTGTACATTTTGGTAAAAATAAAATCTACTGAATACTTGTCTCTGATGCAAGTGGGGCTGTACCATACACACAATACACATGTAATCCCTCCTCTTACTGTGTATACAGTGTGTGGAGTTATGTATACATGTACATTCCTATCAATGGATGTACATATACTCAATCAGAACTGTTCTAACTTCATGTTCTTCTCAGGTCATAAAAAGTAAGGGATGGTTTTTTACTCTATTTTTCATGTTCTTGTATGTGGTTATTCTAGTAATAGCCTGGAGAGCTCAGTTGACTCAAGCTTCAAGACACCTCTGAGTGCTGGGGCAAAGGCACTGGGCTCACAGCTGGGCATTGGCAGGCTATATTTGGCCTGGGTGAGACAGACTAAATCTCTCTTTTTACAGGACTATGCCAGTTTCAACACAAATTAAACAAATGTACTGTTTTTTCTTGCAATTATATATATATTAGCTGCCCTATGTGCATGAATATTCAGTTAAAACCTGCTGTAGATAGAAAAATGTGCAATGTGGAACTCTTGTACATCAATCCTGTACCAGCCATGAGGCCTTGTTAGGGTTGTAGGATTATTGGATATCTGCCCCATTTTTAAATGGATTATTGGATTATATGTACTTCAAAATGTGGACTATTGAACTTTTCTTCTATTTTAGGATTAAAAGTTACTGAAATTTTAAAATACTATAGGACTTCTTGCAATTTTATAAAGGATTTTTGACTCAAAACTTTTGGATTATTGGATTTTCAGCCTCCCTCCCCCACCCACCATGGACACAAGAGAAGACACAGGTTCTATTATGCTTGTGCCATAGGCCACTTGGCTGCTGTGTAATCAGACACATGCAGTCAGACCAAAGAGAGCAGACTATACCTGGTTGCTATGATAAAGGTTTGATATTTTTTTCTACCTGACACCAAATGACAAGCTGACAAATGTGCCACATGCTGTCACTCTACACTTCACTCTACATAAAGATATATGTGACATGTTATAGGTGTATTGGTTCCACTGACAAATCACTGCGGCAGCTGGTACCACTTTGATACAGTCTTCTCAATAAACAAAAACCATCACTCACTCTCCTTGGGGATTTATTCCAGTCTGCCTAGTGTTTATTATAATTTACTGTTGCCAGGCCACAGCTGCCTCTCATTATGGTGCATGATGGGCCAGCCTGTAAATTTCTCTGGCACCTCAACTGTGGCTGCATGAAGGGGGAAAGAGGGGGAATTCTGTGCCCCCATCCCCATGAGAGCACCTGTTATAGGTAGTAAACCAGAGTTAACCTTGTTAGACTTGCATGTGCAACTTGCACTGTCAAAAAGAAAAAAAAGTAAAAATTACTTTGAAAATTGAGGGAAGGAAGGGAGAAAGGCAGGAAAAAAGAAAGAAAGAAAGTGAAATAAATAGGAAACTTGTTGACCCATTTGTGCCTAGTTTAAATCATGTTCTATCATATACTGATCCACTTTTTCCCAGAGATCAGTACTCTCGAACACTCATTGCACAACTTGAAGTATTTGACAATGAAAAAATAAAAAAAAAACTTTGTTAGACTACCACCTCAGAGTTGTGCCTCCCCCCCCTCCCCCCAATCTCTTTGCCTGGAACAAGTCATTCAGCTCCCCAGCTGCACCATTAGAAATGACAACAGGTGAGAGGGGTGTAAAGGGTATTTGCATACTGGGGCATTTTATTAACCAGACCAGTATACAGGAAGCCCTCTTATTTTCATACTTCATGGTGGACATTACTTTGAAATATTTTTGCTTTCTATAGACTGCACTGGTGCAATATTATTTCCTGTACCATCATATGGGGACCTCCCTCCCTTGACCCCCCTCAGGTGAGATAAGGTGGCACAAGGCTACACAGGGGGAAGCCCACTTGATTAACTCTATTTATTGACTGGTTGGAAATAGATTGTGTCAGGAACAGGCTAGCCTGTGTTGTGATCTGAATAGATTGAAATAACTACCTCATGATCAGACATGCTCAACTCTAAATTTTAGGGTATTTAATTATTGGCAGATTACTACCATACCAAGATTACATGTGCAACAGGTTAAATCCCTTTATGCCATGGCTTGTACAATTGTACCATGCATTTGATCTTATGTCATCTTTGAAATTAACTCAAAATTACTTGCTATCACCATACTCCTCCCCCCCCCCCAGTCCTTATTCATTGAATCACTACAACCTAAACTTCAGAAAACATCCCACTGTGATATTTGAGAGACTTGAACAGAAGTTTTGTAAGCACAACCACGAATAGATGTTGACTATCTGCATCAAGAATGGTAGTCTAAAGAGAACCTTAATCAGTTTAACTCTTTCATTGCCTATCACATCTAAAGTCAATCTACTTAAGTCAAACTAGTCTGAATTATGATAAGGATTCCAGATTCATATTCCTCATAAAAAGACCTTTTATTCAAGTACCAGCATGCCTATAGCTCCAGAGAGAATACCCCAGGTCAACAGCTTTTCTTGGCTCACATCTGGTGCATTGCACCAAATGCGCACTGAGAAAAGCTGTTGACTCAGTCCAAAATTTGGCACTTGAAGAGTTAATTGTACCTTGCATTGGAATTTTCTGGCCCACAAGGGCACATCATCGTGAACTCAGCTGTACTCTTAAATTGTATTTGTAAACAAAATATGGGTTTCAGATACATGTATGTAAAGTGAAACACCATTATAACGACACTCAGATATCTAACATATTCAGTATAATGACACAAATTTTCATGGGAAAAGTTCATTTTCTTCTGTTATTTGATTCATTTATCTGACATATTCAGTTATCTGACACTTTGGAGCAGAGATGGTGTCATTTTAACGTGTTTTCACAATACCATATTCAATCTAATAGTAGCAGACCATGCTAACTCAAGATGGAGCTTGAAACATTCAGATTTCAAAAGTGGAGAGATTAACCTAAAAATGTTAGCACCAACAGATTTTACTTTCTCTTTCAGCAGCTATTCTTACCATATTCTTTCACATCAGTGTCTATTTAATAATCACTTTTGTCTGTTGTGGCTTTGGAAACAAGCTTAAACAATGCAAAATATTCAATATTCATAATTTTCACAGCACTACAACTGTCTTGACACCTGCATAATTAACTTATTTCAAAAAGCCAAATGTCTTGCATTGCAGATATCTTGAAAAATGCCTCTATTTTTATTTTTACCAAAACATGTTCCACATATAATTTTTGAAAAAGGCCATATCAGCCTGAAAGATAACAATATCGGGTATGTAGCAGGATATGTTTCAGAGCTTGGAGCATCTGGATGTTTATCTTTGTTAGCCATACCCGTTATCTCAGCTTTATGTCCAACCAAAACAAACACATGAAAATTTAAGATAGCAGGAATGTGGAATTCTGGTCCTTTAATGAGTGTGATAAATTCTACAAATTTACCTCTTGTGCCACATGTAGTTGTAGTTGCATGTGGTTGCCATGAACACTCAGGCATTTGCATTCAGTGCCAGAAAAAGTCTCTGCCTGGCTCAGTCACAAAAGGACCAAAGCAGTTTGTATTTGCCTGAAAATCCTGCCTGCTCCTGTCAGACAGTGTTGTAGATGTGCCTGGACAATCCAGCAGAAAGGCATTAATGGGGGTATTGTGGCCTCATACTGGCAGGTCTACAAGAAACATAATCATGTTTGCCTTCATCTTGATTAAAGTTCAGTGTAATTACATGTATACAGATACACAAACCCAGTGTTCTCTGCTGCTACAAAAATCAGGGGAGATTTTCTCTGCCTTTTTGTTTTGTTCCTTGCCTTTTTTTCTCCTCTCTGTCTTTTTTCTCCTAGGACTTTTTGTTTTACTCTCTTCATTTTTTTTCACTTTTAAATCTTTCTAGTCTAGTAATAGGTTTAAACAGCATTGAGTAAATGTTTGGGAACAAATGGTAAATTTTGTATAGCAAATTGTGATGCATAACTATTTTTTTTATGTGAACTGGATAACATGGTATAGCTGCATGAGAAAGACCTAAATGTATGTTCACTGTGAAGGTTTATTTTACCTTTTATTGGATAAGAATTCATAGAAATCCTTAGGAAGAATACTGTACCAATGTTTTACACTCGAGATATGTCAATTTTAAATATTGAAGACACCAGACTGTGGATATGTCTCTTTGGGAAAGTGCTCTCACTGTACATGATCATTACAATGCATGTGGTATACATTCTCTGGTGTAGGTCTCAGGTCCATGTGCTGAAAGCTCAAAATTACATAATCATAGGTCCTGACTGGAGGATCTATGTTATAATTAAAAATGGTACAGGCATTTAACTGCTTGAAAATTATAATTTTATAACTGTGACAAAATGTATTTTTATGGTCAAAAGTAAATTAAATTAATTTCTAAAACATAATTTAATCAGAAAAAAAATACTTATCAATATTTAATTCATGCATATATTATGGAAACGGAATATCTCATTAAAATAAGATAGATATTAACACAATAATTTATAACAAATCAACAATGAAATGTCAAAAAGTCTAAGATAAAGTTAAACATTCAGTTATGAGTCAATAACTTATAAAAGAAATATGGTTTACGTTATGAATCACACAGTGGTCTCAAGTGGTAAGTATACCTTTTTTTTTTGTTTTCAAACCAACCACCTGTATACTGGTATTGGCATAATACACCAACCTAAAAAGATTGGGTCAGGCCAGCCTAAAAATACATTCTTTCATAGCCTTATATACTTTTAGTGGGCACCAGGATGGTTTTTGTGTGAAAAGTTTCCTTTGCTTCTTTCCCCACCAGGTCTATTGGTCTATCACAAACTTACAGTAACTGAGAATTCTCTCTGTTGCCTAAACTTTCAACTTCATTTTATGTAAAGAAAATTACTATTCATATTTGATGTAAGACAAACAGTAACAGTGACCTTTCACAGGTAAATCTAGTAAACCAGGAAGTACTTCACATTTTAGATGTTACAACTATTAAGATCCACAAACTTTTACTTGGGAAGTCTTTGGTGACAGCTTGCAACCTTATGGAAAGGCAGTCTGAAAGAAGACAACTTTAGGCTGGCCTTAACACAGACAGTTTCTCAAGATACTTTGGTTGTCAGTTATTTAGTTTTTGGTGAACAATGATGAGAATGATGCCAATGACCAATGATCACAAAAATAGTAGTCTGAATAAACAGCAGTGACCTTTTGAATATATGTACTTCACATCTAGTCATCCAACAAAGGGGGTATTTTCTGGTTTGGGTATGAAATATTAACCAAATGGGGTCATTACCTTGACAGTACATTAACAGTACAATACAATGAAACCTCCCTAATCAAGAATTTGAAGAGCAATTAATCTGCTTTCTTCATCTTCAGAACAGCAATATGGGTATGACTTGACTTCATTGTCAGCTAGAAATTCATTTAAACTTGAAATTGCCTTAGAGTTGGGAAATGCTATTTCTGAGGTGATAAATACAAGTTCTGAGTCCAAACAGTCATTCCCTAAGTATAGGCTTGAATGTAAGCATCAGAAGTGCATAATTAAAAAGAACAAACGTCACAACCATTTGAAAAAAAAAGCAGATTCACGTGTGTGGTTGATTTGAATAGTTCTCTCTTTTGTAACGAGAGTGTTCAACTTAAAGGGATCCACTCTAGTCTATAACCTGGATCCCGTCTGCTCATAAGACATACCTGCTACACACGGAATCAGAGAGAAATTGGTGGTCTTTTATGTTGGAACAATGAAGCCCACCCTTTATAACCAGGGATTCTACCTGTTTTATCTAATTAGGCCACATCTTGATACAGTCAGCAGCTGAGTACATTGTAAGTAGAAAATAAAGTGAATTTTAATGTACCTTGTAAGGCAAAATTAAAGGGCGGGGGGGGGGGGGGGGGGGGAAGGTAAAGAGAAAACCAGACAACACAGGGTAAGGTGAATCTTATTACAGACAATTAACTCCTGTCCTGATTGCAACCAAAGTCATTGTTACGGACAATTAACTCCTTCAGTCCTGATTACAACCAAAGTCTTGCCCATCTGAAGTACAGTAGTCCCTGTCATGAGAGACCCCTGTCGTGAGAGACCACCCTCTCATGACAGACCACTTTTCAGATTCCCAAGTCCTATACTTCACATGTTAATTTACCTGTCATGAAAGACCACCTGTCTTATAAGACCACTTTTTTGATGCTGTAGGGGTGGTCTCTGGTGACAGGGACCACTATACTACAATGATTCCAGATTCAAATTCCTTCTTGACTGACCTTTCATGCCAGTGTCAGCATGTTTTTTCCCAGACAGAAAGAACGGTTTCCTGCCAATACCTCTCTTTAGTGTTCTCTCTGCCTTTCAACTTAGCATTGCAGTTAAGAGATAATTTGCAGCACAGAATGGTTGCCCTGGCTATGCACTTTTGGTTGAACTAACAAGGAACGCCCTATAGATTGTTAAGCAATTGTGAAAAAAAGTTATGCCAGCTTTACACTCATCAAATCTTATCTCCTACATTGACACAGAACATTTTAAAGGATATGGTGAGGTTATGACAACCAAATTATTAAACAGTATTGGCTGAACTTAAACAAATGTCTAATTGCAGCTGAAAATATTTTAACTCTTTCAATGCTGATTACATCTAAAGTTGATCTACTTGTGTGAAACTAGTCTGAATTATCATAAGAATTTCAGATTCGTATTCCTCATAAAAAGACCTTTTACTCAAGTACCAGCATGCCTCTAGTTTCAGAGAAAATATCCCTGGTCAACAGCTTTTCTCAGCATGCATTGGGCACATTGTGCCGGGTGTGCACCAAGAAAAGCTGTTGACTCAGTCGAAACTTTGGCACTTATAGAGTTAAAATGATTAGCCAAGCTGTCTGGGTACATATGTTCTTCACCCTAAGCAGATTTCACACTCGTGATTCCCATATCACTAAGCGAAGATACACAATCAGTTAAACAGTTTTGACCACGCATAGAAATATGAACATTTTAAATTAATATTGCTTTAATGAAAGTGGCTACACTTTAAGGAAACAAAGTGCCAAACCTGAACCTTTGGACAGGGTTACCAGTTTTCACAAGTTTACAAACTTAAGACTGAGAATCAGAAATGCTGAAGCAAGATTACGGTCAGAGGTGTATGTTTGAAAACTTGTTGCAAATTTGATCAAATTTACAATAATTCTGGAAACTTATCCCATCAGCAGGAAACTTATCTATAAACTTATCCTGCAGACAAGAAGCTTATAAACTTATCTGTAAAATATCTGGTTCTTTGAATGAGATCACACAAGTTGTAAAAAAGTTTACAAGCTTACATGTATAGTAGTCCCTGTCTTGTGAGGTCACCCAAAAGGCAAGCCGAAAATTGGCCTCTCAAGACAAGTGGCCTCTCATTAGAGGTACAGTAACATGGAAAAGATAGCAGCAGGGACCTGCCAAAAGTGGCCTTTCAAGCCAGGTGGCCTCTCATTGGAGTGACCTCTCAAGACAGGGACCACTTTAGTCTTAGATTCCAAGTGTCCAGGCATGATTTCAGTTACAAGTGAAACTTTAAAATGCATTGTAATCTTAAAATAAGATTTGTTTGCAAACTTGTGATCATGTTTGAAAACACTGTGGCAAATTTATTGAAACTTACAATAGTTTTCATTTTTTTTTTGTTAAAAGTTAACTGAAAACTTAACATGCTGCAATTTTGACAGTGGTTCCTGCTGGTGGCAATATAATGGTGGTGGTTGTTGTTGCTGTTGGAGTGGAGGGGGTGGAGAGGGTGATAGAGGGGGCGATAGAGGGATCCTGTTTACCATTCATGGTTTAAATATATATATTTTCAGTGCGTGATCTTTTACAGTTCATATGTATAATTTACTTCAAATTTAGAATTTATGGTTAATCATGATAATGAAAAAAAAAAAGAAGAAGAAAAAAAAATACCCCCCATCCCCCATCCAGTGATTCTTGAATGTATGGTAAATTGTTTGATACGAAGGAGCAGTTTTGAGTATCAGCATGACAGGTGGATGGAACAGGGATAAGTTACACATTTGCTAGGAACAATAGGACTGGGCAAGTACCAGGGGGAGCCTACATATACATGTATAGGTATTCATCAAACTACAATAACCAAACCTGGGCCGATGACAAACACTTTTTTGACATGTGTATTTAATACACCTCAGGATCACATGAGCTTTATCTCTCAGATTCTTTGCATTTTTTACACACCGTGGGATCATATAACTTTTATCTGCCTGAAACATTTTGATTGCAGGCTAAAGGTAGACAGAAATCTAAGGAATGGACTACTTTCTCAGCTGCCAGTAAATTACTACTAAAGTACCACATGGTAAGAGCAAGAATTTAATTTCAGATTCTATCAGGATACTATTGGAAATAAGCAATTATGTAATGAACATGCTTCCACTGCAAGCACAACAAGTGTTGACACAGCATGGGATCACATGACTTTCGAAAAAAAATCACATTAGTTCTGGTAATTCTCAAGAAGATGGCTGCGTGAACAGCCCATACTCAGCTTATTGAAATATACTCACCCAAAAAATAAAGTGATCAATAATTCAATAGTAAAGTGTCTATTGTTCAGAAGTGATAAGTACATAATTCATTACTGTGACCTGGATATGTCAGTTTTCTTGCCAGACAAACCCATGGCTTCTGATACACAACTGGGTCTAGTTTCATGAATACAAGTCAAAATTCAAAGAGGTTCTGGCCTGCACATATACATGAACATTTCCTTAACCATTAACATGACTCGTTATATTTAGGAATGAATGGTAATGTAGACCATTGTTGATCATGAGGCAAATTAAAAAAATGCATTAAAAAATTAAAAACAGCAAACAATTAAGGTTTATCTGAGAAGCATTCAAAGTTTGAACATTATACAAAATAGTTTTGGAGCAGAGGTCAATAATCCCCCCCCCCCAAATAGCAGCATCATCTGTTGAACCAATAAAGGTCTGACAGTCCCCAGAAGTTTCCCTGAATGATTTCAAACCTTGAGTTTTCCAAGCAGTTTTTACAGATTACCCTAAAAAATGAATCCAGCATTATGTTTTTGAAGAAGAAATAAAAAAATACAACATGCAAAAATTTGTGAAATAAAAGAAAAAAACTAGGACCATCTGCTGACCAAATTAATGTCTTGAAGTACCCAGAAGTGTACCTCTTCAATTTCAAAGCAAATGGGCAAAGGGTTTTAGTGATCTTTAAAAGATTTTCCCAAAAAAATAACAAAACACCCCATAAAAATACTAAAATCACTACAACATGACAAACAATTTCATAGAGGCTCACCATAGGTACATCCCAACCAAGCTAAAAGTAGACCTGGTCAACAGTTTTTGAGAAAACTGCACATACTTGAACAAGGGCATGTACGTACAATGGTGTCGCTTTAGTAACTATGTTAACATTTACTCTTCCAGATAATTGCATAATCAAAAAAAGAAGAAAAAAAAGGGCAAATGACAGAATTGAAACCTACTGAACACCTTGTTGGAGACTGGGGGAAGCTACATTCCTACCATGTTTAAAGAGAATGCAGCTTGCGCTTTGGGAGTAGACTTTTTTATTTTATTTTGTTTGTTTTTTTTTTAGCAAAAAAGGCAAAATTGCAGTGCCATTTGCTGTGCAAATGAAGGTCTAGGGATATCCAGAAGTGTTCCTCTGGAATTTCAAAGTACATGTGGTTGGTCATGTGATTTCAGAGGAAATTTTGAAGAATTTTTCACCAAATAAATAAGTTGAAAAAGTGTTAAAAAATCAAATCATTGGCACATGACCATTTGAAGAAATTTTGTAGCAACTTGCCCATGGTAAATCTCCGCCAAGTTTGAAGAGGATTTGTCAAAGACTTTCAGAGAAAAAGGCACACACGTAAAATTGTTGACAGACAATGGATGAAGGATCATAAGCTCAGATGACTGACAAGTCAGCTGAGCTACATAGGTCACACTTTCACTCAAGAGGTACTTTGAGGTGGACTTTTTCCTTAAAAAGACATATATAGATTCTGAGAATGAAAGGTTCACACTGGCACCGTGGAAGGGCATTTTGTGGGGGGTCAGGTACAATATACCAGCTCAGAGAATGATGCACAACAATCATCTGATTACACACTGTGTTTTACAATGGAGGCTACAAACACCAAGATGTGCTATAGGGTGGACTAGGGTACTGTACAACTGCAGGACTAGGTCTAGGAGACTGGTAAAGCTAGCCATTTAACAACATGTGGCCTAACTACTCAACTGACCAGTGGTCTGTGCACTCCAACACCCTTCTGTACCAGTCTATCCTTGATGGTGACCATGCTTTATTTATATATCTCACATGTATTCTTATCCCTTTTTTAACTCATTTTTCCTTTTGCTACTAAGCATGATGTGATTAAATAAATGTGTAATACATTCATGTAAATACACTTAAGGTCACATGGAAACATAAAATGTGGATCAGGTCCCTAAAGACTCAAGACCAGCTACAGACTGCTTGGTTCTTAACCCTTAAAGTGCTAATCACAGCTATTGTCGTTTTCTCATTACCATTGAACACATAATGGTTAAAAGATTCAAATTCCTCATGAAGATACATTTCATTCAAATACCAGCAAGCCTAGTATAAAGCAAAAAGTGGTCTTAGTCAACAGCTTTCCTTGGGACACTTTCTGCACAATGTGCCAGGGAAAGCTGTTGACTCAATCTTAAATCAGCACTTTAAGGGTTAATTGATGTGCCCTTTTTCTACCTACATGTGCTGTAAAATTATCCAATATTTACTCATTTTATTTATTTAGAATTGAATTTATTCTATTCTGCAAAGTCCGAATCTTGCTTATGAGAATACAGACCTAAATGTTCTACATAATAGTGATTCAAAACCACCAATTTACTAGATGTAGAACTAATTTAAAACTTTCTCCATTTAATTTGATGGGAGTTTGACCTATTTCAATTCTGCTTTACTGTTATAAAGGGCCTTTTCTATAAAGCTCTCTCAGAAAGTGATAAAGATATTCATTATTATCCATCAAAGAATAGGCATGTTTTTCTACTGATCAGTAATAGTAACAGTGTCTTCCTGTTGGTTGAATTTGAATATATTAATTCCCTATATTGATTACTAGTATAGTTTGAATAGATCCGTTTCCTATTGATTAACTTAAGCAAATCAGTTTCCTGTTTGTTAAGTTGAGCAGATCAATTTCCCATTAGTTAATTTGAATATATCAGGTTGCTATTCATTAAATTGTTAGAATTCAACAGATCAGTTTCCTATTTGTTAAAGTTGAACAGATCAGTTTTCTATTGGTTAAAGTTGAACAGATCAGTTTCCTATTACTTAAAGTTGAACAGATCAATTTCTGATTGGTTAACTTTAACAGACTAGGCTTCTTTGGCTGAAGTGCACAGTACCACTCAGTTTTCCCACATTTACTCACATCCTCTGAATCATCAGCAGGCTCCTCTGTCTTTTTTGTCTTTTTTTCCTTTTTGGGTGGCATCGTAAGTCTACAAAAATATATGTAGTTCATGTGAATGATGAAAATGAAAATGATGATTATACAAAGCGCCCATACTCACCTCTTCTGCCATCTTTGGTCTGCAACAGAAGAGTAGAAGGTGATAAATATTCAGCCATGAGTGACTACAATTTTGCAAGAACTGTTTCTTCTTTCACGTTTCTCTTTGAGATTTCCATGATTGCACCAAGTCTGCAGTACAAGTATGTCTTTTTCTTTATCAAATACACTTTTTTGACCTGTGAAAGACCAATTTTAGAAGATTCTATATGTCTTGCAATAACAATTTTCATCCCAATGTGTATACATTGCTAAACAGACCTTGACTGGTAAATTATGCAAGTCAGCTGGTAGTAGCCATTAATGTTACCCGATCCATCATGAGACAAGATGACTAAGTTTTGAAATCAATTTTTGGCCATCTAATAGTCCAAGAAATGTTGAGAAACAAAAAAGAAGAAACAGAACTTTAAACGTATATACAACAACACATCATGGATGGCTTGCACCATATGCACACATGCCTGGTATAACATGCCCAACCTGTTGGTCTCTCCTCTAGCTTTGTACATAAATGGGTGAAAATATTTTTTAAAAAATGGAAATATAAGTAAGCATGGAAAAAAAAGAGCTCAACAATATTCCAACAAATGAAATCATAAGCAAAAGAGGTTTACATTAACAAGTACAATATCAATGTCGAAACAGCTCTCGTAACTAAAAAAAAAATTCCTAAAATGGTATATTTTACTTTTTTTTTTTTTTGAAATAAATTTTGCAACTTTTTTGTTTTTGTTTTTGTTGTTGTTTATTTTATTTACTAGGAATCTCTTTTTAAGGCATGGACAATTGCACCCAGAGAGACCAGTAACAGGTAGACCAGGCATGTCTGGGTCATGTACCAAAATTAAAAACGCCATCCCTTCATGCTGGTTACAGAAAACAATGCATCCTCAGGAAGTACAGTCCATGCTGACGGAAGAGGGCTGTACATGTCTTCCATCTGTAGCTTACAGCCCTCTCCAGTTCCATATGTCACTCCAGTTCCATATGTCACTACGTATATACACTTGGTCTTGTCTTGATATTTTCCCACACCCAACACTTTTCTCGGGCTGGTGTGGACAGCATAGTCATAGGTGGCCAAACATCTTCATGCTTGTGGACTTGTCATTCCAAGAAATTTCGTATAGACCAGTAAATGCCCTGACAAGAATCTCGCTCATGAATAGAATGAAAATGGGCAACAGATCAACAACAATTGTGATGAAGTGGGGCTGGAGGAGAAGAGGAGACCATGCAGTGGCACGTCTTGTACAAGAAGTAAGACTTTCAAGTATTCCTTATGTTACATGACCTGATGGACTCAGGAAAATGACAATCACGTCTATCTTTACTCATTCTATACCAGTCCCTGATTTTTCCGTATATTAACCTAGATTTAAGATGACAATTACATAATCAAATTCTTCATGAAAAGAGCTTTCATTCAAGTACCAACATGCCTATAGTCTTAAGTCAGTGGTTCTGGCATGGCCTGGCAAGTCATGCTGCAGCTGCCACAAGGACAGCTGCAGCATGACTTGCCAGGCAGTGCCAGAACCACTGAGCAAGGCCCGTCATCATAGTATGTAATGAGTTAATTTATTATTTTTTTTTTCAAATTCAAGGTGGCAAAGAAACCGAACTTATAAGGTTGTTATCACTGCTCCATAAATTCCTTGACAGTGAGACTGAATGTGCCAGTGGGCACAACACAAACTAACTACATGTATAGACCAAGATATGTAATGAACACTAAAAAGTGCAGATAGGAATTTACTTTTACATTTAACAACAACGTAAAGTCGAGGAACAGGAGAAGGAAATGGACACTCAAAAGTGACAAAATTAATGTAAAAAGCATGCTGAAAACATGTAATCCCCCATGTCTTTGCCTGAGTTACACATGCGTACAGCCCCCATGTCTTTGCCTGAGTTACACATGTGTAGAGCCCAGTGATGTGTTGTTGACTGCTGGACAGTGATTCCTCTTTGGTGCTGTGGTTTCCACATGTTAAATGTCAGAGTTGGCACCTGCCTGACCATGATGTTCATAGCATGTCTGCATTCCATCCATCTTTCTCCCCGTGGTTGGGTGCAAAACATTTCGCTTGGAGAGGAAATTATGTGGTGGTGGCACAAAATTCTTGAAATGAAAGACATTTCTGCATTTATGTTAAAAGGAAGTGATAATGTATACTTTCCTCCATACACTAAAAATGTTTTCAGATGCACAACAATTTCCCCTGTAGGTGGCTCTGTGATCAAGTCCAAGTCAAGGGAAAATAAAAAGGTGTTGAACATCATATTTTCCACCAGGTGGCATGACCAGCATTGATCCAGTTGCAAGGTTGAAAAATGTAGGCCTTTCCAAGTAGTTCTACCAGCAATTATTCCAGTTGAAGTCACAAAGTTTCTTTCAGACATATACTTATTTCCACAAGAGCACAGAAGTCAAAGAAGACAGAGGTAATGAGGTACAGATAAAGGTACAATAATCCATTGTATATAACCAATGGGTCAAGTAAATCCACATTGTTGTAATCCATATCTTGTCCAATGGAAGTCCAGATAATGTGAGCTGAAATTTCCTATTTTGCAATATGTTCTGTGTGAGAATGGAGCCTGGATGGCATTGTTTCTCCTGGTAACTGACCACACGTTGAATTAAAACAAGAAAATAAAATGGCACACAAATGCCTGTTTATATACACAAATAACAAATGATATGCATTCATAAGCAAAACATATTCCACAGGCTTAATTTGATATGTAGATAAAACCGTGGATATTATCATTCCTTGATGCTTAACCCTTTCCCCCTCAAACCGGTCAAAACCGGCTGGTGGTCAGATGTAGTCTGCTTCAGTGTTTTCAACTGATTTCAACAGTTATGAAAAACAATTTGACTGAGAAATGTACATGAGACTTATCAAGATTACATGCCCCAGGTCAACAGCTTTCCTTGGCATGGATTGGGCACAAAAGTGCCCAACCCATGCCAAGGAAAGCTGTTGACTCAGTCTTAATTCAAGGGGGAAAGGGTTAGTCATCTTTACAACATCAAAATATTATCATACAGGACATTTAATTTACTGTAAGGGGAGGGGGAGGGGAACAAAGACCCCTAATGATATCCTGAGAAACATGGTATGCTTATGCATTGCAAACACTCATCGATCAACATGGCTGCCTTGCTCTGTCAGATAACAAAACATTGACATTAATATGGAAGCACCAATGCATTTTAAAACAGCATAATTACATGAACATTTAACAGGCACACAGCACACAGTATTCAATTCCGTCAAAACTGTATCAGCCATGCAGAATTAATTAAAAGTGCAAGTAATACCTTGCAACAACATACACAGTTATATTACACAGCATTTTACATAAAATAAAATGATAAACAGCGCAAATTGTACAGAACTCAGGTGTACAAGTAAAAAGTTTACTTTTATTGATGTAAATATTTTTTAGGATGAGTTGCAGTTTAGTTTTGACATTCTTTTTGTAACTTAATTTCCTTTGACAAAGACTTTGATTTTGAACAAGACTGTAGGTGTGAAAAGGTTTGTCATGATTGCCTTAAATTAGATGCAGAGAAAACATAATTTTGACAACTTTTAATTTCCTGACATTCTTTGGCAAAGGCCAAAATAATGGATAAAAAGATTTAGCATTTATATTGTCAATGGAACATTAGTTCAAACATCAAGCTTTCATTTTGCTTTAAATAATGTTCTATATCTGAAGAAACAGACGCAAAACTTGATTTACTGAAAAAGCAACAGAAAATACATTAAAATAAAAATTCAACAATTACTTAGAAATCCTAACAAGAGCAGTGATTAGTGTCCATTCTCTCCCAGTTGTAGTCTATGCAAAAAAAAAAAAAAAAAATCTGCTTCGCATCAGATTTTCCAACTGTAAGTCTTCATTTCATCGTTGTAGCTTATTATTGTTGCTTATTACAATGTCCCGACCTGGGACACTTTGTCAAGGTTTCAGATTTCACAGAAAGCTCAAATTATCTCTCAGGAAGATAGGACATCTGCACATGTGTGTGTGTGTGTGTGTGTGTGTGTGTGCCACCTGGTGGTTATGGTGTAAGAATAGAACCCCTGGCAGCACCTGTCTTAGCTATAATTAGGTTACCTGGCTGCTAAACTTTTTATACCTTCTCTGTACTCCCTTCAACCAGTCACTATTTAATGGCTGTTGTAATACTTCTTTGACCTCCAGTTTATCATTGTAATCTTTTGCTTGCAGCCTAGCACTGCACATTTTTGTGGGCTTTTTTTTTTTGTTTTTTTTTTTGTTTTTGGGTGGGTGGTGGGTGGTTGGGGGGAGCTAGTTTGTGTTTTGGCAGCTGATAAATTTGTCATGAGCTGTACTAATAAAGCCTACCATTAAGCAAAGCTTTTATTTTCCTTTGGCAGACAATTTTTGCTAGGCACCTGAAGGCTAAGTTTTCAACCTTGAATTTGAGAAGTGGGGAAAAACAAAAACAAAATAGAATAAATCAGAAAGTAAAATAAAAAAGACAGACAGAAAGAAAACAAAGAAATAAAGAATGAGAGAAACAAAAGAACAGAAAAATAAAAAAGTAAAATAAAGTGAAAAAGTACATTTTGCAATTATATATCATTGTAAAGCTGCATACAATTTACTATTGTATTTGTGTCTTTTTTTCCAGAACCACTTCCTAGTCGTCATTACCTATTCCGCAGTCCAAACTCTTCACTCTCCATAAGCTAACCTGTCACTGTCTAACCTATATATATATATATATATATATATATATATATATATATATATATATATATATATATATATATATATATATATATATATATATATATATATATATATATATGTATATAATTTAAAAGGTTTTCAGCGGGTAACTGCTCAGAACATGAAATCATAGCAATCAAAGTTACAACTTGACTAATCACGTAACTTTATTGGATTGGCTCAAGTTTTATGTTTAGGCTGATTTAATGTCACAATCACTTAAGCTTTGTCACTCTACTCTAGGCCACACCAGTGACATCACATCATATTGATATTATAACTTGATTTATATCTTCATCACCCTAGCTTTTGGTGACCTTCATTATAAAAATACATGTAGCCTCAAGATGTATCTGCAGGCCAAAAATACATCATCCCCGGCCAATATCCAATGTCTGTTTCTCAAGAGAAAATAAATTCATATGTGCACAATATGTACCTGCATGTGTAAGTTGCATATTTGTGGAAAGGTATGTGGACAGAAAGGGGTAGTGGGAGTCTGTTTATATATACAATGTACATGTAACTCTACTGCACACCTGTCACCCACTGGTAAGGTAAGTCACTGCTGTGCCATGGAACACGCCACTGACACTAGGCTCCACATGCATGGAGTAATCTGACACATGCCATCTATGCTCATTTTACATGTCATGTATATATAGCTTGTGTGTCCAAATTAGACCATGAGGACTCTCCTCTGCTGCCAGGCGCATCTCGTATCTACAACAACTATCACTTCCCTATCATATTTTTCTCAACATTCATGAGAATCTGGGGGGCAAAAACTCCAACACCAAGAATTTAAGCATCAGTGTGCCAGGGGTCTGTTCAACAATGATATCTAATGATCTGGAAGTGAATGTAGTGCATTACAGTGTGCCTGTACATGTATATGCTACAAGCATACAATAAGAATCCCCCTACAGTCTTACTATTTTTTAACTGTTTCAGTCTTACTATTTTTTAACTGTTTCAGTGTCAATCATGTCTAAATGTCAATCTACTAAAGTCAAACTAGTCTGAATTATCATTAGGATCTCAGATGCGTATTCCTTGTAAAAAGACCTTTCATTCAAGTACCAGCATGCCCCTTGTTACAGAGAGAATATCCCAGGTCAACAGCTTTTCTCGGCACGCATTGGGCGTAATGTGCCCAATGCACAACGAGAAAAGCTCTTGACTCAGTCCAAAATTTGGCACTTAAAGAATTAATTACCATGTCACCCAACTTGAGATGAGTATGTACATTGCACGAAATTACAACACTTGCTTTAGATCCAGGACAAAACAAAAGAACTTCTCTTTCATGGATAAAAATGCAATACTTCTTGCCTTTGCTGGAATTGACAAATCATATTCAAACACTGATGACACTTTTCCTTCCACTCCAGTCTCTTTCTTTTAAAACTTGTGCAAACAAGCTTTCTCCGTCCTCAACTGAATATGTGGAACAACAACTCTGTGATGGAAAACAAACTACCAGTTTTCTTTATTCTTACAAGAATGAATATCAACTGTTTTCAATGAAGATTTCTGATGCCCTAAAATGCAGTTGTTACAAGGGAATACAACAAATCTCCATTGTACATGTATTCCACATGCAGACAGTGTTGCCCTCTGGGGAGAATGTAACAAATCAAAGCTGGGCAGACCATTTTGACATTAATTAGTGTGAAGCAAAGGAAAATTGCCAACATATTAACATCTGTTTCAGTGTGTTTTTTGAAATACAATCTTCCTTTATATATTGTTCATTTAATAAATATACAAGAAGTCTTTTTGAAACTTCAACTTGTGCTGTTGTATTTCTATTGATAGAACTCGTATTTATCTTTTTTTTTCATAACTCGTATTTAAGAATCATAAACTTCATCATTTTCTGTCTTCCTAGAGTTATTTCTTTTTCAAAAACACAGAACAAACAAACAATCAAAAATGCTGTCTCCATCATATATTACAGGTATTAGAAAATTCTCCCTGCATGACAAATTGTTTTTTTGCACAAAAATACTAACAATCTTAAATTTGAAACAAGTTTCCTGGGAAAAAATTTAATATTAAGAACACAATATACATACATACATACATACATACATACATATATATATATATATATATATATATATATATATATATATATATATATATATATATATATATATATAAACATATGTATGTATATGTGTTTATGTATAATTTTACAAGACTAGTTACATGTTAACAAGGGTCAATTGTTGTACTTATCAAAGTTATTTATATGTACATTTCACAGCTTGGTCCTTTTCAGACACAATTGTCTAAGAAATACATATCTTTATACAGTGCATTTAGCAAAAAATTTTAAGGTGACAGCCATACAGTATGTCAACCTTCGGCAATGGATGTTCATGCACAATTATTTAAAATTATTGTATGTAATACGCGAAGTCTTAATATAGGCTTGTGAGCCTGTTAGCCAATTGTCTTTATTAAAATATGTTCCAGCCAAAATCATTGTACCAATAACACAAATAATACAACATTGACAATTTTCAAGTTATAAATAATAAATAAGATTGCACATCAAAAACATAACATCAAATAATACAGCCAATACCATTAAACATCATCAAGAAAATTTCCTGACTTTTATTTGTTTGTTTGTTTGTTTATTTTATTTTTTTGTGTATTTCAAAAAAGTCCTAATTTCTCTTTATTTGTTTGCTTTTTATGGTATTTCATCCAAAAAAGTCCAATTTTTTTTTAGTCACCCTGCATCTTCATCCTTGCTACCGTATTTTTTATTTCTGATTTCGTGTGCTTCACCAGAATATCCCCAGCTATTTTTGCCCAGGCTGCCTGCTCTGTGTTCCTCTCATGCCATCTTGTGCCTGTTATCTCCATTTTGCATCCAGTCTCTGGCTGGGTGCCATATCATCCTGTCAGTTTCCTTTCTAATTCTTAAAACTTCCAAAAGGAAGTAGCCTGCTGAAAATTTGCCAAAATATTCTGTTCTTATCATCATTTGTAGGAAACAGCAGAAAGTATTGCTAACAACCAGATTTTTTATTTCTTTTCTGCAGGTGACCCTTAATCTCTGTCCATCAATTTTTTGAGAGTGGTTATCTGTGACCTATGCATTGTCTGAGCTATACCCTCTCCAGCAAACAAATAGACTAATCCAGTGTTCCAGTCACTAATACTTTGATTCTGACATGACCTTCTCATTTACTGCTTCCTGACAGGAACCAGGCAGTGATTTTCAGCTTGGGCTGATTACAGGGAGATGAGATTGTATTTTGCTGCAGGCATGGTGTGCATTAAGCTGGTTCACCTCATTACTAAGGCTAGCACATTTCCCATTGTGAAGCCATTTTGCTACCAGTTTTCATATGAAATTAGAATTTTTTTATGGTAAAACTCCATTCAATATTATGTTGAAGTCAATTTTGCTTGTACCATTAGATTTTTGACCATTAGAAAAACAAGTAAACCTAAAAGTCTCTTTGCAAAGTGAGTGAAATACGGCTTTTTCTGCAGATCGAATGCTTGCAGGCACCAACCATGTGTGTGGTCCAGCGTGAGATGCCTTGTTAAATGTTGAGGAAGTTTAACACAGTATAAACCATACATTATACTGTATGATTGAGAGAAATAAATGATAAAATGAAATAAAAAATACACAGTTTTACTCAAATGCTCTATGGTACCCTAAACAGTGCTATCTATGACCATGAACACAAGGTGACTCCATTTGCAGAAGTCCAAATGGTCCTGCCACAGAGCCTCACAATGAAGCCATGTTATGCAATACTGTACTCTTTTCTTGTACTTGAATGTGTTTCACTTTTGATATTAAATAAATTCTATATATGATTCATGTATATCATAAGACAATTAAGGGACTGGGTTATATATTGTACTTTAATTTCTACTTAAATTCTCCAATTCATTTGTCATTTCAGTCAGCTTAGGTTATGTACATGTAGCATGCACTCTACAATCAAGCAGAATATTTTGCCACAATCTATGATAATCAGACCAGAGAGTATTTATCAAAGGAGTACTGCAGAATGAACCAGCCTGTGCATAGTTAGCATATGACAATAATATGAATGTATCTATCATAAAGAGGATTAACTGTCACTTTTTATAGAGATACTGGGTATTTTATTGATTTTTGTTTCAGTTCACTACTTTGGAATGTCAAACTACATACTTATTTAACAGAGTGTTATTTTGCACACATTAACCCTGTATTCAAATGCAGAACAAGCAAAGTAAGTTAAAAAAACCCATAAAATCAATTAAATAACATTAAAAAATTAAATTTCAAACTTATTTCCATCATTGACATTTTATAGGTCTATATGGTCATCTCATTCTGGTGTCTCAAGTCAAATATACATGATTTTGCCTCTAGTCTATTGGAGCTAGACTGGGATGTGCTGTTTTTATCCACCACATATTGGTGAATAGACTTTTTAAAAAAATTATGAAATGTCTGTATATGGGTATTCTTGACATACATTTGTGCACAATTACTCACGACCAGTCTATGGAAAACTACTTTTTCTCCAAAAGTCCCTAGGTATAACATAATTAGAAATACAAGTAATAGGCAGTAGACCCATAAGCCTGTACCAGTTTACACTCTATACATGAAATCATACAGCAGGCTTGCAGTTGGACTGTCTGGGACATCCTCTATCTGTAATATTGCACAACTAAAATAACACTCCACCTGCACTTCAGAAACTCCCATCTTGGGCTCCATGACTCTGAGACCAGGTTTTATCACTTAACAGCCATGCCATCATTTGTTCCCACAATATTGCATCAACAATTTAGAATTTAAGTATCAGTTATTCAAGCTTGTTTTGCCTTGAGCTTAATTCTGACACCAAAGTTTTCTGCACTAACATACTTGGGCTGTAGATCTACACTCACGCAGCAGTTTAAAGAAATCAATTACCTTGCCAAGGTATTTATTCAAAGTTAATTGTCAGGCAGTCTGGTTTGCGTCAGGATAGTGTGAACAAAGTGTCAGCCCACCTGCTTGAACTGTCAGCACATTTCTCACTTTTCTTTTCCTTGCAAGGTCATGGTTTTATGAATGAAACATACTCATATTGCAAACAACTTTTGCTAGCAATCAAAAAGAACTTACGAGACACACATGCCATCCCAGTTAGAAGGCTGTCAAATACAAAACCCTGTTATTAGTCAGTTCACACATGTAAAAGTTCAATGCATAAATTTGCAAAAATAAAAAAAATGATAAAAAATAGGTGTAATTTGAACAGAGTTAACAGACAAAGAACTTGCTGACGTCACTTTACCTGTATGAAAGGAATAAGCCCTAAATGAAGCCGAGGTGAGGCGTCCCTCTCCCGTATAATCCCGCACAGCGACCTGGGCTGGTGCACACACAGAACCCGTGAGCTACACAAGAGAGAAAGAATACTCTGTTCTCCCTTCACTTACCAGTCTCATCAATATTCAGTGGTCACATGACGCAAAGCTAGCCAGAGTTCCCCTCCACACTTTATTTGGCTTGGGAGGAATTAGATTTCTTAAAATAATATGATTTTAATATCTAAATCAATTCCTGTTAAAACATTTGTGAAGATCATTAGCATCATAATCAAACTACAGATCAGCAATTATGTTTGCCTGGTTTCATCTACTTTGAAAAATATCCCCGTCACTTGGGTTTGCCTGTATGCAGACCTTGCTTATCAAGATGAACTTGTAGAAAAAGTGCAAGATTATGGTTGCACTGAGGAAATGTATATAGCCGTACGCATATTCTGACCGCAGCACCCTGCTGGCAAACCAGCAGTCTTGTACTTTGTGTGGCTGTATATTTACTGCTGGTGAAATACCAGTTCCTACATGATGTAATCAATTATCTAATCTTATCTCAGGTACCTATATCTGAATCAACCCTTATATACTGGGATGTCTTGGTTATTAACTCTTCTCATAGGTGTTGTGACCTGACAAAAGTGAGGTGTTTCACCTGACAAACACACAGGATGTATTTTGTCAATTCTGTAAAGATAAATTATGAATACTTTATATGAAGATTTGTTAAAAATCTACAATGTATTTATTTTGGCTGTAAGTTCATGAGTGAACCCATGAATTGCCTCATAATCCTAATTCTGCTCTCTTTACATTGTTTATGGCATATCAAACCAGCTGAGCTATCTCCAAAAAGTATGTTTATTATAAAACGAATTATATATATATATATATATATATATATATATATATATATATATATATAATTCGTTTTATAATATATATATATATGTATATATATATATATATATATATATATATATATATATATATATATATATATATATATATATATATATATATATATATATATATATATATATATATAGACAATAAACAGATATTTATTTGGTATGTAATCCGCAATATTTGAATTGAAAAATATGTTTAAAATTTTATTACAACTTAACTGGATAGCACAATGTTCGCAAAGATATTTATGTTGGACTAATTTTGACAAATGTTGAGTGTCTTCAGGCATATCTGATAATATATAATATGTATATATATATATATATATATATATATATATATATATATATATATATATATATATATATATATATTATGAAACGTTGTTTCGTTTTATTTTGTATTTAAACATCTCTAATTACTTCTATATCTTCAGAGAGGTTTAGAGATACTGTTAAATCGACTTAGAGATAACTCTTTAATAACCTGTTGTATTTAAACATATTTATCTTCAGAATAGCCAAGACAGTCATTGGAGCAAAGACCCACAATCTTATATTTAAATGGATTCAAAGACATATCTAAGTCGATTTAAAGATGTATTCAAATATATGTAATATTTGCTGGCATGTCTAAATATTTGAAGATATCTTTAAATTTGTTTAAAGACATGCGTGAATAGAGCCTATTTAGAGAAAATAGATTTTCATTCCTTTTTAAATCCATCAAGCTTAAAATGGTTAACATTCTCAGGTATTTCAACTGTTTAACAAGTCTTTAACAAGCTGGGCAGCATAAGAAAGAGATACACAGGTCAAGTGCCAAAAGTAGCAGGCCAAAGCTGTTTGCTTCATTTGCTTACGACACTGTGCGGGTATATTCAACAGAGTGTGTGGCTCATCATTTGTGTGGCTGGCAGTGGCAGCTGGCACACATTTGCAGGCAACAGTGTGCTTACTTTTTTCCCCTGGCGTAAACTCTGTCCACCAATACAGAAATACATATATATGTTTTGGCACATCAATGGCCTTAAGAAGGGTGCCTAGTCTTCCCAACATGCTTCTACTCAGAACATAGATAGCGTATTTGCAGTAGGCTGCAGCATATTAGATGTCGGAGGTCGTTTCTGACGTGTACCTATTTCGAGGTTGCTATTCCGGGAAGCCCATCCAAACAGAATCATTTTGGCCATATACAGCCAATATGTACAGTATAGCAAGCCACATATATAAATATCAGTCTTCAGAATAGCCAAGACAGTCATAGGCACAAAGACCCACAAAACAGTTTGCTCTCACCTGGCCAGAAAGTTGTCACCTTATGGGTAGGATAGCGCTCTTCACTGCCACTTATGACCACCGGATCACCTGTGGATTTGGTACCCGTTATATGCGCCAGATTCTGGGAACAACTCTTGACCATTTCTGCCGGTGACACACACCACACATACTACTTTTGGGACAAAAGCACATGCACATTCAATTCAGGATTGATGGGGGAGTCGATCTTATATATATTATTCTTTAAAAACAGATTTGCACATTTTACCATGGAGCTATAATACACAATTCGTATTAAAGCTCCATGATTCTATAAAGCTGTACTTCTCCACGAAGACGCACAAGTATGGCACCAAGGAAGCAGGTTGCTATGCGTCCCAGCACAAGGACCGCTGCAGCATTTCATTATTACCCGGTATATAGAGAAGCCATGCGCACAAAAATTCAGTCTGGTGAGCTTTTTACCTCCCTCTCCCTCCAAATCATGTAAGTAAAGTTAGTAAACATTTTATTGACAATGATACAGAGGTCAGTGCTGACTTATTTGTCAACTTTACTGACACGAACACGGCCAATAATTGCAATTGGACTCACTCTCCCCTGGAATGATTCAAATTCAAAGGAAACTGTCTCCTGGACCTGGTCTCTCATGACATGCCAGCTCGATTTTTATGCTCCTGCTCATGTAGGAAGTTCTCAAATTTCCTGTGTCTACTTCAAAATCACTTATTCATCCATTCAAACCTTACTTGTAAAATTTGCATTCCAGGTGGTCCCCAGCACAAGTTCTCTACGACACCTGAACTTGTTGGAAATTTGGTTGCCTGGACACGGACGTGCACATAAATTAGTGGGCTCCCTCTTCTGGTTAGTTTCTTCCATGACATGTGTGTTTTTTTCTTCATCTATTTTATTTGTCTGGGGATAGGCTCTTAAAGGTTTTGTTGAGTGTCCTCTGTAACACAAATATCACTGGTTCTGATGCCCTGCTTAATTTTCACCCTATGTGACATCTGTTATACATACATACAAACATACATACATACATACATACATACATACATACATACATACATACGTACATACATACATACATACAGCTGGATTGTGGCTATAATAAAATGCTACATTGTATAGTCCCAGCATAAAAAATTTCAACACGGAATGAAAAAGCCGAAACATTTGATGATGCTGATGATGATTTCTTACTCACAGGTACTTTACAGTGATGTATAAGCAGACACAGCTGTTGATATAAGTGAAAGTGTATAAAAGCTAGCATGTTAAATAGTCTTAATCAATGCTTAAAAAGCCAAATTGTTACTAGAAAAGATGATTTGCTGCATAAAAATCAGTGTGTGTATTTTCAAAGTTTGTTGGTATGACAATGTACAATTGGCATTTCAGTACCAGTGTATTATCGGTACGACAATGTACAATGGGTATTTCAGTTCTACAGTGTATGTAGCTGTTATATTTTTATGACAGAGTCAACTTTCAGACTCTATTGCATTTTTGATTTCTCTTACCAGGTGTCACCACCTACGAGAGAGCTGAACAAATCTGTCTGGTGTGCATACTTTTGAAGATATTCAAGATTTGAAATTTCAAATGCCCTTAATCTGCATAATTTAAATTTGTGCAGCCTTCGTTATAAATTCATCAGATGCGTACTAGTCCATAACATAAGAGTAGAAGTTGGAGTGGCATCTCTATCTATTATAGCTTTGACATTTTTCAAGATTTCAAATTTCCAATGGTACAACTTAGCATAATTTAAATTGCTACAACTTTTGTTTTTAATTCATAGTTTCGCAATGGTCAACAACCCCCTAGTAGAAGCTGGAATGACATCTCTATCTATTATAGTTTTGAAGATATTCAAGATTGAGAATTTCGAATACTGCTAATTAGCACAATTTAAATTGCTGCAACTTTTGTTGTAGATTCATTACATGCGCAATGGTCAATAACCCTCTAGTAGAAGTTGACGTGACTTCTCTATCCGTAATAGTTTTGAAGATATTCGAGATATAAAAATTCAAGTGCTGCTAGTTAGCATTATTCAAATTGTTGCAATTTTTTGTTTTAAATTCATTAGATGAGCAATGGTCAATAACTCTTTAGAAGAAGTTGGAATGACATCTCTATCTATTATACTTTTGAAGATATTTAAGATTTAAAATTTTAAATGCCCCTTATTTGCATAATTTTGAACATCCTCATTCCTCTGCATAAAAGTGCAAAGCACCTTGTATGGAGGTACAACCGTGCCAAGTTTGGAGTTTCTATGTGTAATAGTGCCAGAGAAAAGTGTTGGCCAAATTCACTGGTAAAGAAGAAAGAAGAAAGAAAGAAAGAAAGAAAGAAAGAAAGAAAGAACTTGAGGAAAAAGAGAAAAGTGTGTGTTGACACACACACTTTAAAAATGTATGTTTCCAGCATCCTACCTCCCTCTGAACCATTTTTAAGACACAAAGCCCTATGATACAGGAAAATGTTTTGCTATTTGAATTATATTTTCAAACTTGGTGTATCACCTCTTTCTGTCTCTGACTTCATCTGATTGATCATCCTGTACTGCATGACAAAAATAAGGCGGAAAGATGACTGTTGTTGCTGCTATGTGACAGATAACTTTCAAAGAAACATGTTCAAATGAGTGCAGCTCCATGTCAAGTTTACTTGAGCTAGACAAGGTTAGTAGCCGTTGACTGACGAGGCTTGAAAACTGGCTTCGGTGTCTATACAACTGTTCAGGTGCTAAGAAAAATGCCGAGAGACAGCCCATTTATTTACAGACGAGTGACTAGGGCTGTTGTTTCTGTTATGCTATGTAAGATCAGTTTTGCAAAAGTATACCTTCGTGGAGTTGCCAAATTGATTTCACATAATTATGTGCACATGACTGCACCCCTGTCATGCTGAATCATTTTCACAGGTGAGCAGGTGTCACTAACAAGAGGTGATTCATGGGAAACCCACATTCACAGCTATGTGGAGAGTATTTTGGAATCCCCTTCCACATGTATAAACAAGTGTATCTCTGTGTGTAATCACTGTTGCAAGTGGATAGCTTGGAACAGCCCCATCTGATATCAATGTCAAAGGTAAATTGCTTAGAATTCAGCACTATTATGCATCATTGTCTCGGATAGGTGATTCAAAATGCACCATGTTATCTTAGAGAAAACAGAGACAGACAAGAGCTGAAAACTGCCGGAGCGGCGGTTAACGTTCGAACTGATCTGTATGTACGCTGAGCTTCCCGCCACTAACTCCACGTCAATAAGCATTGTCATATTAAATTCTAGCCTCGCCGTTTCCCAGCTCGCTAATCATGTGACCGCTGCTACCAAGTGCAGAGACAAATACCCCGACATACCCCAACAGAAAGGAACAATCAATAACAAAAAGAAAAGGAAAAAATTGTAAAGAACTTGGGCTCTAAAAGAACTCAGGCACCTCCAAGCAATATTAGTTACAGGCAATAAGGGAGAACAATATATAGGCCTATACTATTTTCTCACGAAGTAGCGGACACTTTGGAAAAAATCAACCATTTTTTTTCCAAGCGAACGCTTTAGTATTACAAAATGTATAGAGATGCAATTCCAACTTGAATTTATATGTCTGTGGCAAAGCCGCATCCAATGAACCATGAACCAAAGTAGTAGGATTTTGATTTATGCAAATTAGGTGAATATGCAAAATATAAATCTTTGAACAGCTTCAAAACTATTACAGATAGAGGTGCCATTCCAAATTCAATGTGTGGGTTTGTGACATAGCCGCATCTAATGAACCATGATCCAAAATTGTGCAATGTTAATTTATGCAAAAAATGAACACACGAAATTTAAATCTTGAATAACTTCAAAACTATTATACATAGAGGTACCATTCCAACTTCAATGTGTAGGTATGTGACATAGCTCCATCCAATGAACCGCAGACCAAAGTTGTAGGCTTTTGAGTTATC
Source organism: Hermodice carunculata (assembly GCA_964020975.1). Classification (NCBI taxonomy): domain Eukaryota; kingdom Metazoa; phylum Annelida; class Polychaeta; order Eunicida; family Amphinomidae; genus Hermodice; species Hermodice carunculata. Next base: position 87,473,520 of record OZ026616.1, on the reverse strand, counting down.
CAAAATTAGGCAAATACACAAAATTAAGATGTTGAATAGCTTGAAACTATAATAGATAGTAGTGTCATTCAAACTTTACTTGATAAGTTTGTGACATGACCACATCCACTGAACCAAGAACCAAAGTTGCAACATTCTAATTCATGCAAATTAAGCTAATACACAAAATTTTGATTATGTTGAACAATGGCAAAGTGCAGCATTTCAAACTGTTCTCATTTTGAAAGCACCCAAACAGATTTGCTGTGAAGCAAATATTGTTTTCTAGTTACTTGTACTAGAACCAAAGATTTTGCAAGTCCTTTCCTGAAATGGAAGTGGAAATGCGCATTTTACATCCTTGAAATGGAATTTGACCTTTTGTATATGAATTGTATAAATAGCAATAAAACGGAATTTGAAAATTTCTGGCCAACGAAACAGAATTCCTTCTTTTTTTAAATGGAAGATCATTGAGTCTAATATATATTACAGGTGGATAGCTTCTACCAGTGCTATATGACACCACTGTCACTGCTGACTAGCTGAGAATAGAAACATTTGATAGCATTGTCATGGGTGTATAGCTGAAAACAGCATGCCATTGCTATGACAGGTGGATAGTTGAGAACAGCACCATGTGACATCAGTGTCGCAGTTGATAGGTGAGAACAGTGCACGTGTGACACTGTAATCAGTGGACAGCTGAGTACAACACTGTGTGACATCAATGTCCAAGTTGGGAGGATAGCTGAGAACAGCACCATCATCACCAAATGTGGATAGCTGAGAACAACACTGTCACATTACAGTAACGTGAATAGTAGAGAAAATCACATTACGGTTGCATACGGATAAGTGAGAACAGCACTATAGCGTAAGTGTTACAGCTGGATAGCCGGGGTGGATAGCTGCAAAGACAGGTATAAGTGCAGATGGTGGTATTGGTTGCACACGTGAGCAGCTGACTGGGGGTGAGGGCCGGTGTTAGATAAGCGATGCGTAACAGGTGTTTACCCTCGCTAAATAGCCTAAAGCTCATCATCATCATCATCATCATCATCATCATCATCATCATCATCATCATCATCATCATCATCATCATCATCATCATCATCATCATCATCATCATCATCATCATCAGTAGTAGTTGTAGTATGTTCCGTCACCCAGTGAATTACGGTACCGTGCACTGCCTGTCACTGATGACCGATCGGGTCGAACCTCTTTTCAAGCGCTGTATCAATGCAAGACAGGATCATTTTACCCAAAGCCATTGTATAATTAAATTTATCGGTTTTGCTCAGAGAATTAAGCTGGTTAAACCATCCTCACTTTAATACAATTACTAACATTAGTCCTACTACTTTACACATAGAGGATAATACTTAGAGGATATTTTGATCGGCATCATTCTACAGTCAATAGTTTGTACAGCAGGGCTTGCCTCATACAGAGATAAAAGGGCATTTAAATTAAAGTCAACGAAACACATATAATTTTTACCTAGTTTTTCACATTTGTATTTTTCAATCATTGTTGTGTGAGTCAAAGAGCGGTCTGTAGTTCTACTATCCTTTTTAAACCCAATTTGTTGAGGCGGGTCGGGTGGGTGTTAAAATATTTATAAAGTCCAGAATTAATTATTGTGCAGAACAGTTTGCAAAAAAAGACTTGAAAATGCTACACTCCTATAGTTAGCCGGATTGTAAGCATCACCTTTCTTACGCCGGGGAAGAGTGTTAGGCTACTGCGCCATATTTCGGGAAATGTACCACCGCACAGGATCTTATAGGCCTACTATTTGGTGCCGATTGGTGCCAGAGTATCAGGTGCGCTTTTAAATAAACTCCCATGCTTGGGGAAATTAAGACCGGCACATCGAATTACTAAAATATATGAAACACAATTATATGATCAAGGGCATAACACAATGATCCTCAGAGTAATGATCTTAAAATAGGCCTATTGAAAGTCTACATACTAGAATGGGTCTAATAATATGCCAGGGGCGGCCACGACCAGAAGGCGCTGCCAGCGCACACTGAAGCATACCGCATGCACCGACAGCGGCATGATTCCATGGGCACCTGCACCGACTGCACCCTGCATTGTCGATAGAAAATAGGCCTAATACAAATAGGCCTAATACATGTAGTATCCACAAAGCTTAAATGAAGTAGTATTCAATTCAATTTGACATTGTGATTCGTAGTTTACATAGGCCTAGTACGAAATGCTCTAGAGCTATGGTCATCTGCAGGATTCTTACATGTAAAAATGCGATACGCATTTCGAGAATGTCTCCTGCTTGCTTGCAAGTTGCAGATTGCCCATTGAAAGCAGCAATACATATGAGACCATGTAGCCTATGTTTTACGTTTAAACTTGTAAATAACCTGTTTAAACGTCCATTACAAATAATTGCAGACAGGTATCCATATAATAGGCCCTACTAGTAGAAGATCTCAAAATGTATTCATAGTAAGATATAACCAAATGTTAATAAAAACTATATGAGATACGATATGTGGCTGATACATTAAATCCAATCCCCGACTTCATTAAAGAAAAAAATACATACACATATAGGCCTATGTTTTGGCAAATTATGCTAAAAACGTTGATTGCTAAACATCAAGATACATGTTTTACTTTTATCCAGTAATTACAGCTTTAATTATATTTTTCCTCATATAATAATAGACCTGTAGCCTACTCCGACCCACACATTATGAGGATTTGCTTTGATTTTCTTGCATTAATTCGATTAGCACAGATGCCAACATTAAAAAAATCCATTTCAGGAAGAAGCAGGTAAGTCCCCGAGGGGCAGAAAATAAATTACAAAGAATACAGAAGAAAATATAAAAATTCTAATGCAGGACAAATGCTCAAAATGGTCAAATTGTCTGTAAATTTCAGGGCCCGTTGGCATCAATAGATTGACACTGCAACCTTACTGTTGCATGGCTCCCATGGAAGCGGCAAAACATGCCATACTGCATTACTGGGAATCTCCAAGGCCATTAATGTTATGTGTTTTTTTTTTTTTCTTATGTGCATACATGTAGGTCGGAGTCTGAGTCGAGTCGTGTCGAAACGCCACATCATCATTTACCACCAGATATAATAGTAAAACCAGCCAAGTGGAGGAGACGAGTCAGCAGACTGGCCTCGTTCCCGCGGCGGATCACGCCGAGTGCTTGCACCAGGAGTGATCCGCCGCGGGAACGAGGCCAGTCTGCTGACGAGTTTCCTCCACGCGGCTGGTTTTACTTTTATCCAGTAATTACAGCTGTAATTATATTTTCATCGTTAAATACAAAAAAAGGCAATTAAAAACAGTTTCAACGTTTATTTCATCAAACAAGACTTTGTATAGTTTTGCGTATGAATAACTGTAACGCAGGATCCAGTAATTGGGTCATTTGAAAACTACATGCTTGACGTGCGCCTACTACAAGAATTTAGAAGGAAAGTAGTTCTCAGTGACCTTTGCACTGTGGTGATACGGATTGACCTTTGCACTGTGGTGATATGGACAGGGTTATCACCCAGTCTGTATCTTCCACCTTTTCTGGATGATACAGCTATAATTACTGGATAAATATTCCCAGGTTGGTTTTCAGACTCCCAGACAGAATGTCATGGTGATAAAAGGCACTTTTCAATCTATAATGTAGGCATAGCCTGTAGGCTTAGGACACGGTATGTTCGAAAGTACAATTATATGACCAGTTATCTGGTAAGTGTACAGGCTGGTCAGTTGTCACGAAACGTCAACAATTGGGTTTTATATGGAGCTACTATACTTTACTAGCTCCATGGGTTTTAAGTCTCTAGTATCATTAATTTAGCTATTATGATTGTATAAGTACCTTTATCTTATGTCCCATGATGAGATCTTTCGGGGGATATATGATTTTGTATATCTTAGATCAAAACTTGTTTCTAATTTTGTTGAAACTGTGCCATTTTTTTGCGATTTTTGTGTCATTTCTATTCAATCATTTTTTAAAATTATAATTTACCTAAATACAATGCTATAATATGTCCACGTCATAATGAAATTATAATTGCCTATGTTCTGTGAATAAAGAAACAGCAAAGTTTATATATATGATACAGATCGTATATTTTGGAAAATAGCTTTATGCAATTGTAAAGATGTTAGTATACGAAATTTTTGGATATAAATGATTTGGGGTAGTTTTTATTGAAGCAATGGGTATGCTGTTTCGTTCTACACAGTGTGCAGCAATTTATATATAAGTGGCAAATATTAAATACAGTTTACCGTCCAACTGCGCCTTAGAAATATGCTAAACCTTCAAAACGGAGATCCATTTTCCTTCCATTTATTAACCATTTCCCTCAGATCTGAAATCATGGGTATGCTGAAGCCATTAGTATGTAAAACAGTTATGTCAAATATCGACTGTGGTCGCCATATATATCGAAACTATTCGGATGTAGTAGTAGCAAATCGAGATGTGATGCAGCAACAAAACCACAATGCATATATACGCAAGTAACTTTCTTTTTCGAACAGTTATACAAGTTTTGTGAAATTACGTTTAATTAGCAAACAGCAAAGAGGAGACTAAGGTCGATGGAAGTACTTTTCATGGGCATTAGTAAATAATCGTGTCATAGTGATATAGGATGGGTGTGCCAAAATAGACGTGGGCGATAAAAGAACAAGTTTAGTCGAATTACTTAATGTAAATTAGCACAAGTAAAGTGCATACTCATGGTATCATGCATATTCATGGCTTCATTTGTTTACCGACTCACATTCCGAGGGACTATATCTTTATGGATTGGTCGTTTTCATACTATTATTGAAAATAATGTTGGAAAATACGCAGGCAACACATTTTTGGGTAATTTGTGAATCATTATGCAGTATTTTAATATTTTTCATCCAATAACATTTAATTGATATAAAGAAGCATACTTTAATCTTTAAACGTGAAGCCTAAGTGAAAGTGCATGTGCCAAATTAACATGATTTGCATTCAAAAGCATAAAAGCCATATGTTGAGCAATAATTTGATAATAAAATTTTTATGGCTTTAGAAATACTGATGCAGTCTTATGGTTCCTTGCATGCTCATGGTTTCTGTTAAATATGGAATCAAAATTCAGAGAGGTTAAATCTAGTATTGATCGTTTGAATTGATCATTTGAAGAATTTGATGAAGGCACTAATATATTACTTTTTAGGGACGATTTATGAATATTGCTTTTATGAAATAACATATTACTCTATTAATATTTTTAAAAATCTAATCAAACCTCACAAAATACTAAAATGATGATAAGACTAAAAGCTTAGGTGCCAAATCAGCATTATTCACGTTCAGAAAAAAAATATACATAGCCAAAAAAGTTTTGTTTTAAGGCTTAACTGGCCATAAATATATCAGTATATACTCATGATTGCATATAGCAAACCACGATAAAATTAATAAAGTTTTCAAGTATATCGAAAATTAATAGCCTTTTGCCGTAGTCCCCAAAGTGTGAATATTTAAAATAGAATTTAATTTTAAATGGATATTGCTCATAGATTTTTTATAACTACATTCTTTATTTCCAGCATGATCGTCAAGATATCTTTTAGCAGACTGCACACTGAGTGACAAGGAGGCCATGACAAGTGTATCTGAAGATAAAGATATGCTTCCAAAAAGACGAGCAAAAGTCTATGACTATGTTTTGGTGAATATCATGCCAGTAAAAGCAAAGAAGCCCCTGCATTATGTTGGAAAAATTATTGAGCCTTTATCAAATGATGAAGATGATGACTTGATGGCTTCCTTTTATGGGCAAAGCCGAAAAGAGAAAGGGACGTTAGTTGAAGCTGGAGTTAAAAACATTGCTCCAATAAAGCAAAATAATATTGTCATGTTTCTTTCTCGCCAAGGGAGTGTGGGTAGCACATGAAGAGTTGACAGATGTTTGCATTTCAATGTCGACCTCGCCAAATACAACTGTCATTAGAACTCAAATTCAAATGCACTAGTTTCAAATCTGATTATGCGCTGGAAATAATGGAAATTGGTGCTGTAGTGTGCTAGTCATTGAAAACATGATAAGAAGCAGGGAGCTCAACTTTGCGTATAATCTTTGAGGGACACTACGATTTGTGGTTCCATCAAGAACTAATAGGTGTTTTTGCAGATTTCTTTTTACGGGTTTTGCAGTGTTAGTTACGATTGACTTTTATCATAGTATCTTATATGAAAGACACCGATGCTAGAGGCCAAATCCTTATGAGACATATAGGGTTTGAATAAAGTACATTTAGTTAAATGTCTGTAAAAAGTAGTTGAGAGAAAAGGCTCAGTGAGCCGATTTTTGTACTCAGTTTACCATTAAAATTATATTTTCTAAACAAGAGTTATGTTATTCTACCTATAGGTATACTGATAGAATGATACTTTTAAGAATGAAACTATGGGTATGCATGAAGCCGTGAGTATGCGTTGTTTTCTTTATTCTTGAAAACCTTTTTGAAGGCATTGAATCCGTGTACTATAGCCCGGGTTATATTGAAGACCTACATGTACAATATAATTATTCCTAAACCTGTTTGTTCCTATTATAGCAGAAAATGTGAAACCATGAGTATGCCAGCTTATCCTAGCAAAACATTAAAAACATTTAGAAAATGAACAGTTTAATCACCAGAAAAAGCAAGTGAGAATGCTCATTAACAACCAAAACTCTTAAAAATATGTTGTTGAAGGTCATGTTCTTAATTTTGGCGTCCCGTAATTCCAGAGATGAATGCTAAAGTTTATTTCAATGAAACCGTGGATATGCAATATTAAATTGCTTCATAGTTTAAATATAGAGAACATATGTCAACAGTGCATATCCTCTTAGATTTGTATGCTTTTCCAGATACTCTGTGATTCACTTTGTCCATAAATCATGGACTAGTATAATAGTGACAAGAAGTGTTAGATCGTCATGTTTATTAGAGTGAAAATTTTCATTGATACCAATTATTTTCACAGTACATCTTTTAATTTAGAAATAAGATATTTGTCCATAATGTAGTCTATAATAAAGTACATGATGTACAAAGATGAAAAATATAACAAGAAATGTCTCAGCATTTTTCATCGTAATCACTTCATACCAAAATAAATAGGTCGTGTACATACTCATGGTTTCAAGTAGTTTGTATCTTTATTTACGGTACATCTATACAGTTCTAATTTTCGGAGTTAAGTTACCCAAATTTTTCCACAACCTCCCTAACATGTATACATTATGTACGCAAAAGATAGTAATCACAGCATAAAGTTTTTAAGAACCATGTCTGAACTCCGTTTGTCGAAGTTTCGTGACAACTGGCCACCTCCATAATGCATTGCCTCTGAGCATGAGCAGTGTAACATGACAACCTTGTTCAGGAGTATAACAAACCGAAAATAGGAAACGAAAATCTAGCCCAAATAATTGTGACCACCGAAAGTAGACAATAATTTCCACATCTGACTAAGTTATAGGCCTATAAGCATTCACCGACCAAAAAGTGTATTTTAAAGAACGTCACTAAACAGCCTCAGGGAAAGTTGGCCCACGGTGAGAGTAGGTGTCCCCTGACCAAGTTTGGCCATTGTGTTGCCCAGGATTTAACACACCTCTGCTCATGCTTAGAGCAGTTCATAATGGGGGTAGACTTTTGTCAATCTGGGACATAGTCTTCATGGTACTGCTGGTCTCAAATGATTCAAATATGTCAAGGTGTGAAGAGCAGACATCACGAGGTTTTAAATTGTAGCCATCACCTGATGACCTTGACTCTAAACCCCGGTTGTAAACTTGCCAGCGGTTAAAATGTTAATTAATTCATGATGTTACCCCGTAACCAAGGAGCAACCAATGGGAACACAGTTGGCCTATTGCCAGGTCGTAATACCAGTACCGGTACAACGACCTCTCAGACCCAGAATGTGATTTTTTTTCAGCCTTTTAGGTGGTTCATCATGATAGAAAAGTGATTAATTTAATATCAATGGTGGATTGGATGACAGATCAGGTGAGCTCAGCCATCAGAGAAGTCAGCTAGCTAAAACATCACTCAGTTTTCAAAGCAGATACCATCGGTAATTTTTTTATCTGCTACTACATCAGGCTTTGATGCTACTGCTGCTGCTGCTGATGATGTACTGCTACACCTGTCACTATGAGCAAAGTTTCACTAGTTCAAAAAGTTCATCTTACAATAACAACTCACACTGGGCAAATTGCTTTGGCATCACTGCATGCACAGAGTGGGCCCTCTCTTGGTAGACCACCCCTAAGGCAGGTCTAACAGTGGTCATATAAAGTGGGTGGTCTGTCACTGGAGATCAAATAACATGAATACAATTTACTTTATTTATTTATTCAATATATTTGGACAGGGTAGCCCTGATCAGCAGGCAGACTGCTTTCCATACGGGCCTCGATTACATACATTCAATCATAGTCACATTAGAAATAAATATTGTGTATATAGATCATTAAACCTGTAACTAATATATATATATATATATATATATATATATATATATATATATGTCTTGGTTTAAAATTGACAGCTTATCACTTAAAAATACGTCATGACGTAAAACATAGATGATCAAGTTTACGATGATGAAGTTTCTTGGTTATAAGTTGTAAGTTTTGCAGTATTTTGTTTTAAAAACAGTAAGGGATAGTGCTTGTTTCACCTCTTGGCTTAGCCCCTGTTCATAAAACATTCTTTGACCTGCTTTACTGCATGTGCAAGGGACTACAAGGTCTGTACTACTGTGCCTCGTGAAGCAACTGTGTATTTCTGACACTGGGGTGAAAATATTACTCAAGTAACTAGGAGCGTTTTCATTTAGAGCTTTGTACATAAATATATCTCGATGGTAAGTGTGTCGAGTCCTGGCATCAGTCCAGCGAAGTTCTTTCAGTATGTCACTGACGCGTCTTCGGAGATCTTTAGAAAGAATTATTCTTGGTGTCCAATTTTGAAACTTTCTTAGTATTCCTAGGTTTTTTGCAGAACAGTTTGACCATACTACATCGCAGTTGTCAAAAAGTGGTAATGGAGAATTGTAAAGAAGCAGGACCAAACTTTTTGACACATATGAAGAGATTTGTCTGATTATACCAAGGCGTTGCAAGATTTTGGAGCATATGGTGTCCAGGACAGAGGTGTCAAACCCTAAACCTAAATATTTAGTTTTCAGCCTGTTGGCATGAACTGACACATTCATCTGGTTACTATTTTGTAGTCTCACACTTGCTCCTAATAACATACAATTGTTTCTTTTTTAATCTTAATGTTAGTTGATTGTCTACCGACCATCTAGCTGCATTGGACATTTCAATATTTAACGTTTCAATAGCATACACAGACTCAGCAGCAAAGAATATAGCTGTGTCATCTGCATACAGGACAACCTTACTCTGTGTGAGAACAGAGGGTAGATCATTTATAAATATGACAAAGAGGAGGGCCTAATATTGAACCCTGGGAGGCACCATATGCCATTTCCATCTGGTCGGGCAATTTTGCCTTTAATTGGATGCATTGGGTCCATTCACAAAGATGATTTCTGAACCAACATAATTCAATATCATCTTTACCAAGGCACTCAAGTTTCGACAGCAAGATCTCTTGTAAGTCTAAAAATACCGTTCAAAGAGCGCAGTACCCTTCGGCCGCCTTCAGTCTCTTTTGCAGTAAGTGAATAGGAATAGTGTCCCATAGTATCAGGTATAGTGTATGATCACACAAAGTTAGCCTTATAGTGGTGTACTATCATATGCAATTTGAAAGTCCTGTCTCAAAATCTTCTGAAGTTATAGTGGTAAACAAAATTTCAATGAATAGGTCACTGTGACCCAGATACTTGACCTAGTGACCTACTTTTGATTCATGACACATTTTTGGTTGTGATACATGTGTGTATAAAATTTAATGTAACTGACTAAAAACTTCCTTAAATATACCAATACCACCTTTGTGCACTTGACCTTTGACCTCAAAAAGTACGTCAAATATAGAGCTATGACCTTGATTTTCCATAGGCTTCTAGACCACTCTATGAAGCTTCTTATGTGCAAGATTTAGATTGCTAGATGCAGGCTTCCAATATTTAGAGTGGTAACGTTGCTCAGCACATGTAACCATTGTGTGACCTTGAGAATTATGTCAAGGTCAACTATGCTTGCACACAAAGTAGGCCATATAGGAGTGTACTATCATATGCAATTTGAAAGTCCTGTCTAAAGAATTTCTGGTGTCATAGTGGTAAACAAAATTTCAATGGACAGGTCACTGTGACCCAGATACTTGACCTAGTGACCTACTTTTGATTCATGACACATTCTTTGGTTGTGATACATGTGTGTATAAAATTTAATGTAACTGACTTAAAAACTTCCTTACATATACCAATACCACCTTTGTGCACTTGACCTTTGACCTCAAAAAGTACGTCAAATATAGAGCTATGACCTTGATTTTCCATAGGCTTCTAGACCACTCTATGAAGCTTCTTGTGTGTAAGATTTAAATTGCTAGATGCAGGCTTCCAATAGTTAAAGTGGTAACCTTGCTTAGCACGTGACCACTGTGTGACCTTAAGGATTATGTCAAGGTCAACTATGCTTGCACACAAAGTAGGCCATATAGGAGTGTAATATAATGTGCAATTTAAAAGTCCTGTCTCAAAAATTTCTGAAGTTATGGTGGTAAAACCATGGGACGGACGGACGGACGGACGGACGGGCGGACAGCGCTGGGTACGACAATACCCATCAGCCTCATAAGGCCGAAGGGTAAAAAGGTCAGGCCTGCCATTCAGCCCTTGTCCATGTTTGACAAGACAAAGTCATTGACGTCAACAACAGTCGCAGCTGTAGAATGCAAAGGCCTGAAACCAGATTGGTTTATATTCAGGAGATTCTTTCAATACCATACACAGACTTGGCAGCAAAGAATATAGCTGTGTCATCTGCATGCAGGACAACCTTATTGTGTGAGAACAGAAGGTAGATCATTGATAAACATGACAGAGGGGGGCCTAATATTGAACCCTGGGGGGCACCATATGTCATTTCCATCTGGTCGGACAATTTCGCTGTTAATTGGATGCACGGAGTCCATTCACAAAGATGATTTCTGAACCAACATAATTCAATACCATCTATACCAAGGCACTCACGTTTTGACAGCTAGATCTCTTGGCAGAGTATTAAAGGCCTTTTCTAAGTCTAAGTAGAAGCCGATCAGTGACTAAAACCCCTCGGCCAGGACGGACAGACCCGTAGGTGAGGATAATACCCTTGGGTAGGTCAAGGTTACTTCTGTTTGACCTAATGACAAAGCTTTGGTGCAAGTGCAGTCAGCAGAGATATCATGGCATTTTTTGCAATGCAGCACTGTGACCTATATATGTGAATATATACCAAAGCACTCAAGTTTTGACAGCAAGATATCATGTAGCACTGTATTGAAGGCCTTCTTTAGGCCTAAAAAGCACACTCCTGTTGTCAAGTCCTTATCCAGCTTTGAAAGGCCACCGTCATTGACATCAACGAGTTGTAGCAGTAGAATGTAAAGGCCTAAAATAAGATTGGTTTCTATTCAGCAGGTTGTTTTCTCTTACAGAAGTATAAAGTTGGTCACTTACCACCCTTTCAAATACTCACAAAATTGCATTTATGACAGAAATTGGTCTGTAGTTGCCTGGATCTTAGAGTGGACCATTTTTGTTAATTGCTGAAACTTTTGCCTTTTTCCAGAGAGTTGGTATCTTGCCTGATATACTTGGAGGCCAGGTGAATGTGGTCTTGGAAACTAGGTCTCTCAAAAGGGACAACTGTAGCCATACACGCATCTGCCACTTGATAGGGAAGAAAATACAAGCACAAGTTTTTCCATGATGATTCTATTTATTGCCTTTGTTATTACCAGTGATTTACATAGATATTTTATGTCATTGGCTTGCACATGCTGTCTCTTTTGCACATACTGAGATAAATATGAATCCTTACCTTGCACCTTAAGTATTAGAATAATCTCCTCTATTGAAACAGGCCAATTGTGGCGTGTCATTAATTGCCACCAGGGACACGCACATGGACCATTTAAGATACAGTAAAACCCCAAATGCAGTCCCCCCCCCCCCCAGTTTAAGTCATTGTATCAAAACTTGGATGTTCTAATATCAATACAAATGGAACAAATAACGGATAACTGTTCAAATTTCATTGGGTGATCAATGAAGCACTTTCACCTATATACCTGAACAGTGCACCATGGGCAGAGAGGTATACACAGACCTGCATGTACACATCTGCTAAAACAAATTCTCTCACTTGTTATGGGTATATGTCCCTTCTTACATGAATTGTCAGATTTTGGTGAAACAGACATAACCTTAATCATAAAATCCCTGCTGGTTCTTTTTGGAACTGGATCCACTGAGAACATTCAGAGTTGTACAAGTGAAAGAGACTGCAGTTTTGGGAACATCATCAAAATGTGGGGCAATCTGCAACATTGTTCCTTTGTAGACAAAAAAATTAAGAATACTCCCGTATAATTATTTACACATATGGTTACACAACAAAACTTTTGGTGATTCTTGATACCATTTTGAGGTTTATCTAAAAATTGTTCAATGTAACAGTTTCGTATTCCATCAGGCTGATATAACAATTTAACAATATAGTTGTACTTATTTTTGCAAATTACCAGCTCCTCAATATTCCTACAGTCATGGGGATATATATATATGTGAAAGCAAATGCAGAGGTGCTTGGCTTTCAACACAAGTTACTTTCATATCATCATATTGTTTACTTTAGCTTAAAAGTCCTTGCTTTGCAGAAAAGTTTGCAGTATTTTACAAAGCAAGCAATAAAAAACAATGTTAGCAAATATGACATGCACATTGGTGATTCATCAAAAAAAGGAAAAAAAAAAACCACGAACACAAGGCACACAGTCCTAATGCTCTGCTGACATATATTCGGATGACCATCACCAAAAATCCTGAAATGCATTCCATCCATGACCCTGAAAATTTGTCCATGTCATCCATATGATGCAACATCAAACGTCCACATGGACATATTTATGATACATTTGGTATTGTTCCCCTTATTCTTTGTCAACATATGGAATTCATTGTTCTCAAGTGCTTAATGACCTTGATAAACAGCTCAAGGTCACACGTTACAAAATTTGACCATTAGGCCTAATGCATATTTCATGTGAGTTATGCAGTTCAATTTCAATTTATTGTCATGGGCTTCACAATAAAATAATTTTTTGATATGCATTCCCTCTGTGGCCTTAAGAAAGCAAGTCAAGGTCACCTATATTATGCAAAACCGAACTTTTATATATGATACACATTTGTAGTACATTTGGTATTGTTAGCCTTCTTATTTCTCATTGTGTAAAATTCAGGGTCATTTACATCCTTAGTCACCTTGAAATATAGGTCAACATTGCCCAAAATATAATCACTGACCTCATGCATATTTGGTGTAAATTTAAAACTTCCATCTCAATTTATCATCATAATAATGAATTTAATGTTCTTTTAATATCTGATTGTGGATCCACTAATACCACCAGTAGGTCAGTATTCCACAAGATGTTGACTTTTGTCTGCATAATATTCCTGTGATGGTATATTGATACCTGTGGACAAGTTCAAACATAATGACCAAGACAAAAAATCATTCCCTACAATGTATTCTCTGTGACCTTGAGAAACTAGGTCAAGGTCATCCATAGTATGCAACATAAAATGTCTACATGGTGCACATTTGTGGTATATTTAGTATCCTTAGCCTTACTATTTCTCAGCATACTGAATTTAATGTGTATCAACACCTTTAAATTTTTTTGCCTGATTGACATCCCTACCCAGTTTTGTGAGGATTCATGAAAGACTCTTTGTAAACTAGCATTCTCCATATTTTCACATTTTGGCCTAACTGTTACAAAAAACTGTAGATGGCACCACCAATATGGCACTCAACCTAGATTTTAATAGACTTGGTAAATCCTGAATGTTATGTGGGGCTATCTTGAAAACTGTGGACTGTATCCTCTCACAAGCAAAAGTTCATGGATGGCCAGCCAGCCATAGGTGATTGCATAAGGTCTGCAATCTACAGTCAGCAGAGCTAAAAGATGAAGAATCTGTGAGTGGTGCACAATACCATTCAAAAACATCCATGGCAGGAATTTTCAAACAATACACCAGTAACTTCTCATTATGAACTTATTGTGTGTGTGTGTTTAAACACTTGAACCAGTAGTTTTAATTAATAATTACATTTGCTGGCAAGTATCTTGCATGCTAAACAGACTCTCTTTGTGCTATTGATCATTCTGATTGCACTTAAGAATTCTGCTGGCAAATGCTGTCTGTCTGAACAGGCAAACCAGTATCTTTGCTTTCACCAATTTGATGCACTTTTTGGTATGTGCTGCCCCCTACTTGTGTGAGGTAACACTTCAGGTTCTTCATGTTCATGTCATATCCTGACTACAATGCCTCAGCAATGATAATCTTTGGGATACACCAAAAGGGTATGTAATTTTGCTCAGTGTACACTCATCACATGTATGAAAGAGACAGAACTGTTTCCAAATACTTGGTCTGTCTTTTTTTGTGTGTTTTTGTCAGCTGAAATTGAAACAAGTTTTCATTGGTTGAAAACAGTACCAGGATTTTATCCTTTTGCTTTTGTTTTCACATAACCATCAGACGACTAGGTTGAAATTCCTTTTGGCCTCTGCTTTAAATGCTACCAGTATCACTGGATAATTCTTCTTTTGCTACTTGATTTTTTTTTTTCAGTACATGCACTGATCATGGAACAGAATAATGAACTCGACACTCAATATATAATTACCAAATTTGAGCCAGGAATCCAGTCCTGCACAAAATATTTCCACAAATTAACCCTTAAAGTGCTGATGTAAGACTGCCTCAAGACCTTTCCTTGGGACACTTTGTGCACAATACGTGCAAAGTGTCCCGAGGTAAGGTGTTGACTTAGACTTCTTTTTGCTTTAGACCAGGCTTGCTGGTATTTAAATGAAAGGTATCTGCATGAGAAACTCGAATCTTTTAACCATTATATGTTTAAGAGTAATGAGAAACCAACTCTAGCAGTGATTAGCACTTTAAGGGTTAATACGGCGGCCTCAGAGGATAACGTTCAAGTAACCAATAAAACATTATCCATGCATAATATGCACTCTCAAGTTTTTCCACATAGATGAAACTACAGTGTAAGTACAACCTTTTTTATTCTTGCTTCATTGACTATAGGGGTCAATTTTCGAGCGCACACGGTTGCCTCTACAACTTGATTTCCACATTCCTGTTTGCATGAGCTGCACCAATGTATGAGAGCCTACATATATGATAAATACTAATTTAGTAATATATAAAAATACTATCATATGCATTGAGCAATAGAGTCTTATTACAGAACATATTCTGAATTGTTTGAATTAAGAAAACTGACTAAACTAAACAAAATTTACAATGTGCTGTTTATTCTTATAAAGTATAATCTTGCTAAAATTACTATTTCTGATTACATTTTTATCATTCCTTGCCTGCCAGGACCCAGTTATGTAACCTCCAGCTCCTACTAACATCATCAACCCATTCTCATTCACCCTTGTCAGCGACTCCAAAAGGCAATTGCATCCGTCTCCATACAAAAATTGTCCTTTGATATTCTACATTTATCCTTGCACACTGTACATAATATCAGACATTAAGAATAACCAGAACACTAATCGCCCACAGACTGGACACCCCCTGCTTTACATGTGGGTCCTTTGACCTTGAAAATGAGGTCAAGGTTACCAAAAAGTGACAAGGTCAAGAAATAGTGTCAAGGTACAATTGACATACATTTCAGTTTGATATGGCCTATTAATCACAAGATACTTTGTTTACATGGCTTGCACCACAGACAGAAAAGTAGTCAAAAATGGTTGTTTGCGGAGGGTACAATACATTTCAATATTATAGTTGACACATAAAGGATAATGGTGCCCAATGTTGCACACACTGAGCAAATGCTTCATGGACAACTTTTTTGCTAGTATGTTGCTTCCCAGTCTACGGACCACCTGTGTGCTTTCCAACAGCTAGCTTCTTTTTGAGCGGACCACTGTACCACTTTTGTGCTCAATAATAGGCTACTTTTGTGGTTGGCAACCGGCTCCAATCCTGCTCTTAATGATGTGTTATTCTTGTGTCACCCAGCAGCCTGCTTCAACATGGTCTACTGTTTTGTTTCATATGTACTTTCTACTGGATCTAGAACTTCAGCACTTAAAAATGCTTTCTGTTCAGTGTTCTCAGCAGTCAAAAAAGTGCGTCCAGGAAATTTGGTTCCACATTAGAAAAGAACTCTTGCATCCTAAGCAAATAGGCTTCTACATGTCTATTATCTAATACACTCATACAGTACAGTGAAGAAAAGGAGACTGACCAGGTAAGAGAAATGTACATGGGATCATAATTTCCAGTCAGTGACTTTCTGTAACTGGTCATATGCAGTGGTCAAATCGATTGTTAGACGACAGGGTCTTGGGCCTTCAACAGTAATCCAGGAATTGTCCAGTAGCCGTGAAGACTTCTAGAAAATATTGTCCCAGATGTCATAAAATTGGTGTATACTAGATTGGAGCATGTTGCCTATAGGTGGCAATGTATTTGTGAAGTACCTCGATCGACTCGTACTCTTAATACAATTACTTCTCTAACCCTCTCAGTGCTGCTTCGGTGACTGGCTTAACAACTACAGTGGTCCCTGTCTTGAGACACCACTCCAATGAGAGACCACCTGCCTTGGAAGACCATCCTTTCAATATACTTTGCGTAGTACTTTACTTGTTATTTATACCTCCTATGAGAGACCACCTGTCTTGACAGACCACAATCTGGTCATCCCTAGAGGTGGTCTTTCAAGACAGGTTTCACTGTATGCCCAAAGTGTGCTGGGGAAAGCTGTTCACATCACCCATTTGTTGGGGGTCTGGAACTACTGGCATTCTGGCACTTGAATTGAAGGTCTTTTAACTCTTTCAATACCAACTGTGACTTCAGTCAAACTACTTAAAAATTCACTTTTCTCAATTATAACAAGGATGCTAGATTCGGGTTCCTCGTGAAAAGACCTTTCATTCAAGGACCAGCATGTCTATAGTTCCTGCGAATACAGTGGTCCAAGTTACAGCTTGCCTTGGGGCACTTGAGTGCATTGCACCCAAACTGTTGATTAGTCTGAAAGTTGGCACGGGAAGAGTTAATAAAGTCAAAAATTGTTTACATGTTGGACAGGCTACCAAACTGTACTTAAAACTTTCATCAAAACGAGGTTATGAAAGCAGTACATGGTTAAGACAGAATACACATGTAGAATGACCATATGATAGAAACCCATCTTGTCATTAGTTGCTGATACAGATTCAATTTCACATGCATATTGTCATCTTATGCACGTATACATAAAAAGATTCTGTACTTCTCAGTTCATTTACCCCACAGTACGTTTTCCACTAAAACAATGAAGCTGCATTTACAAAGATTATTTGAGCTAAAATAAGTAGTATAACCCAGCTGTGATTGGCCAGTTGCAGATCCAACACAGAGAGTGTTGAAAAACTGTATTTTCAGCATGTTCTAGCTTCTTTCGGAATTAAGTTACCCACGTCAACTTTCCTGCAGTGCAGACTTGCTTCATTGGTGGTCATGAAGGTGCACTTTCTGATCAGCCAGGTGAGCACTCTATGACGAGGACTAGTACAATGAAGTGACCACAGCATAATCCATACACCTGTGTAAAGGTAGCTTCCAGGTATTGTTTTGTATTTCAATAATTAACAATTGTTGAATTGGGTCATGTATAAAATACTTTTGTATTTTTGTAAAATTTTTACCCATTAAATGCTGCTCATCAAATCTTACATATTAATTTGCTGATTTTTCGGAACAAAAAATGCTAACATGTAAAATAAGATTTATTACTAGTCGACTGTTAGCAGCAAACTGCATGCAGGAATAAATCATTTAGTTCTACCTGCAGCCACCAGAGGTAGTTACCTGCTCAACTTCAGTTCTGATGCCCGGGTGTCCACAACTTTTCACTGATACTGTGTGCACGTAGGCATGTCAATTTTTTCACATCTGACAAGCTTTCTTAACATGCTCTGTCATTTCAGTCAGAGATTAAGTCTACAAAACTCAAGAAATAAATAATGTAAACTAATCAAATATCACCTTTCATGTCCATTTATTTGCTGTACGTTATATTTCAAGTCAAAATAGAAAATATTACAGAAATTTTTAATATGACCTGAAAAGGCCTTGCTATACAGGTATGGCAGAAACAAAAAAAAATAAATACTTTGAGAAAGAAATGCCTTCTGGGTACTTATAAAACTACCATAAACTTCAACTTGGTGTTGCATAAATATTGAGTAAATGATAATTTTAATTTTCTTTCACATATATATATAATTTTGTAACAGAGAACATTTCAAATATTAAATTAAAATAATACACTTAAATCATGCATTATCACATGATAATGTAACAGTAAAATATAACACCTGAAATAATGAAATACATAATATGGCATCTGACCCTCTCCTCTACATGTTATAGTTGTGTAAACATATATCCAATATATCATAAAACTCCTAGCTTGACTACAAAAGTTTCATTCATACCCTTTGTCATCCAGAACAACTACACATACACAGACTAACACAAGATTACTGGTTCGGCATATCACAGGACTCACTTGGGCTACATACCACACAGAAATTCTGCATCAGCAATACACATTCCTATTAAAGTTGTTAAACGCTTTTGGTAGTTTTAGAACTTAAGAGTATTCCTTCTGATTCCTACAGACACATATGCAATAGCCAAGAGTCAGATTTGTAGGATAGTTACATAACAAAAACACTATTCATTTATTTCGTAGCACAGTTTGAACATGGTACCTCATAGAATCTGAACACTCAGTTTAGCTTTTCTTATTTAACCCTTTCCCCCTTAAACGGCCAAAACCGGCTGGTGGTCAAATGTCGTCTGCTTCAACGTTTTCAACTAATTTCAACAGTAATGAAAAACAGTTTGACTGAGAATTGCAGATGAGACCTATCAAGATCGCATGCCCCAGGTCAACAGCTTTGCTTGGCAAGCTAAGTGCCCAACCCATGCCAAGCAAAGCTGTTGACTCAGTCTCAATTCAAGGGGGAAAGGGTTAATCCTTTCCTCGTCAGAATAGGAGTCGGTCAACATCTTCCCTGGCGTGGGTTGGGCCCAATGCACCCAATTTGTGCCCAGGAAAGTTGTTGACCTAGTGCATGTGTCATGGGTCTTATCTACAGTTTGCATCAGACAGGTTTCCTATTGACATGAAATTCGAAGCAAAGATTGAGGCTGATGACAATTAACACCTGGGCCCTTCTGGTCAATTTGAGTGGGAAAGGGTTAATCTGTGTAAGCCTGAGGGCATTTCTACCACTCAACACATCAACATGAACACCAAAAGAGCTTCACAAATGATTTGACATGCTTGTATGAAGAATTTAAAAGTGAGTTCAGTGTAATGGTTTCATTTGGGACATTAATTGCCACAGTAGGACAAGGTCACACACTTGAATGTACCATCGATGATATCACCCTAAGGTTCATGACAGGTTAAAACTCAGATGAATCTACTCTTCTCCACAAATGTAAAAAATGCCCACTGAAATATGTTCCTCCAAGTGGTCAAACCACACTTACCTCTCACTTCACATAACAAATTCAGGCATTCAAAACTAGACATAGTGGTTCCAACTTCATACATTGTATATATGGCTTGCCCATTGTCAGAAAACCCCTAATTATGTTCTGTGACTGGAAGTGTGTGGAATGGAAACCACAATTTGCTGGGGTTTTCGGTATTTTTCTTGTTTGCGTGTATGTTTAGTGTAAACAATCACAGGAAATACATGCTGGGAAGTCTTATCAATACAACTCCTCATCCAAGGTTTAATTTGAACTTCTATACATCTACATACAAATTTACATTTTCATTGTACAAGATATTTGAAGAGATATTAAAGTTAGATTCAGCACTCATTTGACCCATTTTTCATCTTTTGGCCACAAATCTTTGTATAGAAAGCAAAGACAATCATTTTGAACATGTACAGTTGGTTAGATGATAGAGTCAGTGTAATTTATAGAGTTTTGGTCCTTTTTACTGACCAAGAATTTCAATGTACATGGAAACACTTGCAAGATTAAAAAAGTGTGACATCAGGCAAGATTGACACTTTGTAAACAAGTGGGTAGGGACATAAATATAGCTTCATCAGTCTAACAATATCAAAGTAAGTGCTAGTGAGATCAATCGATATAATATGGATTGGAACTAGTGACTGGCTATTTTACGAGGCATCTCTATTGAATGAGGCTTTTTGAGGCCAAAAAAAGTACACTGAAGGAATTTACAGTATACGAAACACTTTAACCCTTTCAGTGCCAAATTTTGGACTGCGTCAACAGCTTTTCTTGACACGCATTGGGCACATTGCGCCAAGAAAAGCTGTTGACCTGGGGTATTCTCTCTGGAACTATACCCATACTGGTACTTGAATGAAAGGTCTTTTTATGAGGAATACGAATATGAGATCCTAATGATAATTCACACTAGTTTACTTTAGTAGATCAACTTTAGACATGATTGTCACTAAAAGAGATATAAGCAGGTAAAATCATTGTGTTTGGGACTCTAACCATGAGGGTTTCAGTAGTGTTCTCTTTTGAAACAGGTTCCCTTGTATTAATTTGGTAACATCAGCTTATCAATGGGACCATCCATACAAATGACCCCAGTAAAACATATGTGATCAATTACTGGCACATATATATATGTCTTTTGACATTCTCCACTAACCACAAGCAAGTGGTATTTTGTAGAATTTAGGTGCACATGCGCTAGCATCTGAGCCTGTTGCCATGGTGTTGGCAGACCTCATTTGCTATTGGCAAAAGCCACACTGCATGTATGTATTAGCCTCCCTTGGTAAGTAAGCGTCGTTTTTTTAGCAAATACTAGGTAAATAATTCATACATATATATTTGCATTCAATCCAACTGTTAACACTGCAAGTATAGGAGAGAGCCTGGTGTGTTATGAGACCATAACACATGAGCCTTGTGTGTTATTGGACCATAACACGTGTCCCACCCACATTCCAATAAGCCACTCCGAACTGGGGTTTTCGGAACTCAGCACTTGAATAAGCTGGGCAAATCATTTTCTGATTGTTTGTCTCAATCCTATGCAGGCCTAATAAATTTTGTGTAATTGTGCAGAAAAATTAAGGGAGAAAATGTAAATATAAGCAATGAGGGTCGCTTTTTTGGACAAGGCCTGCTTGCATGCTCCACGCTCACAATGCCAACCTCAATCACCTGGCTCATTATGCCATAACACACACAAAATTGACCCTCATTTCTTAAGAAACAACTGCACTTCATGTGGTAACATATGACAACATACTCCATAGGACAGGCCTTCATGACTCTTACTTACAAAAATCCAGCAACCCAATATGAGTGCTGAATCTAACTTAAACATTTCCTAAGAATGCGAATTAAAAAGAACAAGAAATGCTGTAACTATAAACAGTCTATCAAAGATGCACCAATCTACAGCAAAATTATAAACAAAAGACCTGTAACAGCAGTCTTTCTTGAACATGAGGACTGTGACAGTCCTATGCTTAGCTGACCATCTGTAAAAAACTAATGTGGCCATGTAACCATAGTAATTAGTTCAAGGTCACCCATGTATAATCTCAACCTAACCCTTCTACCCAACCATCAAGCAATATTGAAGCCCTAGTTTGAATATAGTTCTGGACATGTGGCCTAACACTAAATCCATTCGAGTGGCCTTGTGACCTTGGGAATTTGCTCAAGGTCACTCATATGCACTCTTTACCTACTCCTTACATAGGACCATCGTTATATCCCAATACTGAAGTCTGACCTGAAATAGTTCTGCACTTATTATCTTTAAATAAAATTCATAACAGTTGCACCGTGACCTTGAGGATCATATCAAGACCATCCAACCTGGTTTTGCCAGAGGACCATCATCACATCATAATCACAAGGTCCTAGCTCATCTAGTTCTGGGCTTAGCAATGAAAAAAACATCTTCAATAAAACTGATCTGTGACATTGGGAATGTGGTCAATGTGACCTATATAAGCAAATGAAGATTTACGAGGCCCCAACAATGTTTCAAAGCAACACATAGCATGTATATTAATTTCCTGCCAAAATCTGACCCTGTTGCTAGGCAGTGGTGACAAATCAGCTGCCATGATACTGAAACATACCGATGCAGAACAAACCATGCCCCGGACATTTGTAGGAATAAAGAATATGTATTCAAAGCATATATGACAACTCCTTCTTACATAAAGCTCAGTGTGTGTTTGAATAACATGACTTGGACTTTTCAAACATTAATCATTATGTATTTCAGCAACTTGTTAAACATAAGGGAAAAAACATCAGGTTTCTGTAGTGAACATGCTTGTCACAGAGAAAGTCCATAGACATCCCATCCAAGTCTGAAGCGAATCCAAACAGAAATTGAAGGGGGGGGGGGGGGGGGGAGAGAGAAGAAACTAGGGAAAACTTCCTGTGTCAATTGAAAAAATTAAGGTCTACGGGTATCACGAAGTGTCCCTATGCAATTTCAAAGCATCTGTCAATGGCTCTTCTGAGAAGATTTTTTATTTCTCCCCAAAATGAACCAAATAAAATGGAGCATGACCATTTGAACAAACTTGACAGACACCCATCAATTTTACTTTTTGAAAATTAGAAAAAAACCTGAACAAAATGGCCACCAATGCCCAACACCAGAAGACAGATGGCCAACCATTAAATACATGCAAGTTCAGCTGACTGACAAGTCAGCTGAGCCAATAAGATAAATTCGTGCTAAAAATTTTCAAATCTCCTGTGACTACATCAGAAATATTTCTCCATTTAACAAGGTGGCCTCGTTGCCTCATTATTACAGTCAAATCAGCTTCAGTTTTCCAGTCCAGATATACGACAGCATAATACTAAGGCAACAATGTTACTTGCAGCATAACAAAATTGACATGATATATGAAGCTACAAGACAATTGAATTAAACTGTGGACTGGCTTTAATGTCAACACTCTGCAGTGGGATTCTTAAGGTGCTGTAAATCAGCTGATCAGTTGATGACATTAGGTCACTGACCCAATAGTCTAGTCACGGTGCATGTTACAGATAAAACAGAATACTGAGGCATCAAACTCAAGACATAATCTTCAAATGATGGCGACCACTTAGAAGTACACATGGGAAAACTAGTACAGTAGAACCTCATTATTATGACAGCACCTGTGCCCTGCACAATGTGTCATCTGTCTGAATATATCATATTAAGAAAATACAGTGGTCCCCCCTTGTAAGGCCCCTCTGGAGACAGTCCACCCCCTCTACAAAGGCCACTTGTCTGTGCAGCAGTGACAGCATTTTTGTCATATTTACCCCATCAAGAGAGACCACCCCTCTTATAAGGCCACAATTCTGGTGCATTTTGGGTGGCCTTACGAGAGAGGGACCACTGCATGTCTGATATTTGAGGGTCGTTATATTGTGCTTTCATTATACAATGTACTTGACGACTGCCCTGCAGTGACAGTGAATACTGAGCAAAGCATCATCAGACACACCCAGCATCAGTTGTTTGTGAATGATGAGTATCTGCTGTTTGTGATCAATCAATGCAGTGTTGAATGGCACCTGATGTACCAGCAAGATGTGAGAATGCACAGTACAGCACTTCATTGTATGTAGTGAATGAATACTGGAGTATAAAGTACTGTCTTCTGTATGTAACCAATGAATACACTATTCAGTGGTTCTACCAGTATAACCACTCCAATGTTCACTGCTTTTTTCCCCGATATTTCTAGGGACGTACTAAAACCCGCTGTTCCTCACCATATCTGCCCTTTAAGACTGTTTTACTTGTCATAATCGGTCAAAAGTTACTCAAGTTGGCAAAAAGTCTTCTTTGCAAATTCTTTTTTAACAACAATAATAATAATAACACCTATGCTTAAGTCTCCTTTGTGTGATCCTGGATATAAATGCAACAGGCATATTGCACCTCTTTAATATTGACATTGGATCATACGCACGGTAAATCAGTACAATTCAATGTTTAATACTTACAATTTACTTTAAGGGGCACTTTCTGTGCAGAATGCCCTATACACAATACAGTAAAGTAAAATGGGGTGCAATAATGCCTACAAAGATAGCAACCATGTGAAATGTAGCAACATACTTATTATCCCTTGACCTATATGTGCCTCAAACTACAACCTGTTTGTCTATTGCATGCAGTCATAAACAATCACTCTACCAATTGTCTTTTTTTATTTTTTTTTTTAAAAGCATGCTTTCAGCATTATGCCCTATGCATTTGGTAACTGTACAAGCAGTTTTCCTAGTTCCCATTGCCATGGTTCCAACCTGTGACCCCTGTTGCTATAGTTACAATTCATCATTATTCATCACTATGGTTTCAGCCTGTGTCCGCCCTATTCACTTGCACCATCAGTCCAGCTGGTTTGCAGACCTACTTGCGTCATCTTAACAATCTACCCCTACCGCCCTGTGCCCATATTTTGGTGTATCTGCACTCAATAACTATGGACACAAGCTGTTCATTGCCTGACAGCAAGGTCAGCTGTGTAATACTCAAGTTTTCGTCAGTTTCTGTGGTGACACTTTATGGTGTCATGTGCACCTCGCTGGAATCTGTACGTGTGACTGCTCCTTGTCACTGCTGGATGTGCTTTCATCATCAGATTCATCATCGTCATGGTAATGTGTAAGTTTACGTGGGGTAACTGCCCTTAAGTGGGGTACCAGGCTATCTGCACGGCACACTTTTGGCCGTTTCATTGTGGGCGTTTCTTCATCCGGTTCTTCAACAAAATTACGCGATCTCAAGGCCATGGGGGTCTCCGCCTGGGGCATAGTGTCCACATTCTCACTGTGGTCTACAGTTGACTCGTGGGGCATCTGTAAGAGACAATTCAACATGCTATACCTGGATACATGATATTACATCAAAAACCTTTATGCTGCATTAACATTAGACCAAAAAATCACTTCGCTGAACTGGTTTTCCGACTTCTGCCCCCCAAAAAATCAACCATGGTTGCCTTTGGCAAAATAGACTTTCCTCAGTAACTTGGTTCTTGATGTAGTGTCATAGGCCTTTAATACCTTATGCCCTGTAAGAGGCAATACAACATACCGTACCTTACACTCTGTACTTTTAGTAGCCACTTTGAGGTTTTAGTAGCATTTGGCTATTTTGGCTAGTGCCAGTGCTAACCTAGACACGCACAGACACTTCTTTTTGATTAAAGTGCTTTCAGGAGGCTAAGCATTGTGGTGACTTTGAGCATGCAGATGGCTGGATAGCAACTTAATACCAGCAATGGCGACATGTTAATGGAGACTGAACTTACCAGCATTGCTGGGGCCTTGAACATGTAACTGAAAGGATAGTGGAGCAGATTGAGGAAGGTGGCTGCATACACATCTGCATACCTCATCACTTGACTGGCAAAGAAGGTTTGGCGAGAACCTGCAGAAAACAGGCCACAAAAATTCTCTTGAACATGGGATGTACAATGTAATTGGTCATAATTCATATACAATGCAGTCAAACAGCTACAATATTTTATATATACATGTATATATATAAGAAATCTCCCTAAGCCAGTCTCATCTGGTGTCAAGTACATGTGGAAAGTGCCATGAAGTGTTTGTTTGCTAAAAGCATCAGGAGTTGACTTGCATAATATTTAATTGAATGTCCTGTTTTGGGTAGTACATTGAGCACACAAAGATTTTCAATTTTGAAGCCTGTGGCCTTGAAAAAAAGTCAATGTCACCAGGCAATGAACTGATCAAAGATCATCATAAGATGCTTCAGCTGTGAAGGTTTCATCACTGTATCTTGATTTGGAAAGCAAGTTATTGCATTTACTGTGTCCACAGACTGAAGCAACAATGAAGACTAAAGGGCAAGGATAACCCTTTGGCTTGATGAGTGGTGCAAGTAAAAAAATTCCGTATGAAGGAAGGCAACTTGACTTATATGGTGTTGCTACTGCAACTTGGAACTTTGTGTCATATCCTGTGAGTTTGTCTACATCTGGACATGTCTACACACAGACTCCCACTCTCCTGTTTTGGGAGGCTGTTTTTTGCTCATTTGAAAAACCCTCCCTCCCTGTATGTGAAACATTCTTCCTGTTTAACTATCAAAGTACTAACACAGCAAAATAGTGATAAAAATCCCACTTAGTTTTTGTATAGAGTCCAAATGTGATCAAGAATGCAACTGTTCTATAGTTAGGCTCCATATATATATATATATATATATATAGTGGTACCTGCTGTATGTGGCCACCTGTAAATTTTACAAAGAAATGGACTCCTATGTCCAAGCCTGGCGACAACAAAAACAATGTGGCTGCTTATGGCAGTGGTTGCATACAGCAGGTACCACTATATATATATATATATATATATATATATATATATATATATATATTTTAAACCCATTTATTCGTATTTGATCACCTGGTAGTTACATAAAGTAAACTGAGCTAGAGATTCTCTTCCAGGGAGGGGCCACATCCTTCCCTGATTCCCTCTCACAGAGTGTCATGATGTTTGATGTCTGACATTTTATATTTTACCTGATACCCTAATTCAGAATCTCTGGCCAGATAGACAGCTTTCAAACTTGGAAAGATGGATTGATGAGTCCATTCAGCCTATTCAAATACAAAAGCCTCTGTACTTACCACTTCTGAAAAGGCTTCCCAGCATGCCATATGACATGTCCATCTCATGGGATACTTCCTGCAAATAAATGCAATTTCAGAATACAGGAAAACATCCATGTTTACAGGTGATATTAATATAGACATTTTTCAGTAAAGCAATTGTATTGTTTTGATTTGTGGGTCAAATTCCAGAGCTTAAATGAACACTGAGACAGGCACTGCTGGCTGAAGGGAGAGTATGAATGAATATGCTTTGTTGTAAAGATGTGTCTTAACTCATTCCATACCAGTCCCTGATTTTCCCGTATATTTACCTAGATTTAAGACAACAATTGCATATTTAAATTCTTCATGGAAAGAGCTTTCGTTTAAGTACCAACATGCTTATAGTCTTAAGTCAGTGGTTCTGGCACTGCCTGGAAAGATATGCTGCAGCTGCCACAAGGGCAGCTGCAGCATGACTTGTCAGGTGGTGCCAGAACCACTGACCAAGGCCTGTGACCATAGTATGGAATAAGTTAAACATCACTGGTACTGAAGTGTAGGGATACACATTCTTATAAATGCAAATGTCCCTTTGGAAATCCATGTATGTCACAGATGCATGCCTCCAGTTACCTGGACACAAAGCATTCTTTACGGCAACAAGCAAGGAAGATTTGTCTGCCAAAACTGACAATGCTGAAAGCAAAATACTCTCCACTGAAAAATTCTGCACAGCAATCTCTGGGCAAAAATGTTTGTTTATAATTGAGATCACAGACAGGAGCAAAATCAGAGTATTATCGTGCCAACTCACTAGAGGTCACTCCAGTCAGCAGTGCTATTCCCATGACTTTCAATTCTACTTTACAGCATTATACAAATGCAGCTTGAAACCTGCTAATGCTAAATTTTCAGTGTGTATGTGAACCGGCCATAAAAATTTATTATCTTAACTCATTCCATACTATGATGACAGGCCTTGGTCAGTGGTTCTGGCACTGCCTGGCAAGTCATGATGCAGCTGCGGCAAGGGCAGCTGCAGCATGACTTGCCAGGTTGTGCCAGAACCATTGACTTAAGACTATAGGCATGTTGGTACTTGAACGAAAGCTCTTTTCATGAAGAATTTAAATATGCAATTGTCGTCTTAAATCTATGTAAATATACCAAAAAATCAGGGACTGGTATGGAATGAGTTAACAGCAAGGTGATATTTTATGTACGATATCCCATGGAAGCCAATCAGAACATACATCTCTACCCCCAAATGAATATTTGTTTGCTTGTTGAGGGTTCACCAGCTCACACAAATCTTGTGATTTCTCCTTTTGTTGAGGGGACCCCAGTAAAATCTGTATTCTGGATAAAATATGTGGCAGTATCTTTATGGTGTTCTTGTTTATATACAGTATCCATACACACAATAAAAGTAAAGTTATAGACCTGGAGTGGAACCCAAGAACTCATGCATAGTTTGCCTCTAGTTAACCTGTACTAACATTTGTAAGAACTGGATAAATTTGTTATGGAGATTTTGGTAACTCAATATAACATCTACCAGCACTTGTAAGACCTTGATAAAATTTGTTCTGAAGATTTTGGGCACTCAATATAACATGTACCAACATTTGTAAGAACCTGATAAAGTTTGTTCTGAAGATTTTGGGAACTCAATATAACATGTGCCAACATTTGTAAGAACTTGATAAAATTTGTTCTGAAGATTTTGGGAACTCCAGGCTACACTCACCCTTATGGCTGCCTGCACCTGGCTAATATCTGGCTTCTCTGACGCACTGCTGTCCAAGTTTCTGAAACACAGAAAGATGCAAAATAAACTTAGCATTTTCCAACACAGGTAAAACATATTTTGAAACTGCAGGTACATTTGATGCCTCTGCATGGCTTTGGTGACAGCGGCACACATCTTCTGGAGCTGCTGCCTGAAGCCTGCGTTAATGCTGTGCAAACTTTTGCCAATCCCAAATATAATGGTTAGAACAACCTTTAATAAGACCTCCTTCAGGGAAAACATATGACACCTTTTGACCTTGAAAAGGTTGATGAATGTTTGAACTCAGCCAAGGGCCCAACAAGATATTTCTACCCTACAAGTTTCATGAGAGTAATTCAATTTGTTGGGAAGTTATTGTACCCATAACGGACAGAAGGAAGAATGCATGCACAATGCTGCTGCTGACAAATCCCCAAAAGGCCCTGGGCATAACAAAACTTGTGCTCCTATAGATTTATTTTAATGATGCCAGATTCAAATTCCTCATACAACACTTCATTCAAGAGACAGCATGCATGTACTTGCTAAGATTAAAATGGTCCAGGTCAACAGGTTTCCTTGGTGCTAAACTAAGCTGAGGAATGCTCTTGACTCAGTCTCTAAAGTTGACCTGACAGGACAGAGCTGCAGTTAGACCCTCCCATAGGCTGAGTGCAATGTGTTGTACTTTAGATGTTCTGACTGGCTCATATTTTGTTGGCAATGTAAGTAGGTGGGCTCATAGATGTTCTGCACAGGTTCCAAAACTCCCGAATTTTCGGGAGATCTCCTGAAATTTAACTCATTTCTTTAAAGTGTCGCGAGTCTTGAAATAAAACTCCCGAATAATCAATTTGTTCCATTGAAAAAAAGTTGACATTTTGCATTAATTGTTTGTGTTGTGACAGTGTTTTTGTGTGTTTATTGCCAACTGACTGTGGTTAACAGCATTTCAAATGCCTTTTCCTCTTCCCTTTCTTACAGCTGATTTTTTAAATTTCAAACCACCAGAATGCACCATTTTAACTGTATACTTACAAAAATGTCTCTTCCTACCACCTGCAGTACTTGACTCCGCCTATTACATACACACACCTTTCTACCAGCTGGAGTACTTGACCCTGCCCATTGCACACACCCACTTTCCTACCATCTGCAGTACATGACCGCCCATTGCATACACCCACCTTTCTACCACCTTCAGTACTTGACTCCGCCCATTGCATACACCCACCTTTCTACCACCTTCAGTACTTGACTCCGCCCATTAAATACACCCACCTTTCTACCAGCTGCAGTACTTGACTCCGCCCATTGCATACACCCACTTTCCTACCACCTTCAGTACGTGACCACCCATTGCATACACCCACCTTTCTACCACCTGCAGTCCTTGACCCCGCCCATTACATACACCCACTTTCCTACCACCTGCAGTATATGACCATCCATTGCATACACCCACCTTTCTACCACCTGCAGTACTTGACCCCGCCCATTGCATACACCCACCTTTCTATCACCTGCAGTACTGAGACCTGTGGACAATATCTACCAACACACTTTTAAGAATGTCAGCTTTGTTCAGTTATCAGACATTATCAAAACATTGAATGTTCATTTGCTTAACTGCTGTAAGTGGTTTATGTTAATCAATGAGAAAGTATTTCCTCTCTAAAATGACAATTTTACAAAATTTATGCTCCCAATCATGTTTTTATTATATTTGAACATTATCCAGTATCTCTAAGTCATGAAAAAGATGACCATACATCAAATTTCCAGTTATAAAATCTCATATACTGATAGCTTAGCATTGTATTTTTTTTTTTTTAAATAATTGCATGCAATAGACAGATCTTTAGTCATTCTTCACCATGGTCACATCAACACTCATGTTTTGTGCTGACATCTGGTGGTATCTTGAATAAGCAGGATGACCATGTGTCATGCATGGGCAGCATCAAGTTGCAACATAAGCCATACACAGAAGATTCTGCTTACAGATCAAGCAACAGAAAGTGCTTCTTCAAGAAAAACACATACTCTACACTCGGACTTCCTAAAGCCAATTCTTGGATATCTCATGCACTCATCCTAGGTATAATAAGCTTGGGCCCACTTGGATGTACCTGGCCATGAGGAGAAAAAAATGGGCTGTTATCTCCCCCCTTCATGGAGCTTATTTGTGTGCACTGTCAATCAGCCCAATTCAATAATCACGGCACTGGTCTTACACGTAACAGTCCCTTATCCCCTTTGTGTGCTGGATCCTTTCCCTCCATTTTGGTCTCTATTAACATGGCCATCTAGTGAGGGTTAATATAACAGGTATGTATAATTATTTACCTTCTGTTATGTGTTTTGCAAACCATATATATTATATATATATATATATATATATATATATATATATATATATATATATATATATATATATATATATATATATATATATATATATATATATTGTTACAGGACAATGAAGAATACCTGACAAGACCAATGCATTCTCTATGTACTCTTCTTTGGGAAATATCTAGATGCTTTCCACCATACACTGAAGTAGATTAACTCATTCCACCCTAAAGACGCTTTTTCCCGCTTATATCTAAATGTCATCTGCTAATTGTATTTTACTAATTTAGGGATTATTTTTCAAAATTTTGGAGGAAACTTGCATGGAAGATCATTCCAAATTATATGCCTATGGTCAACAGCTTTCCTTGGCGCACTCTGGGTGCAATGCACCCAGAGTGCGCCAAGGAAAGCTGTTGACATGGTCTGCTATCAGGGTGGAATGAGTTAAACAAAAAGCCTTTCTAATAGCAATTTGACCGCCATGTTCATTCTCATGGTATTTTTGTCCCCATACCATAAACTTGCTCCACAAATTTACTTGTACATGTGCATTTTGTTAGAATAAGGCAATATGTTGGAATTACGCAATAACCAAAGTCCATATAAAAATGCTTTCATTAAAGTACCACTATACCTGGCCTAACACCAAAAGTTTTTTTTGTTTTTGTTTTTTGCTTTGCATTACTTGGCAAGTCCTGCTCCATCTACAGGGTGCAGTACCAGGCAAAGCAAAAACCACTGATTGGGGCCTGTACCAATGCAGTTTTGAATAAGGTGACCATGCTAACATGAAAGGTCAAAGTGATTGCATTGTAAAGCGCGAGTGATGAATACTTGGAAAACCTGATCAAATTCTTATGTATGCTGTTCCAAAGCCACCCACAAACATACATGGTATTAAAGCTATACCGGAATACAGAAACTTACAAAGGAGAAAATGTCAGACTACTACACATGTTAATGTCATATAAGAATTCAGAATCTGATGCTTTATGGCAGAGTACATATCAGACTGGCAGTTAGCGTTAATACGGTGTTAGTGTACAGAATGTTATGGCAGAGCAAACGTTACACAAAGATGTCAGAATATCAGTACACAACCTCACAGTGGAGTGCGTCTTACTACCTGCGGGACTTATGTGGTATATCAACACAGAATCTCACACCTATTAATGTCAGACTATGGTGTAGACTTATTGTACAGAACCTAATAGCAGAGGACATGTCATACCACAAGGAGGGATTGTGGTACATTAGCATAGAACCTTATGGCTGTTAATGTCACACTATGCTGTAGAATTACTGTGGTTAAGGATACAGAATCTCATGGCTGAGTACATCAGACTTCGATGACTGATTAATGTGGTAAAGTAACACAGCATGCTATGGCAGAATAATGTTAGACTATGATGTGATATAAGAGTACAGAATTTCATGGCAGAGTAAATCAAACTACAACGGGGTACACGAGTAGTGAACTTCATGATGGATCATATGACACTACTCTGTGGGCTTGATATGGTCTAAAAGCACAGAAGCTCTTGGTAGAGTATTTCAAACTGCCAGTCAAGATTAATGTGGTAAGAGTTTACAGAATATTATGGAAGAGCAAATGTTTGACTATGACCTGGTGTACGAGTACAGACCTTCACAGCAGACTACATCACACTGCAGTGTGGGATTAATGTGGTATTTGATTACACAACCTCATGGCAGACTACGCTGCACGACAAGGTGGGATTAATGCTGTATAGAAGTACAGGGCCTCATCTTATTGTATGTCTGACTCCAATGTGGGATTAATGTGTCATTCATCACCCACCATTTCAAGCTAAAGCATTAAGCGTGCATCAAAGATACATTCTGCAACGGTCAAACAGCTGGTAAAAGCCAGAAGAGGTTGTAAGTGGCAGTTTAGGCAGGTTGATTAGCCTTGGTTTAAGAACTGCTGTAACAGAGCACCACGTTGCCTCCGTACATGTATGCAGGTACACCTGTACGGATATCCTTAAAAAATTATTACAATTTTGATATACAGTGGAATCTGCATATTCAGACCACCTACAAGACTGAAAAAATGTGGTCTTAACAGAAGATATTTAATTATGGATACACAAAAAAGAAAGTGTAAATTGGTGGTCTTTACCTCTTTCAGTGCCACACTGCTGACTCAGTCAACAGCTTTCCTTGGCACACTTTGGCCACATTTCTTCCCAGGCAAGCCAAACAAAGCTGTTGACCTGGACTATTATACTCTGTGTAACTACAGGCATGCTGGTATTCAAATGAAAGGTCTTTTCACAAGGAACATAAATTTAGTACCCTGATTATAACTCAGAGTAGTTTGATTTAAAGAGCTTGACTTTAGTCTCAGTTGGCATTGAAAGGGTTAATTAACAAATGGTCCCTCTACAGGGGTGGTTTTCACTGAAGGTTCCACTATAAATGTAGGAATAATCAGGATTTAGATACAGTTGTTCAAAATTAGGATTTTTCATCATTCTATATAAGACGTGGTATTTCTCCAAAGGGTACCCACATACATGTACATGTAACACCTGGAACCGATCTACATCTGAACTGCTTAGTTTACAAAGGTGTACAATGTTAGTGACTTGGGACTGCCTTCCTGGTCACTAGAGGAACTGCAACCATTACTGGACTGTTTTAACTATTGAGCCACTCTTTTCACTGCTGCTCTTACTGTCTAAGCGGCTTCGTGGAGCTACAAAGCCAGTGATGACAATTTCCTGAAGAACCCATTTCCCCACAGGTTTGACCTATAGTAAGCACACACCTGAAATCAAGCAACATTCATAGACTCAGTAAACTTGTACGTCTCTTCTCCTACTCTCTTGTTTGTCATGCTCTACACAGTGTCCTTTTGTACCAAGCCCTCTTCCCCCCCCCCCCAAAAAAAAAACAAACAAAAAACAAACAAACAAAAAAAAAAAAAACTGGAGGGTTGCGTGGACAGCCTGTGCTCAGCTGACCTAAGCTTTTCCCACAAAATCAAGGTTGCAACTGAATAGACCTGTGTTGAGCTTTAGCTGAGTGCATTTGGCATTTAGAAGTATTTCTAAGACAGACGACTAAGCCTCTTAAAAGCTCAGCCTGACTAGCAAGTCAGCTGAAATTAACATTGCAGCACCACCTGGTGAACAAATTAAGAACTAAGAGTCCCTAAGAGTCTTCCTGTATGATATCAAAGCAACTGGATGAGTGGATTTTGAGAAGATTTCTTGAGACTTGCCCCAAAAAAGAACAAAATAAAATTAATAAAAATTCCAAAATTCACTGAAGAACATTTGAACAAAATTGGTAGAGACCCACCCAAGGTACATTGCCATCAGGTTTGAAGTCAATCTGGTTGACCGTATCGGAAAAGAAGTCGCCAATGTGAATTCGCATCAGAATGCTCATTGAATTTACATATAGTAATCAATAGGAAAATGCATTTATCGATAGGTACCCGAATTGAAAAAATCACTGAAAATCAGGAATCCACATCAGTGCCACCTAGTGAGCAACTTTGTTTGACCCTTTCACAAGGACCATATCCACAACGTTTCAGCTTAATCTGAGTGATGGTTCTGGAGAAGTCAAAAATAGCGACAACACACAAAAAATTATAAAAATATAGAAAAAAATTGCTGCGCCACTATGAGTCCCTAAGAGTGTTCCTGTGTGATATCAAAGCAATTGGGTGAGTGGCTCTGGAGAAGACGATTTTTTAAGATTTTCCCAAAAAAGAACAAAAAAAAAAAAGAAAATCATAAAAAATCCAAAAATTGTTGGTGTGTGACCATTTGAGTAAACTTGGCAGAGACCCACCCAAGGTACATTGCCAATAAGTGCGAATTGAATCTGGCAGACGGTTTTGGAAAAGAATTCGAAAATGTGAATTGTGAACAGACAACAGATGAAGAGTGATGGCATAAGCTCTGCTGGCTGATAAGCCAGCTGAGCTAAAGAGACTTGGCATAAGATATTGTGTATGTTGTACAGATTTCAAAGTTTCTCTACAGGGGCTGATGCTTTTACACTCCCTTACTGTTCTATGTTAGCCACCTCCCTCTACCATATCAGGATTTCCATAGAATGTGTATCTTGTACATTGGGGCAAAATTTGACCAAAAGACGTTCCTTTATTTGAACAACTTTTACTTCAACTTCTGGAGTTAAAAATTCTCAACATGCTTAAGTTTTGTTTCCCTTACTATAAAATACAATCCTGTCAAAAAAAGGCAGACCCAGTGTAGTAACACAGAAGTTGGTTTGCTTTGCAGACACAGCCAAAACGGGCTGGTGGTCAAATGTCATCTGCTTCAGTGTTTTTAACTAATTTCAACAGTAATGAA
The DNA here is from genome assembly GCA_964020975.1 of Hermodice carunculata. Lineage (NCBI taxonomy): Eukaryota > Metazoa > Annelida > Polychaeta > Eunicida > Amphinomidae > Hermodice > Hermodice carunculata. Next base: position 87,438,044 of record OZ026616.1, on the reverse strand, counting down.
AAACAATTTTGACTGAGAATTGTAGATGAGCCCCATCAAGATCACATGCCCCAGGTCAACAACTTTCCTTGGCATGAGTTGAGCACTTAGTGTCCAATTCATGCCAAGGAAAGTTGTTGACTCAAGTGTCAATTCAAGGGGGAAAGGGTTAGAGCAAGGATGGATTAGACACAAAATGCATACAATATTAAAGATGATCCCATTTTGAAAACTGGACATCCAGTCTTCCTTGCACAACTGGAATCAATACTACTGATCGATACAGATTAAAAATATTTCTCAATCATGCGAAGAAACCTGTGTCTCCTAAGAGGGACAGAACTTTTTGATGAGTTACAGTTTGTGGCATAGTCTCACTCAGAAAAAGATCAGTCACATCCCTGACAAAAATCACCATAGAAGGTATGAGTTGTGTCACTGTGGTATGCCAGTATCAAGTGCTTTCAAAATTAAAAGAGAGTATGTATGCAAGCTATTGTACACCTACAGGATTATGCTTTTGTATTGAAACTGTACGTACTTATAGAGATCGCTGACAACTGAATCAAGGTTCTGAAGTCTGTCGAATAGCACCCTCTTGCTGGTCCATACATGCAGTTCTGATGCTAACTCAGGTACGACCAGGAACGTACGCCATCCCCGTATTTTCTTTGACTTCAGAATATCCCCAAAGATGTGGTCACCAATGTAGAGAACATCCTTGCCTTGGGCACCCATCATTTCAGAGAGAACGTCACACGAACCTAGACAATATGTACCTCAGTTATCACTCGCAGGTATCCAGGTCATTCTTACAATTGATAATACAGCATAAAACGAGAATCAAACCCTTCACTCCATATAAATTATACATTTATCAGCTACAAAACTGATTTAAATACTGAAGTAATTCCCCCCCCCCCCAAAAAAAAATTCAGTTGGGTTTTTTGAGCCACCAGGCCCTATTTTGGTTCTCGCATATAAATACTGAAGTAAAAGATATTAAAATGTTAGGTCTGAAATATTAGAATCAAACTGCTCATGTCAATAATCTGAACATAAATATAAGTGAATATCTTTTTTGCTTCACCAGCTTAAATACAAACTTCCATTTTCTATACATATATGTAACAGTATTTTATGTGATTATACATGTGTTGTTGTTAAATATCTCTCTTGATTGGAACATTTTTTTATGTCAAGAACACTGGGAAATTTTTTATGTCAAGAGCACTGAAGTTAAACACCCATGTACTATATACTATTGATGTATTGTGTTACATCTTGTCCATGAACCAGTTACTTGCCATACAATTTTCACTGTGAACGTATTATCAATTTTGAGGGCCCTGTGGAAGATTAGGCACATGCCAGGGTATTTCTCTAACCAAGCCACCCACCTTGAATAAAGTTTACATACGTGTGTATGTAAATTTATGGTTTCACATTATGTCACACATACGTTACCTGCATTTATCTAAGCTTCTTTCATTACATCTGAATCACAATATTTTTCAATAAACCACATTAAGAAAACAAAGAAGACTGGTTTATGGACAACATGAAATGTGTTTCCTTCATTGGGAGTACAGTCATAGTCATTATATTACCTCCTGAGTAGACATGACCTTTCTTGAGTGGGCCTGTGTGAGTACCAATTCTTAGAGTCCCAGTGTTCTGCAAGAAAACAAGACAAAACTATACATGTACCTGTACTACAATGCGACATAGAGTCTTCACCATGTTGCAGTATCATATAAAGTATGACGGCACAGACAAGGCGGGCATGCCACGTCTCCTCTAAGTACCAGCACACAATGTCCAAATTAGACTTTCAAAGAGTTCTATCCCACAGATGGAGCCACCTCCTTACATGTTTACCCTACATGCATGTCATAACTGTAACATGGCGAAAATATCCCACATTCATACATTACAGTACAATTTTCCTTAACACAGTGACCAAAGTAATCATCATCAATTTAATGAAATAGTAACATAATTTTCAATACATAATCTGTCTCAATACCATGCCTAAGTTACAATTATCTAATCTCTTTTGTAAAACTTACTACAGTGAAACCTCATTACTACATGTATGACACCATCTGTTCCCTGAAAATATGTCAGATAACTGAATATGTCTGATAAATGAATCACACAACCTAGTAAATGTACTTTTTGTTCCTTACAAGGTGTGTCATTAAGTGAATATGATGGATATCTGAGCGACATTATAATGAGTTTTCACTGTACAGTCCTACCACTGTACATGGTCCTATATGAGTAACATAAAATTTACACAGTCATGCTGCAGACCATTTATTGAAAAACAGTGATACAATTTCAAGCTTTGAGATTAAGAATTTTCCACACAGGCAAAAAATGCTTTCAGTTGAGATAAAACCAAGTGGTATGGGCAACACTGCCTTGTGATGGCTTGCTCACAGTTAGTTAAGAGTTTTGAAACTTTACAAACCATCCCACCTACAAGGCAGGGCACCAGTAGCGAGTAACTTTTTATTGCTAATTTTGAGCACTAGAAATTGGTTGTGGAATTTGAAACGAATTGCTTAAAACTTGTACCTGGTCAATCTGTCGAAGTATAGTTCCTTCATTAAAAAAGAGTGGTTTACGTGCATCCACCACAATGTAGTCAAAGTAACTTGTCCACTTTCGTTTTTCTTCATTGGGCTAAAAGATCAAAACAAGACCAAATGAAACAAAGGATCTGTACTACAGAAGGCAATTCTGAAAAACAGCATGTCTCTTCATTACATAAACTGGTTATACGTACTGGAAAAATATTTATCTGACAAACAAACTAATATGGTGAAACAAAGTAATTTAATTCAGCCAGTGCTCTGATATTGACAGAGGTTATTTCTGTTCATTTGCAGGTTAGGACTGCGTATCCCCATCAAACCTCATTTGCCACAGTTTAACCCTTTTCCCTTGAATTAAGACTGAGTCAACAGCTTTCCTTGGCATTGGTTGGGCACTAAGTGCCCAACCCATGCCAAGGAAAGCTGTTGACCTGGGGCATGTGATCTTGACAAGTCTCATGTACATTTCTCTGTCAAATTGTTTTTCATAACTGTTGAAATTAGTTGAAAACACTGAAGCAGACGACATTTGACCACCAGCCAGTTTTGACCAGTTTGATGGGGAAACCGTTAAGGCTGCTGCATGTAGCCAAAGCATGTCTGACAGTGATCTATGCCATAGAGCCACACTCTTGTAGTATAAATTAAGGTTGGCTGGATACTTTGTGCTGATAAAACTGAAACAAACTTACTTTTGGGGGGAAGTCCAACAAATAGTTCATTATTGCCTGAAACACAATAAATTAAAAAAACAAGATGTATTGTTAGACTTTCCTGCTTTTATCTTCATAGAATTATGCCAACTCCCACGTTAACTCATAGACACCGAACTGCAATATGATTTATCAAAGTCAGAATGCATCATCTTGATGAACTTTTGTGCACTAAACAGCACTTTCATTAAACTTGTAATTATCATGTGTACTTGAACTGCCTCTCTATTTGATTGTTGTCTTTTTTCTCCTATATTCTGTTAAAAAAATAAATGGATCACCATTGCATGTGCATTTACTGCAAAAGTTGACCACCAATTGACATATTATTATACTTTATTACAAAGTATCGACATTGCATGTGTGTTAACTGTACAAGCTGACCAACAACTGGTATGTCATTACACTTTGCCACAATGTATCAATACTGCATGTGCATTTATTGTTAAAGATCTGTTCACCAATTGCCATTTGAATTCTTTGCCTTTTATTTTTTTTACCCTCTTACTACAAAGTATAAGCAACATGGAAGCAGTTTCATTATATCTCTTGCGATGGCAACAAATTCTTGAAAGGTAAGATGCCAAGCTATTACTGGATACCAGACAGTGGTAGTCTGGGATCCAGTAACTGGTACCAGGCAGACTTGTTTTGTAACGGTTCAGTCATAGTTGCAGTGCATTCATGAGCCATACTAATCTATGCCCTGTTCTATCTAGCATCTCAATTCAGACAAACTATATATCGTAGTCCCTATCACGAGATCCGTCTTGACCGACCATCCTTTCATCAGACACCTCTTATGGACTCCCAAGTCTTATACTTCTGATGCTAATCTACCTGTCATGAGAGACCCTGTCTTTTAAGACCAGTTTTCATGCATTAATGATGGCCTCTGCTGACAGGGACCACCTCATCTGTGTTCCTATGTACACCGATAACTTAATCAAGAAATTCTGGTGCACACAAAGATAGGTATATGATAATTCGCAGTCAGTCAAACAAATAAGTGGGTTTACAGGAACACTTACATTGGTGTACCAGTATTCACTGTTGGTTAACAAAAACACCTGCACTCCATGTTTTCTCATTCTGAAACAAACACAAGACACATTTCTCATAATGATGATCAATCTTGCTGTTCAGATCCTCAATTTAAAGAAGCAAACTGCAAAAACTAACAAAAGTGTCAAATATTTAGTTTCTCACAAACTTATTCTGGACAAAAAGACACAAATACAACACCCTTTCCTGAAGTAAACATCCCAAGCATATGTATAACTTTACATACTCTTAACCTAGCATTATGCTACATTGCATATTATTATTACTCATACTACATGGTAGGATATGCTGCATCATCTGATAAGAATAATAAAATAACATTGACAGGATATCCTTAAGACCCAAGAGTCCTAGAATATAACAGAATTGAGGAAGTGTGATTAATTGGGAACGAATACCATGAAAACTTGTTATAATGAAACCATCTGTTCCCTTAGATATGTGTCAGATAACTGAATTTGTCAGATAAACAAATCAAACAACAAAGAATATGAACTTTTGCCATTCAAAACTTGTGTCATTATAATGAATATGTCCAATATCTGAGTGCCGTTATAATCAGGTTTCACTGTACATCAATAACCTCATACTTCCATTGGTGTCAGTGTACAGATGAGACATACTACTCCCACACCTTTGATTTTTTTGTTTCTGTAATTTTGTACATGTACTTGCCTGTCTAATAACACTGGAAGTCTCTCGTCTTTGACAACATACTTCTCCACCTCATTGACAGTTTCCTTCTTCAGATCACCCTGCGCAACAGACATACAACACTTCAATTAAAATTCATTTTTTAAAAAATTTCGATAGTATTTGTACATCAGCAATTAGAATTTCACTCTGTATATTTTTTTACCCTTACACTCCTGGGTTTTAGACTGAGTCAACAATTTTCCCCGCAAGGTTTTCAGTGTAATGTGTGCCAAGGTCAACTGTTGAGCTGGGCTAATATTTTTCTTCTCTGGAACTACAGGCATGTTTATACCTGCATGAGCAACACCTGGTAAGGTACTTGAATCTGGGATAATTATAACTTATAATCATAGTGAGCAGCACATCTTTTATTGCAATTAGCACAAAAAAAGTTAATGTATGTGAGAAATTTTCTGGTATGCAATGACTTTATACAGAATATATTGTTTACAGTGTTTCCACAGGAATTTTTTCAGAGGGTCCCAACCCAAAAGACAATCAAATTTTTAGCTATATTTTGCAAAATTAACAAAGAAAATATAGGAAGTTGGGACCCTTTGAATTTTGCTGAAGGGGTATTTCATGAGTTGAAAGGGTAATATACACCCACTTGGGGATGAACAGAAATCCTGATTTAGTGTGTGGTTATAACATTCCACGGCCACGTCTATAGAAGAAATCTCTGGCAGGGTTACCTTTATATGCACCCAGTCTACTGCACTCCTCACATCTTGGAAGATTGACTTGTAAGACATGAACAAGTCTCCACACTTCACACCTCTCGCCTCCCTGTAAAATGTGGTAGAAAAGAGAGCATTGTTATATTCTCACATCCACTGCATAGAAAACTTGGCAACTGCTGTCTTGACACAGAAGATGTGATTGTGAAGTGTACTGGTAGATCTGCTTCTTCATAAACATTCATGAATTCACAGTGAGATTATTTTGCTCTGAAAAAAAAATCATCAGACTTGATTTGTCACTCAAAATATTGACAAAATTTACAAGTCAGAGAAGGGAGGAACTAGAGTATGCATTCATTGTGTTCAGGCAAGCTGCAAGCCACCTCCACCATGAAACGGTAAAATTTTGGGATGTGCTGCCACCTAGGAAGTTCATCCGTTACTACTCTGAAACCTGTATCCAAGTGTGACTGCAACGTGAACTATGCAAACTGATATCAATGGACCCTACATGTATGAGGATAGAACAGCCTGCAACTAAATACATTTATGAACTTCAAGATCTGCACCATGTAATTATCTGTATCAGGCCTGTGAAATTAACACCTATTTATCATGTGGTAAAGTCAAAATACTTCTTTTTATATACATTTGTTTTTCCCTTTTGAGATTTTCAATAAATTACAGCAAGCTATTTGCCAATACAATGCAAGTTACACACTGCAATGCACCGTCAGTCATGGCTTGAATTTGTAAGATATATTTATGTCTCTCCTGCAATTAAACATTTTTTTCTACCAAAAAATACTTGTACAGTGCCAAAAAATTACAGGATATGAAAAAAACAAACAAAAAACGACTCCCCCCCCCAAAAAAAAACAGTGCTTAATTACATGGCACTACCATGTGAAATTATTGTTAACAGCTCCGAGGTGTACATACTTCCAGATGCAAGTTACAGACTAAAATATCTTTCCCTGTTTGAAATCACATACAGCAGAAACTTCCCACAATATGGACAATGAGTCATGTGGCTGGATTATTCACATACAGTGAAACCTCATTATAATGACACTCAAATATCACTTAAGGACACAAGTTTGGTGGGACTTCCAAGTTAAACTCCTTTCCTATTCACCTCATTTATCTGATATTTTCAGACATCTGATGCATTTTGCAGGGAAAACATGGTCTTGTTATAATGAGGTTTCATTTTTTTGTGCTGGAATATATACATTTGGCTTGGTTTTCTGCATTGGGAGAGCAGGAACAGCAAATGCAGTCTGTTTGTGCAAAACCACAATGGCCTCTTTACAATGTGCAATGATTCCTGGTACTACTTTTCTTTCCCATGGCTCCATAAGCCATAAGATGCTTACAACTGTTTTCATATTGACCATAATTCTCCAAAGTTAACACACACGTTTAGAGTTATAATTATTTTGGAGTTACAGGGCACATAATTTATGGGTTCACTGTCCAGGAACCTTTTTAATGACTCCTACCAGTTTGCCGATTTTGTGAATAAGTTTGAAGTTGTGAACCTCTCTCACCTCATGAATGATCCAACAACTTTCAGTCTTAAAATCACCTGATTAAAAGTAGAAATCCTCAAAAGGATTTCATTTTTCATAAACAATAGGATCATAGGAATTTTCACACCCTAAATTATGAGCCTTTAGCCTGCAGGAGTGTACCGGCAGTTGTACCATGGAGCATAGTGTACAGGCAGTTGTACCATGGAGCATAGTGTACAGGCAGTTGTACCATGGAGCATAGTGTACAGGCAGTTGTACTATGGAGCATGGTGTACAGGCAGTTGTACCATGGAGCACAGTGTACAGGCAGTTGAACCACGGAGCACGGTGTACAGGCAGTTGTACCATGGAGCATCGTGTACAGGTAGTTGTACCATGGAGCACAGTGTACAGGCAGTTGTACCACGGAGCATGGTGTACAGGCAGTTGTACCATGGAGCATGGTGGTGTACAGGTAGTTGTACCATGGAGAACTGACCTGCTCCATGGTAAATGCCCGTCTACTCCTGAAGGCTATAAGCTTATATCAACCTTGTCCAAAATCTCCATTCAGATGTTGTTCTTGCAGTGTGGTTCATTTTTCTAAATGGACATGAATGTATACACACAGATTTTAAAACATACCTAAACAGTAAGATTCACTATATTGTGGTCCCTATCAAGAACACACAGATATCCAAGCAAACTGACCAAAGCAAAGCTGCACAGACCTACATATATGCATCCAAAATGCACTAATTGGACCAACTGAAACTGTACAATAAATGCAGCCAGGATTCAGGATATACAGTGTTTGTTGTTCTAGCCAAAATGTGTTGGACAAATGAATGATCCCACAGAGACACAGCATTGCAGTCCTTCAGTACCACTGTCATTCAACAAGTACATCTGCTTACTGGGAGTGTCGTTTATAAAGACATTTGAAAATTTCTTTTACTGATCTGGAGTTCAAAGTGCGGCAAACGTACAGGCTTGTCAACAAATTTTCTCAGCGCCCTCTGGGCCCAGTCCCATGTAACTGCACCAAGGCAAGCTGTTGACAAACCACCTATCACAGTCTTACTGTAAGCGAAATCTACTCCATAGAACCAGGTCTGGCAGTTCTTTAACCCTTTCCCCCTTAAATTAAAACTGAGTCAACAGCTTTCCTTGGCATGGGTTAGGTACTAAGTGCCCAACCCATGCCAAGGAAAGCTGTTGACCTGGGGCATGTGATCCTCATAGGGCTCATCTCTAATTCTCAGTCAAAATTGTTTTTCATCACTGTTGAAACTAGTTGAAAACGCTGAAGCAGACGACATTTGACCACCAGCCAGTTTTGGCCAGTTTAAGGGTGAAAGGTTTAATGGGACCAAAGTTGTGTGTTGATTATGTCCGTCAAGGTTACAATAGTGCCAACTGCTAAACTGCATGCTGTTATATGTACTGCCAGTCATAACATGGCCATGTCACTGCGATCATACCATGCTCACTTGGGTGCACCTGGTTCTGTCACTTGAAAACTTTCCATATTATGTCTTTCTTCATTGAGAATACATGTCTATCTACAACAGGCACTAATTTCTACCCAGACAGGCTGGTTTCACATGACACTTGTAACCTAGAACCTAAGTCATAACACATTGGACTGATTTCAAATCAGGCTCCATCCACGGACTAACACTATGGCAGATCCCAGTGTACTGAGGCAACCTGAAGACTTCTTGCACTAAAGGTCAAAGGGCATGCACCAGGTCACTTAGGACTCAGGGTCAAAGGTCACCCCCATGTACTTAGTCACCCACTGTGCCAAGGATTTGGGGTTTGTTGACAGTTCTTCTGTTCATAAAGTTATTGGAAAGGGCAATCTTTCTCATTTTTGTGTTCTAAATCAAGAAATTTAATTTATCCATACATAAAACCAAATGGAATGCAGTAATTTAGCCTCACGTAAGTTTCTCTCTAATTCTACCTGTGGCTGTACCAGGTACACAGCCTGCCCTAAGCAAGCACAACAAAAAGCATCATACGCCAGAGATATGGAAACTGAAAACTGAAGGTTTCATCTCATTCCACCCATGGGCAACCACTGCACTGGCCCATTTACATGAACAACAGTTGAATTCATGGAACTCTCTAACACTTAACATTCTAATCCCCATCTACTGCAGTCAAAACAAATGAAATGCAAGTCATGAATAACTGACACAACTGTGCATGACAAAACCAAAAATGAAAAAAGATTTTCTGTTCAACATAGCAGAACAACAAAGCACATTTTCTTTAACATGTAACATATTGAGAGCTGACATGAACATTAAAATGAGAAGCAACAATAAGGAAGGGTTTCCCAGACAGGGGAGGAAAAAGGGTATTTTCCTACACCAGAAAATGGGAAAAAAGAAATTTTGATGCAGGCCAGTAGATAACTGGTCTGTCGACTGTTGTGCAACAAAAGGTGAACATCAGAAAGTACTCACAGACTATTTGTGCCATCACAGATTCTGAAAGAATAGAGGACACAGACACATGACTGCACTGCCACATCAAGGTATGAAGCCACCCACGCCAGGCACCGCATGGCGTATTGTACACGAAAAGGTGCACAAATGAGAAAGACAAACATAACAGAAGTTCTTTACCATGGCAGTGGATGTGGTGATAGCTTCATTCATATCCCCATCACCTATCGCAGCTGATCAGGATTAGATTTTTCATAGATTATTGATCAGCGCCACCCAGTGGTGGCCATATCAAAGTAATCTCATGATCAGTGCCACCTAGTGATGAACACATTGAAGTAATACCAATTCCCCCTGCCACAATAAATGACTCAGTTACACATGTGTGCATAAAAAAGCAACTTTTATACAGTTTACACGTAACATCAAGAAAGCCAGCAACAGACAACTACATGCCCGCAGAGCTGCGCTGAAACCTGATATAACATCCCACTTTATTGCTACGGGTATAATGCATGGCATAACAATAATGTCGAGACCTTGTGACACAAAGTGGAACTGGATCAACTGCTTCCTACACAGTTAAATTCAGTTCTCCCAAGCACACTGTGCATATTTGATATATGCAGAATTTGAGGGATTAGTACATCTAGAACTTTGACATTTTTATCAAAATTGTAAAAAGTTTGACAAAAATACAATGGTAAGTGAAAAATCAATTGAGCTGTGAAGAAATACTTCCCAAAAATATGAATACACACTAAAAATAGGTATCTTAATCTGATTGAACAAACTTAATAAACCCAGCAGATTCACCTTGAGAAAATGTTTATAAAACTTGAGGCATTTAAATGAAAAGCATTGACTGATGGGCCCATCTTTTCACATACATTGCTCCTGTGACCTGAAACTGACACACAACCTGAAAACATAAAGGGGGACCCTCTTGGGGTGATCCCATAAAACACAAGTACCATGACAAAGAGAGCCTGGGAATAAGGTTGGTGGTTATTTCATTTTGTGACAGGTATATGGTCATTTTCATTTCTGAATCACACTAGTCAACACGGTCACGATACAAATGCAACTTGTTTTGTAAGAAATAGAAAAGAGGCAAACTGTTTTGGTGAAACATGACTGGCTCTGCCCTCCAACTGCTAACCAATGAGATTCTCTCAACAGCCTGCCTCATGTTTACTCACCCTACATAATCTGGAGAGTTTGCAAAGTAGTCGACCAAGCACGCCAACAGGTAAGTCTCTGTAACATAATAAAACTTTTATATCATACAAAGGATGCAAATTGTTTGTATCTGTTTTATCCATTTAATAAAGTGCATATGTAACTGACTATTCCAACATATCTTATGTTGAAAACTTTTTGCTAATTCACAAAATGTGATGTTGACATGAAAAGTGATCAAAATTATTCACTTCACGCTGAATCTCCCTTCACAAGAAAAGTAACACGGTGTAGTTGTTGGCATACATTCACACTGTATCATATTCAATTTAAGCCACATTGCATTAACTTTTGAACTTCTCTTTCAATACTTCAAAGAAATACATGCAAAACAAGTTTTTAGAGAACATTGAGTAAGGGACTGTTTCCATGTAACCCTTCATGTACAACTGTTCAGATTATGTTTAAACTAGGAAGTTCAATACAGGACATTCATATTAAATGCGGTGATACTTTAATCCCTTCAAAGATGGCAAAACGTGTTGCTCTTTCAAAAAACGAGTGACTTGGAAATGATCAAATGTTTTAAAAAGTCACATTTTGTATATACACACTGTGCTTGACATAAGAAAAAATCTCTATATGTGTGGAGTAAGTATTCCGTACAGTGGTCCCCCTCTTATAAGGCCAACCCAGATTTTTCAGGAAATTGAAATAAAGGTTACGTATTCCCAATCAGTCATTGGGATACTCTGGGCCAATTAACTCAAATTGTCCATTTTCTGGGTACTTTTTCAATGTAATTGGCAAACCTGGCTGTTTTTGAATTTCTATTTTTAGCAATGTTTGTCAGAAAACTGGCAAAATATGACAGACACACAAACCTCTAAACTACACACACACACAAACATTTTTCTTTCTTGCACAAGGTGTGAGGCAAGGCTCTGCAACTGAAAAACTCACCAGTCTTCTTCTGCTCCACCCCCTCCCCCTTTTTAACTGAAGCGATCCAATTGTTATCATGAAAACATTGAAATAACATTGGCACTTTTTGGCAAAAAATGGCCATCACCTAACTCCAAATACATGCCCATAATTACCTGGTAAATTGAACAATGTGTTTAGAACATAAATCCTGGACTCGTCCAGTTGAATGAACCTGTTGGGGTACAGCTGTCGAATTTCAGACCTGCCGAGAAGAAGGAAACAACAAGCAATGTATTTTGTTCTGGGAGCACCCGTCATTCTTCAATTAAAGACCACTTCATGTGCATGGTTTAAAGTGGTAACACAAAGCAGGTGGTCTCTCCATACAGGTAGTATACCATGGAAAGATGGCACTAGGGACTTGATTAACTCATTCCATCCTAATGACGCTTTTTTCCCGCTAATATATAAATGTTGTCTGCAAATTGTATTTAACTAGTTTAGGGATCATTTTTCACAATTTTGGATGAAACTTGCATGGAATATCATTCCAAATTATATGCCTACGGTCAACAGCTTTCCTTGGTAGACTCTGGGTGCACTGAGCCTAGAACATGCCAAGGAAAGCTGCTGACTCGGTCTTCTATCTGGGTGGAATGAGTTAAAGTGATCTTACAAGGTAGGTGGTCTCTCATTGGTCTCTAAAGTGACTCTGACTATCACATGGTATTCTAATTGGAGGGGACCAGGTAACCAATCAGATGTCAGAACACACATAACATGACCACGTTTTATTCAAGGATTAACACATGGTACAGCTTGACAGAGAGGGTTCTATTGCTGGATAGAAGACTGAGGGCATTACAGCCCCTTGTCTTTCACCTATTGATACAACTGTTTTCACAAAGCTCAACCATGTAATAACCCTTTCCCCCTTGAATTGACACTTGAGTCAACAACTCATGCCAAGGAAAGTTGTCAACAACTACAATTCTCAATCAAAATTGCTTTTCATTACTGTTGAAATTAGTCGAAAACACTGAAGCAGACATTTGACCACCAGCCGGTTTGGGGCGGCTTAACGGGGAAAGGGTTAATACATTTAAAATATAAGTCTTAACAGATAATACTAATAACAGTCTCCAAATGTTGACGAATTAAACTTCTCCATGCTGGATTGCAGTGCAACAGGTTAGGCCCGACTGTGAAAATGGCATGTGTGCACCATCTGCTCAATACCAAAATGAGGCTGGGCCTGTATGACTGAATCAAGACTGGTCACATGATACTGTTCACACATTTGATTGGCCTATCACTCCCACTTATATTATGACAGCCATTGCAGTCCTGTGTTGAGCTCGCCAATGCTATAATCCACTATTTCTGTAACCATCATTCAGAACAGAGCCTTTAAAGGCAAGATAATTTTACTTTATTGTTTTCTCTCACAATACACAGGGATTCATGAACTATAACTGTGATTTCATTGCAAGCTATTGGAGGGACAACATAAAACGAGTATCATCATGACAGAATATGACACATTCTTTTTCTCAGTGCCCTTGGAACACAGACAACATACACAGAAATCAGCTTTTTGTTGCCAGAAAATATTCTTTACCCTATGCACTTACATTTTCAGGAATTTAAATCCATGAACGCAGACAAGGATATTTCCATAGGAGTCCACCTTGAGCAGGTTTCCATAAGTCGTATCAAACCACAGGCCTCTGAAACATTGAAATAAAACAAGACATGAGGAAAAATGGAAAAAAAATATTGCAGCACTTCAGAACTATTTTGATTGTTTGTGTGCTGTGTTACCTTTGTTGTTACATGTTTACTAAAGACAACATGCTGGCATACGGATATTAACCCTTTCCCCTTGAATTGAAACTGACTCAACAGCTTTCCTTGGCATGGGTTGGGCACTAAGTGCCCAACATATGCCAAGGAAAGCTGTTGACCTGGGGTATGTTATCTTGATAGGTCTCATCTGCAATTCTCAGTCAAATTGTTTTTCATTACTGTTGAAATTAGTTGAAAACGCTGAAGCAGAAGACATTTGACCACCAGCCAGTTTTGGCCGGTTTGAGGGGGGAAAGGGTTAATGTTGCTAGATAAACAGTGTTGTCATGATTACTGCAGCTAATTCTCAAACATGATTCTAGTATAGCCATGGTCATGGAAACTATTGTTGTCTATGAGGTGTGGCATCACTGAATATGCCAGCAGTCACAGGTGGCCAATACACAAATGTATGAACATCCATCTCTGTCGGGTGTTTTACAGCATTCACATTTACGACTGTTACGGTTATATGTACAAGTATTTTTATGGCATTGCAGAATTGATTTTATTACCATTACATTTACAGTTAAGTCTTTCAGTAACTTTAATAAAGTAATGTTACTATGACAACCATGCTAAATTACCATTGCTGTAACTAAAATGTACTAGGTGTAATAATGGCAAACTCCTACCAATGTATATACCCACCACGAGGCACCCTCAACTATGTTAACGTGACAGTCATAACACTATAATTCACTGTAGCACTGAACTTCATTTCAGTTGTAATCATTGGTGGACGATTCAAACTTGCTGACAAACACGTAAAACAAAGTCACTAAAGTGACTATGTGAATGAAAAACAAAACAACGACAAACAAAAAAGAATAAAAAAATACAACCCCCCCCAAAAAAATGAAAAGAGACAGCATGTCAACAAATCGGAACCAAACAACAGCAATCACATATTTCCAAATGAAATTTTCCTTGTTTACATTAATAAAAAAAAGTTTTAATTCCTGTATTACAGATTATCCATGAAATGATAAGTAGAAAGTTTTTGCCTAATCAAATGTTTTTTTGACATTGTGGCATGCAGGATGTCTTTATTCTGTTGCATAAGTGTCAAGACAGGGATGGTGCTATAATGTTGTAATACAGTAATACACTATGTGTCATAGAACAACATACTGGCAGAGGCAGAGCCCTCTGTGGTGTAATGATTTCACAGTGCCAATGGGTGGATCATAGCAAATGGGTGTATCATAGCTAATGGGAGTATCATAGCTAATGGGTGTGTCATAGCTAATGGGAGTATCATAGTTAATAGGTGTATCATAGCTAATGGGTGTATCATAGCTAATGGGTGTGTCATAGCTAATGGGTGGATCATAGCAAATGGGTGCATCATAGCTAATGGGTGTGTCATAGCTGATGGGTATATCATAGCTAATAGGTGTATCATAGCTAATGGGGGTATCATAGCCAATGGGTGTACCATAGCTAATGGGGGTATCATAGCCAATGGGTGTATCATAGCTAATGGGTGTATTATAGCTAAAGGGGTGTCATGGCCGATAGGTGTATCATAGCTAAGGGTGTATCATAGCCTATGGGCATTACATCGCTAATGGGTGCATTGCAACACTGCAGGTTGCTGGCACCACACTGCATGACTGTCAGCACTGCATGACTGTCAGCACTGCATGACTGTCAGCACTGCATGACTGTCAGCACTGCATGACTGTCAGCACTGCATGATATGCATGTCATTTGTTTACTTCTATCACAATGCTGAGGACTGGACCAAACGTAGACCTCTGGTATGATGGCAATATGATGGACTGTACTAAATTCACGTTGCTATGACACTTCTATTATATATACTAAGTATGCTATAGACTGTTATTCATGCTCATCATGGCAAGTTCTGTTGAAGACTTATTTTGTACATGATGGGTATCAAGATTTGGCAAGGTCTCCAGATTACCCCCAGAAAGCCTCTCAAAGCTCTAAAGCTACACTGATTCATCAAAAACATCTACAGCAAAATGGTCAAATCTGCACACTGAAGGGACTTTGAACCAATTTGTCTGGGATTCAATGAACCATGCCTAGCAAGTGAGTACCCAGATGTCTAACCAAGACAGCTTTGTCCATGGATTCAATGGATGATACCTAACCAGTGAATACCCACATGTCAAGCCAAGACAGCTTTATCCATAGATTCAATGAATGATGCCTCGCCAGCTTTGTCCATAGATTCAATGGATGATGCCTCACCAGTGAATACCCATATGTCTGGCCAGGACAGCTTTGTCCATAGATTCAATGGATACCTAGCCAGTGAATTCCCAATGTAGGGTTGAGCAGTGTGCTTTCTGCGGAATCATCAAGTTCCAACCATAAACAAACACAAATTATTTTTTTATCCTGTGATTATCTGTCTTTCCATTATACATGTAATTTAACAATTATACTGAACAACTCCTAAAATAGGATATTGACCTACAGTTGTCACTTTTATTCCATGACACTACTTTGTTGACAACAGTGTACAGTAGCTTATGAATTGCCTCATCAATATGGGAACACATCAATCAAAGACTTCATCGATTTCATGTTTTAATGTTAACCCTTCCCCCCTTGAATTGACACTTGAGTCAACAACTTTCCTTGGCATGAGTTGGGCACTAAGTGCCCAACTCATGTCAAGGAAAGTTGTTGACCTGGGGCATGTGATGTTCATAGGGCTCATCTACAATTCTCAGTCAAAATTGTTTTTCATTATTGTTGAAATTAGTTGAAAACACTGAAGCAGACGACACTTTACCACCAGCCAGTTTTGGCCGGTTTGAGGGGGAAAGGGAAAAAAAACCAGTAAGGAACTCTGTCTATGTCATAGTATCATCTTGGCAAGAGTATTAGGTGTTTGGAAACTTCTGTTTTCAAGGCTGCATGGGACATGGCACAAACCTCGATAAATTCAGTCACTCTTGACTATATATGGGATTACAACCATTTACAGAATAGCTAATGGCATGACTGTAAAACAATAGGTTTTATCATATTTAGTACACTTCCTTATCCATAGCATGGGATGACACACTCTAAGTCACTTGACCCAACTGATATTTCCATTAATTTGTCTTACTGTGAACAGTTCCTGTAGTTATTCTGTGACAAACTCATATTTGCTGAGTATCATTCTTCTCTCTCAAAGTCAAAGTTTAAAGAACCTGAAATTCATGGTTCATTGTGTTTACATGCAAAGAAATACTCTGGGAAGCTGCCATATAATGTGTATCATATACACATGATAACAGATCATCCATCACTTGTCTAACTCAAATTATATTCACTGCAGCCTCCATAGTTACTCATGAATTACACCTTCCACATGATGGCTAATGTTTCCTGATAGCACCATTTTTTTATCACTATTTCCCCTCTGCCGGTTTGAGGGGGAAAGGGAAAAAAAACCAGTAAGGAACTCTGTCTATGTCATAGTATCATCTTGGCAAGAGTATTAGGTGTTTGGAAACTTCTGTTTTCAAGGCTGCATGGGACATGGCACAAACCTCGATAAATTCAGTCACTCTTGACTATATATGGGATTACAACCATTTACAGAATAGCTAATGGCATGAAAAAAAAAAAAAAAACCCACAAGCGGAATGTGCCAGTCCTGTGCTCCGCTGACCTTGCATGCACAAAATGCTGTAGTCGTGTACCCTTTGGAATTAGGTCAAGGTCACTTTCTTGGAGATTGCCATGCAGGTATCAAAGTACTGGCTTTAATAACAGTCAAAGGACTGCCTGAAATAGGTCCTGGCTCAAAAAGTTTTCAAGTTATGAACAGTTAGAGTCATGAAAGTTACTTTGACCACAGGAATGAGTCAAAGTCACTCGTGTACTGTTGTCCACAAAAGACCATCAGCACCAAAATACCAGTACATGTAGTTCCAAAGTTTTGAAGTGAACAGTGAAATTCAGCATGCCATTTTGTGACCTTGGGAATAAGGTCAAGGTCACCCATATACTTTGCAAGTCTCACCCTCATACCCAGAGGTGTCCCTACACAATTGGAAAGCAATTGGCCTAGCAGTTATGGAGAAAAAGAGTTAAGATTTTTGCAAAAAATGGACAAAAATGTTATAAAAATATAAAAATCATTGGAGCATGAATGCTTGAGAGAGCTCAGTAGAAACCTTGTTCATGTTTGAAGTGAATCTGGTTGATGATTTTGCAGAAGTTGAAAATGCATATTGCCACTGCTTTCCCCAATGACTTACATGGTAATCAATAGAACTGTATGCACAACTGACAAGTTCTCTAACTGCAAAAAAAGAAGTTAACTAGACACACCCTCAACGCAAAGCCTTTACTGAAGGGTCCGCCATTTGCTCAAATAAGGTCATGGTAACACCATAATCTAATCAGTTCATCTTGCCAGGTACGATAAGCATATTGCTTAATTTGAGCCAAATATGTATAGGCATTCTGTAGATTACATGGTAAGGAGAACGTGCACATCTAGACGGACAACACAAAAACATAAAGGGTCCCCCCATGGAGCGAACCCTTCATTATTCCTATCAAACTTTAATTAGAACATAATATATGGAGGTATTCTGGAGATATCATGGTAACAAGCCCTAATGAACATCTAATTGAACCAACATGACCTGGTATTAGTGCCAGACAGGTTAGAAGTATTAAAATCAAGCTGTGATTTTAACAAAAGTCCAAAACGCGTTTTGCCACACCTGGGCTCTTCAAGGACTGAGTGGAACAGTAGCGTTTGCCACTTATAAACCTAAAGGCAGCATGCCCTTGTTGACGTTTGTTGTTACGTCATAACGTAATCTCAAATAAACTGTACATGATTTAGACAACCACAATACTAAAAACAAAATGAAATAGAATAAACAATTACTGGAGCACGACCATCTGAACAAACTTGGTAGAGACCCACCCACATTAGAGTATCATTACTATATCCAAACCGTAGTCAGGTACATTCCCACAAAATTTGAAGTGGATCTTGCAGATGGTTTTGGAGAAGTTAAAAATGTTTATTGGGAGTGGATGGATGACAGATGATTGACCATCCTTTTCAGCTCAGCTGACTGAGAAGTCAGCTGAGCTAAAAAATAAAAAAAAAAGGGCAAAGCTGCTCCATTCATAAACTGGGGAGGTGACTTTCTCATGGTACAAGTCCACCTACTGGGCTCTGGTAGCAAGTACTGCACATTTACATTAATAGGAATGATATGCTGATCCAGTCAATGTGCCAGTGTGCACTACCTGCCTGGGAAAATGTCTAGGTTTTTGCCAGATGTTGTAACCACCTTCTGAAGAGGTCACCAAGTCCTTTCTAACTGTTGCTTGTCCCATGTGAAGGAACTTTGGATCACATGACACTCACATTGCCTCGCTGCATTATTTTCACCATCAACACTTGTTCACTTCAAATCCACTGTGCCCCTCATGCTCCAGATTTTTGTAAAATGCCAACAGCTGTGGCACTATGCCATGGGTATGGCCCTGATATATCCAGGTACCTCATACCATGGAAATAATCAAAATTTCAGGGCAACAAATAGATTGGACAAATTTTCTTCTTTGAACTTGCCAAGTTGTACAATTCTTAAGTTGGATGCCCTTTTTTCTATTAAAGTTCTTCATCTCAACTTGCAAATTGTGACTTTTACATCTCCAGAATTATTTGTTAAATCCAGCTGACAAAAAGATCTTGTAGGCATAATAAATTGAATATCCGACAATTAGAATATGACCACAATTTTTTGCACAAATACATGTATCTCTTAACTCATTCCACCATAATGACACAATTTCCCACCAATATCTAAATGTTGTCTGCTAATTGTGTTTTACTAATTTAGGGATCATTTTTTAAAATTTTGGAGGAAACTTGCATGGAAGATCATTCCAAATTACATGCCCATGGTCAACAGCTTACCTTGGCATGCTCTGGGTGCATTGCACCCACAGCACACCAAGGAAAGCTGTTGACTCAGTCTTCTATCAGGGTGGAATGAGTTAATACCTTCTCATATATGACCAGGCAATTTAGGGGCCTGTTTGACTTGCCAGACTTGAAGGTATCTCACTGACAGTCCCTATAGGCAACCAGTGGATTGGTCTGACTACTTTACCCATTTGTAGGATGAACATTATGCAATGCAATATGGTGCATGTCGTTGTGGGGTAGCTAGTCCATATAAAGGTTCCCACAGGGTTCAATAAGTTCACTATACATAAGGGCTCACACTGGCCTGACCTGAACCCTACCTTTTCATTATCTATTCACTTTTTCTTTTCTTGTGGAGAATTTTCAACTGTGTATGATACATGAATCCAAATGGTCCCTGAATAGTGCCTCACAGTAGAGCCTGTCTTCTGAATGTGCCGATTTTATCATATGTAAGAACAACAAGGCCACACGATAGGACAGACCACTCTGGCTATTTTCCCTGGTCACAGGAGGAACAAAACAAACTGTTCTTGATCACGAGGTATCACCCCACTTTACCTTCTCTGAAAGAAATCATACAGAATAATTGGGGCACACTGCTAGCCTCTAAACATAGCCATATCTACCAGAACAAAGAGGTAATCTAGGGTTACTGCTGACTTACCAACCTGAAGGGTACTCTGGCGAAGTCGCGCACTAGATATCCTCCCCCCCCCCCCCCCAGACAGACAAACACCCCAGACTGCTGGGGTTATAGAATGGCACCCCTGCAACACCCAACAGGGCTGATACTGCCCCAAACTTGGACACTGCTTTATACCAGTACACACACAAAACGTGTCTATCACACACAGCCTGGTGGCACATTCAATTCAATTCAATTAAAAAAACGTTTATTGAAACTTATGTAAGCATAACAACTTGATTTATATTATCACATGCACCCAATGCCACAAACAATATGTGGGTCAGACTTTGTGCAGTCTCATGGAGAGACTCAGAGAACACTTTCATTACATAAATAAGAGTGATAGGTTGCAACCCCTTGGCAGACATTTTGCCAAGCCTGACCACAGAGGTCTACCCCTCAAGGTTCAGATTTTAGAACAAATTCCACCCCCACCAAAGTTGAGTAAAAGTGAAGCACTCAGGCTCAAAAGAGAACATTTGTTTGATCCTCAGACTCTGCACCATGGAACCGTCTGGTCTCAATGTCCTGGGGAAATAGGCAGACTTGCCAATGTTTTATGCTAAAATTTTTATGTTCTATGACCATAAAGCAAACCATGTATAAACACCACTTTATACTACATGACAGTTAAAACTCATCACAATTCCGCTTTTTATTAATTTTATTGGAAAAATCCCACTTGGGATTCCATGATTTAATTTATTTTCAATTTCATAACCCATACAATAACTGTGGAATAACTGTATTCCCTATTATAATGTGGGTACATATGACTACTGGAATTAGCTGGTAGACCATCCTAGCTTTGGCCAGTGACGTCACAGACTCATCATCATGGAAGCACATACCAACAGAGATACAGCTTCTCTCACCACGTCACTCGACGGGTGGACCGTTTTTTCTTCCACGCAGAGAAACTTTCTCCCTGCGTTTGACGTTGCTCACTTTTCGTTGGCAACGTCAAAAGTTATACCCGCGTATAAAAACGCAAGTCTCAACTGTCATGACCAGTGCCTGATGAACCCTAGACTTGCACAAGTCCCTGGTGCATGTCCCTATTTTCCCATCCCGCGGTCCCACCCAGAAGTGCGATACATTTTCCCCTCCTCGAAGTTAACTGTATAATATTATCCCAACTACATGGTGTTATTAAGAGGGTCCTACTTTTTTTTTTTTTAAACTGGTCGACACTGTCGCCGTGCCGGTTTCAACGGTAGCACTAGCAGCAATTGAGTCCTAGTCAGCTCTAATCCCATTATCATCGCGATAAGGCTGAAGGCAAAGTGGTCTTCAAATGAATGCATGGCTAGTCACTGGCCACTCAAGCGAGACAAAGCTGACCGTCTCCCTCCGGCTGCCGACACCAGGGACTTGTCAAACTTGCACAAGCCCACTCTGGACTACCATCATTTCGGTGGGAGTGACGTCACAACATCCGGGGTTTCGCGGGATCCGAGAAGTCAAATCAGAGGTCAGATCAAGTTCAAGACGCCCAGAATATTTGAGTGGTCTCATTATGTTGTGCTAATTTACCCCCCCCCCCAGCACTCTGGGCAGTTTGGAAATCTGGCAAAGCCAGCCACTGGGTATTTTTTGTTTTGTTGCGCAACATGCGATATGCTGGCGTAAAATTGCCACAACTTTTTTATTTTTGCAATAATGCAAAATGATCCACGTCTTGATTTAAGTTTTGTTGAGTAAGACCTCTACATTTCTATGTGGTTCTTTTGTCAATTTAAAAAAAAAAAAAAAACTCGTGCCCTGCAACCTAACAAAGGGAATATATCGATCTCAATCACGATTTGATCAAAGCGGTCAAACCTGTGTGAATTATGAATACAATTGCATGGGTGCCGGTCCGCACATTTTTCTTGGTTAGCGTCACGAACGATGGTTCCTCTTTATTTTTTTTTCTAAAGATCGTTTGTGTGTTATAATTGTCAATAAATTATAGTGGTAGAGCTTGTTGCTGCAGTAAATAGTCGCAGTTACTGAAAAACTGTCAACATGATCAACACAAGCGGCAGCGGTATTTTCACCCGAGCCATGTTTACCTGCGGCTGGCGTATTTTACTCTTTCCGTGACAAAAAAGGACCCTCTGCTCTATTGAGTATTGTACGCAAAGACTGGTACAGTGGTAGTATGTTATCATTCTGGCCAATTTACAGCGTTAAATTTTGTTTCTTGCTTTAATAAATTGTTCGTAATCGTCCCTTGTGTTCACACAAAGTGACAAATGTCGCCCATCTTTCATTTTCAAGCCAGACTTCACAACATGAGGCAGCGAGTACTACCGAACGAAACAGCAGTAGAAAAACTTTTTGATTGGACAGCGAACCCCATGTGATCGATTCTGGGGGCTGTAGTTTCCGACTAAAATAACGACGCATCTGTTTGGAATAGAAGTAGTTATGAAGGGATTTCCCCTAAAATATTTTTGTTTCAGTCAATGGGAGAGCTTGTTGTTAAAATAGACAAGGTTCTGAGCATTCTAACGATATAAACAACATAGCGTTTAGACGAAAAAAAGATCGAGATCGAGACGATGAAATCACCCTATTTTTGCGCAGTTTTGCAAAGCTCCATCATTCAAATTGTCACAAGCAACGGCCCGGTCATTGATTTAAATCATCATAGAAGGCAAATATTCATTTTAACGCAAAATCGAAATAGCCATCGGCAAGAACTGACGTTTCTCTACAATTAAAGGTGCGTGCTTGCATGTAAAGATTAATAAACAACAGTCAATACAAGGAATTTGAGACGGTCTTGAATCTGTCACGTGCTTGGCAGCTCATGAATAATTCATAGCAGCGGCAAGCCGGCAAGTTTTACAAGTCTCACTGGACGCCCCACGCCTGACGCGCTGCACTGCAATTTACCCTTCATTACACAGTAGCTCAATTAACAGCTTCTTATGAGGGGTGCCTTATGACCGCTCGCTTGTCTGTGTGATGAGAAACACAGTGCAGACCGCCCGGCGCTTATCAGCTGGAGTCAATGTTTTCTGGTTATAGACACGTTCCACGCTAATTAGCTAGGTTTAAGGGCCTACCTGTATTGTAACAGAATAAGGCTACAACGTGTGTTTACTTAAAATTTCATTTTGCAATGAATTTGATTTTAAATAAAATACGGAAGACAGTCCAGTGAGACTTGAGCAAGTCTAGATGAACCCCAATGGAGGCAAAACCGGTTGTACTACCGCTTTCAATAGTATTCTATTTTTAGGAAGCTGTCAGGCCCTTGCCTGTGATTCCTTATATTTTCCCTGGTCAATCATCTTTGCGGTAATGGGATTAGTTTAGAGTGATCTGATAAACAGAAAGCGGGGGAAAAATTAACCTGTGCATGTGTATTATGTGGTCCGGCCACTTTGGGCTTTAATATCGCGCATACTCTTGCAATTGAGAAGATTTTGTGAAAGAAGAAATGGGCTTTGTTGCCTTTTATTATACATTCAACGTAGTTGTAATTGTTTTCCTTATGTTTCGTATGACCTTCTACGGGTTGTTACTGGTCCCTATATTCACGAAGATACGAGAAGAAAGAAACTGGGCTTTTTTGCCTTTATTACTCATTCAAGACAATGATGACTCTACCAAGTTAAAATTGGGTACTTTGTACAAAGTAGGACACCATTTGTTCCTACTAGCACACAAATTCCCTATTTTTCGAAACTTTCTGCTCAACTTGCATGGATTTCAAGCACGTGGTTCAAATTATTATTGATGCATGTTTTTGCATTAAGATTCAAAACCTGTGGACATTGAGTGGAAAAAAGCATAATTTATCGACAACATATACCATCCAATGTACAAACTCCCCAGAAGACAAAGCACAAATACGACAAAATCTTGAAATTTGTCTGATTTTGGAGAGTTTAAGTCCCTTTTGGAAAATAACTTTCTTCCAATCTATCACGAATGAATGCACAAATCAACAGAAATTATGTTGAGCTTTCAGAACCAATGCGCACGTACGGTTTCCACTCTCTTCTGGTGCATGTTGCTACACAGCTGAATGCTTCCTGGGCTGCTATCCCAGTCACCACACATGCCCTACGAGATGTGTATTGAAAGTGAAAGATCATTTATGTATATACAACACTCTACTCCAGAAAATTTGCAAAAAACAATAAAATGTTGATTAAAGTGTGCAAATCAAAGTAAAGTAGTACTTTTACTGTTAGTAAGCTGCTTTTGTTACTAATTGTGAAACTGTCACTATTATTCATTGTGAACCTATCAATATTATTCATTGTGAACCTGTCAAAATTATTGTGAAGCTATCAATATTATTCATAGAGAACCTGTCAAAATTATTAATTGTAAGCCTGTCAATATTCTTCATTGTGAACCTATCAGTATCATTCATTGTGAACCTGTCAATATTATTCATTGTGAACCTGTCAAAATTATTAATTGTGAAGCTATCAATATTATTCATTGTGAACCTGTCACTATTATTCATTATGAACCTGTCACTACTATTGAACCTGTCACTACTATTATTCATTGCGAACCTGTCACTATTATTCATTGCAATCCTGTCACTATTATTCATTGTGAACCTGTCACTATTATTCATTGTGAACCTGTCACTATTATTCATTGTGAACCTGTCACTATTATTCATTGTGAACCTGTCACTATTATTCATTGTGAACCTAAAAGAGGGACCCAACTTTTTTTTCTTGCTGTCACTTAACCTTTCCCCTTGAGTGAAGACTGAGTCAACAGCTTCCTTAGCATGTGTTGGACACTGAGCACCCAACCCACACCAAGGAAAGATGTTGACCTGGGGCATGTTATTTTGACAGGTCTTACCTACAATTCTTTCAAATTGATTTTCATTACTGTTGAAATTCAAACAAAGACATTGAAGCAGATGACATTTGACCACCAGCTGGTTTTAGAGTCAGGTTGGGCACCAAGTGCCCAACCCAAGGGCCATGGCTGCCATGACTGTAAAGGGTCAACTGGTGGACTGGGGAGGGTTAACAGAAGAAGTCAGCAAACACCACATATGAAATGATCTCAACGGGATCAACATTTCAGAAAAGAAATTATGTGTATAGCCTTGACACAAATTACAGGTGGATGGACACACGTACAGAAAAAGTGATCAATATATTAAGCCCCTCCTCCAGTAGGAAGGGGGCATGACCAGGGGCACCTCATTTTAGCCCTCACAGAAGACCATTCCCATGTACAACTTTGAAGTTCTAGGTGATATAATTCTGCCACTGTCTAGAGCACTGCTCAAGTAACTACAGTGTCCAGTGGCCTTGAATATATGACATCAATGTCACTGGTGCACTGTCAAGCTGGCCTATTTGGAGGACCATCTGTGTTTGTAATATCAGTACTCAGGCCAACAGTTTTGGAGTCATCATTTTTAATCACAAATTCACTATCACAAAGTTATAAATTTGTGTCAGTTTGACATTTCAAGGTTAGTCAAGATCAAGTTAACAACACTGAAAGAAACCTCACAGTTGCCTTCCTATGAAGTCTTTGAAAGCCACATTAATTTTCTTTGACATGAATTCTCTCTGGAATTTGTTCTCACCACAAGGAAAACATTATGCTTAAAGGAAGAGGGTACAACTCGAGCCTATACGAGTGAAAAAATGTTGCAGAATTTTTTAGTCTCTGTCCTACTGTCCCATAAAAATATTACATTTGATTTAACTGAGAGAGAGTGTATCTTGTACAATGTATTTTGAACACTTTTATGGTTGATAATTGGCAAAACCATGTAAAAGCAGCAGTCAAAGTATACTTTTTGTGCCCTCTGTAGGATTTGATCATGTCCAGTAATCATTGTATGCTGGTATCATGGGAAAGTTCCGAACCTCATCTACATGAGTAAAAAGATTTCCTGTTGGTTACATTTGAATGCAATGCACTTAATTTATGTCAGACATCACTGTTTCAAAGGTCAGAGATGTTGTTCAGATGATCCTTTCTGTTGGCTAATGGGGATGTAGTTGGATCATCACATGACCTAATTGAATAATTAAGTCTGAAGATTATTCATGTGGACCAATAAGAATGCAGAGCTGCCCAGATCATCACTTCCTCCCAATCTTTTGCTGAGGTCTCAACGATGTGTTATTTGTGATGTCATGGATGTTAGCCATGGCAAAAGCAGCAAATAGGACTCTTTTTCATGCCATTAAAGTATAAGAACCGTGATATTTTCATCAGATTAAGACTGCCCAGACTTCATTTGCACCTCTGCATTATTATTTCTTCTACCAAACCTATCAGTTTTACGTCAGGTCTTATTGTAAATAACTTGTAAAATGAACAAGATAATACGATACTATGGAAACCCATCACACGTGGTAACAGTCATTTCAAACACATTACTGCAGAATAAATATGCGCCATTTTGGTGATTAGGAGCACGAAATATGGCATGAATATCAGTCATGCCATATGATCAGTGTTGCATTTGACGCAACTGGCTTTCGAAGAATCAATATTTCATTGTAACCATGGGCCTAGGATTCATAATAACTAAGATAAAAGCCAGTATGTTAGTTTGACTTTCAAGTTCACTCCAGGTCAAAAAGTAACCACACTGACAAACTCAACGGTACTTCACTCTTTAGTGTTTAATAGTGAAGAATGCTAACGTGTACGTCTACCCTTTGAGATAATTATCAATTTCGGAGAGTAGTGAAATATCACTTGTCAAAATTAATAATCATTTTAAATTTAGTGAAGATTGAGACAGACGGTTTAGGACAATGGTACATTTCTTCCAAATTTCGGCATTGCCTGATTGACAATATTGGAGAAGTCAAAATATGAAAACAAACTGGAATTTTTAAAGAAGTAATAAAAAAATGACAGTTCCACCAGTTGGAACAAATTTAGGTCTCGTTGTCTCCAGAAGTGTCCATCCCTACACAATTTTGAAGCAATTTGCCATGTGGTTTCAGAATTTTTTTTTCTCCCCCCCCCCCCCCCCCCCATTGCCAAAACAAGAAGACTTGACAGTCCTGTGCTCAACTAACCTCACACTGAAGTTGTCCTGTGAACTTCAGAATGGTATCAAAGTCACTTTGTTTCAGACCATCATCAGCGTTGTTAACCTGTACATATCTTCTTACGAAGTTTTAATGATTCTGATAATTTGTTTAAAATAAAAAAATTATCACACCACCATGTAGTGGAAAATTTGTTGGTGATAAAGTGTAGGTGCATTTCCAATACGTTTAAAAAGGATCCAACTTACACTTTGGGACAGCTAGGGAGCCAAGCAAAGCAAAAACGCATAAAAATTCTTAATAAACTAAAAAGCATTACAGTGCCACCTGTTCAACACAGCAAGGTTTGGGGTCCCTAGAATAGTTCTTATGCAATTTCTAAAACAAAAATAAAAAAAAAATGGCCATGTGCTTTTGGAGAAGATTTTATGAAAAAAAATGTGCAAAACGTACATAAACAAGAGGGCTGTGTGAACAGCCCGTGCCTCAGCTGATCTTGACATTCATCACACTTGCAGCTCTATGAACTTGGGAAAGGATCAAGGACACCATGTTCTGAGTAAGTCTGACCTTTATAGAAGAACACTTACATGTACAACATCAAAGTTCAAGTAGTTCTCAAGTTATAATGAAGAGTAAAATTCATGTATGTTGCACTGTGACCCCACAAATGAGGTCAAGGTCATTCATTTACTGTCTCAGCATGACCTTCATACAGAATAATTAACATGTGTAGCTAACTCAAAACAGATCTCAAGTTATCAAATAAACAGTAAATTTCGTGTCAGTTGTCCTGTGAATTAGCATTAGAATGCCCATTGACTTACATAGTAATCAATAGGAAAGCTCCACTGACTGGTAAGTACCGTAATTGAAAATCCTTAAAAATCAGGAATCCAAAGCAGTGCCACCTACTAAACAACTGTTTGACCCTTCCACAACAACATAGCCATCACATTTCAGCTTAATCTGAGGGACAGTTCTGAAAACAAGTGAAAAATAGCAAAACCTTACAAAAAATTCATAAAAAAAATTGCAGCGCCACCTGGTGAACAAATTGGGAACTAGGTGTCCCCGGGAGTGTCTCTGAACGATATCAAAGCAATTGGGTGAGCGGTTTCAGAGGAGAAGAATTTTGAAGGTTTGCCCCAAAAAAGAACAAACAAATTCATAAAAAATCCAAAAATCAATAGAGCATGACCATTTGAACACACTTGATAGAGATCCACCCAAGGCACATCCCCACCAAGTTTGAAGTAAATCTGGTCAATATTATTAAAGTTATGACCATGACAAGAAATTCCCATGTTAAACTTTCCTATTAAAACTTTTGTAGAGATTTTTGAAAAAAAATCATTAAAAAATCCAAATTCATTGGAACATGACCATTGGAACAAACCTGGCAGACACCCACCCAAGGTACATTGCCACCAAGTTTGAAGCAAGTCTGGAAGATGGTTTTGGAGAAAAAGTCGAAAATGTAAATTAGAATGCCCATTGACTTACATGGTAATCAATAGTAAAGGTGCATTAAAAAAAAAATGTAAAAATCAATGGAGCGTGACCATTTGAACAACTTGGTAGAGATCCACTCAAGGTGTATCCCCACCAAGTTTGAAGTCAATCTGGATGACGGTTTTGGAGAAGAAGTCGAAAATGTGAATTAGCATTAGAATGCCCATTGACTTCCACAGTAATCAATAGGAAAGCTGCATTGACCAACAAGTACCAGAATTGAAAAAATCGTTAAAAATCAGGATTCCGCAGCATTCCCACATAGTGAACAACTTTGTTTGACCCTTCTACAAGGAACATATCCACCATGTTTCAGCTTAATCTGAGTGATGGTTCTGGAGAAGAAGTCGAAAATAGCTATAACACACAAAAATTCATAAAGAATTAGGAAAAAATCGCAGCGCCACCTGGTGAACAAATTAAGAACTAGGAGTCCCAGGGAGTGTTCCTGTGTGATATCAAAGCAATTGGGTAAGCGGTTTTGGAGAAGAAGATTTTTTAAGATTTACCCCAAAAAGAACAAAAAAAAAATCATTAAAAATCCAAAAATTACTGGACCATGACCAATTGCACAAACTTGGTAGAGACCCACCCAAGGCACATCTCCACCAAGTTTAAAGTGAATCTCGCTGACGGTTTTTGAGAAGAAGTCAGAATGTGAATTGTGGACGACGGACGGACGACGGACGACGGACCCTCAAAAAACCTCAGCTGATTGACAAGTCAGCTGAGGTAAAAACCTCAAAATCATTGGAGCATGACCATTTGGACGAACTTGGTAGGAAGTAACTTTCTCAACATCCCCACCACGTTTTAAATGAATCTGATTAACCGTTTTGGAGAACAACATGAAAATGTGAATGATCCTTGCAATCCACATTGACTTACATGGTAATCAACAGGCATATATGCATTAACTATTAAGTACCAGAGTAGAAAACTTTGTTAAAAATCGAGGTTCCAGAGTATCATCACAGTGAACAACTTGTTTAACCCTCCCACCAGCTATAATTCCACCAAGTTTCAGAACAATCTCACTGATACTTTTTAAGATGTTAAAAACTGCAAAAACACACAAAATTTCGTAAAAATTAGAAAAAAATTGCAGCACTACTTGCTGAACAAATTAAGGTATGTGGTTCCCAGAATTGTCCATGTGCAATTTTGAAGCACTTGGCTTGGCAGTTTTGGAGAAGAAGTTTTTACAGATTTTGTCAAAAAGTGATCAAACAAACTCATTAAAAAAATTGAACATAATAGCTACTGCCTTAAAACCCCTTGGCCACCCACAAAAGTGATCTGGTTTTCCTGATATTGTGTGCAAGAGTTTCAAAGTAAATTGACCTGGGTGATCTTAAAATTGAGTCAAGGTCATTCTCCTTCAAACTTGAATTCATTTTCAAAAGGGAGATCAACTGTAGAAGTTTTGTGATCCCAGCTGATCTTGTTCTTCTGATATTCCTTGCATTTTTTTAAGTGGATTGACCCTGATGACCTTGAAATCAGGTCAAGGTCACTGTGCTTCAAACCTGAGCTAGACTCTTACAAGGTTATAAATTGTAAAAGTCTACTTATCCTTATCTTATCCAGCTCTTAAAATCTATGCAAGACATTTATTAAAGAGAAAAATTTCTTCTGGTGACCTTCAAATTAGGTCAAGGTTACTGTCCTTCAAACTTGATCAAGACCCTTACAAGATTATCTGTAAATGTTTCATGACACCAGCAATTCTGGTTCTCCTGATATTGTGTGCAAGAAATTAATAGAGAACTGACCTAGGTGACCTTAAAATTGCCTCTGCTGACCTGCAAACTGGGTCAACGTCATTGTCCTTTGAACCTGATGTAAACTTCAAAAAGGGTGATCTACCACCAAAGTTTTATGATTCCAGCCTAGCTGGTTCTTCTGAAATCATGTGCAAGAAGGGACACACAGATGGATTCACACACAGACACAGGCAATAGCAAAACCCCTGGGCCCATATTGGCCGAGGGGTAAAAATCACTAAAGCATGACCATTCCAACAAATCAGTAGCGACCCACCCAAGGTAGATCCCCACCAAGTTTGAAGTGGATCTGGTTAATGGTTTTGGAGAAAAAGTTGAAAATGTGAATTTTTAAAAGATGGACAACTATGACCCTTGGAAGAACCCCACCAAATCTGAAGTCGATCCAGCCAACAAATTTTTTACGAAGTTGAAATTGTGAATTGTAGATGGGCAGACTACAGATGCACAACAAAAGACAAAACCCCATACTATAAGCTCAACTGACTGTCAAGTCAGGTGAGCTAAACATAAACAAAAATCCATAAAAAATCTAAAAATCAATGAGCACAACCAATCAAACAAATTGGTACAGACCCACCAAAGGTAGTTCACCACCAAATTTGAAGTGGATCTGGCCAACTGTTTTGGAGAAATCAAAAATGAATTAAAGTTGTTGACGGATACACAAGGATGACAAAGGACCACGAGATAAGCTCAGCTGACGGACAAGACAGCCGAGTTAAAAACACACAAATAATAAAGTTTTGTTTGAAGTGTTCTACAGAGGTGCACAATTTGATTTGTATGGCCTGCATAATTACAAAATAGTGCTCTCTTCTTTTTTTTTTTTGTTATTTGTTTGGATGTTTTTTGTTATTTTTTCACACTGATCTGTGCATCCTTCAACTGTTCTTCACAACAACTGATGAAACCTCAGTATTATACTGTTGTGTCTGCATTCACTTTCAAGTTCAGACATGACAGTCCAATATTGAGGCAGCAATAGATTCTACAAAGTAAAAGATTTCTTTTCAACACAAGATCATCAATTTCCCTCTTTAAATGTCTATTTTTCAAGTTTTTTTTTTCCCTCGCACGCATGCACGCACGCACACACAAAACATTAATTTCCTTGTTCACACTGGAATCTTAGTAGACATTCTTCTTGAGGAATGAATCACATATATTTCCTTCCTCATACATCTGAGTATTTTTTTTTCATTAAAGGATAGGGAAATACATCAAACATTTTGATTTTCTGATTACATGTTTTCTTTCAGCACACCATCACACTGATTTTTTCCAAAAGCAGAATAAACCATATTTCTGTTTCTGATTCAGTATTTATCATTTTCTTTCTTTTAAAATTGAAGACAACACACTCCTCTCTTCTGAATGAATTTTCTTGATTTGATTTGTAAAAAAAAAAAAAAAAAAAAAAAATCCTGTGCTAAAAAGTGACAGCATACCGGTAGAGGTACAAAAAAGTTTACCAGCAGACCGTGCGAGGGCGGACAATGCTTAACCAGATGTGTAGGGAGTGCGGCTGGGAGCTGAATCAGCAGACCCTGGCCACTTGTCTGTCCGTTTTTGTCTCCCCCGGCACCTGGCCAGCCATCCAATAAAGTCCCTAAAACATGGTCACATGTTACAAAGCAGCATTTATCATTCCAGATTATTCCAAAATAAAATGTGTAAAGATGCAAATAAATAATGAAATCAATTAAACGGAAACTACATTCTTTTATCGATAATTCTTACACAAAGCAAAAGCACTGGATGCTTCCCACTTTGACCCAAAGCAAATTACACGTTGTCTTCTGTGAACCACAATGTAAACAATATCTGGTAATGCATGATTGTGCGTTCTTTCTCAAAAGATCAATTAATATGAACACAGGAGTCATCACTGAGATTTCTCATTTTATGGTGGTGCATACAATGACTGCGACCTGCTACAGTGCAGTCCATGCTGGCCTGTATTTTTTATATTTATACAGAAAACAACGTTAACATTTGCCTTGGATCTGTGGGCAAATGCGAAGATAAAGGATCCTCACCTGACTGGAAATGTACGATCATATTTAAATTCTCTAATGGCTTCTGGGTAACCAATAGAAACCAGTCGGTCTATGGTTTTGTTGAATCCCATTGATTCATAAAGTGGAGACTTGTACACTGAAACAAAAGAAAAAAATGTCAAAGGTATCATGATTAGTTTGAGTCCTTTCATAAAGTTGCATGCTCTGTCTGAAATCTTAGCCTCCAATCAAATGACTTTCTTTGGTGAGGCAGCAGACATTGCTTGTACACATCAAAAGGACATGAAATGGAACTTTTTAAAACACAGAATCATACGAGTATCACAACTTTGATTGCAATAATACTTTTGTTTCACCTAAATACGTAATCTCTCTCTCCCTCTCTCTGTTTTATTGTGGACATCTTGTGCTCTTCCTGTGTATTCAAAGAAGTTCAGCAATAAATACAATATGATACAATACACAGTCATAGGGCCTGTATTTTTCCGTTTCAAAATGAGTGTTTTTCCGTTTTGGGAAACTACAAATTCCGTTTCATTTCCGTTTCACTAATTCTAGGGCTCCATTTTAGCACTGGTCAATAAAAAAGGAAAAACAGTTGATCTTATCGCCTCTGGAAAATGTTGATCCATCGACGAACGGCAAAGTGACTCCATATTGTTTACTATGTACGTTGACAGCCTCCACCTACAGACGGCGCTATTATCATTGTACCTCTGTTGTGCGTTATATCTATATGCCATGCAAATGAATGGATATGGTAGTAATGGGGTCTATAGTGCGCAAATGTCCGGCCTGTCGTTAAATTTGCTCCACGTGGTATCGATAACGCTGCCGACTCGTCAAATTTGGATCCAAGTCCGTGTGTTTTGCTTTATGCGATGACATATGTGGTGATTTTGAATTATTTGAGAGGCAAAAGTCACAAATTCCGCTTAATTTCCGTGGCATTTGCCGATTTCCGTTCCAAATCATAAATTCCGTTTGAGATCATAGATTCCGTAAATTCCGTCCGTTTTCCGCGATCGCGGAAAAGTACTGGCCCTACAGTCAAGGTAGAAAGTTAATATTCTATATATTCGACATTATTCTAATTTGCAATTGCAATTAAAATTTTATAACATGAAAAACTAGAATAATATAACATTGTTGACAGGGGCCAGGAGAGTAAGAAATGCACTTGATTTTAGGACAGCCAAACCAGGGCACTGCCACAATGTATTCATATTACGATTACCTGTGACTCACAACCCCCTCCTCACACATCTCTGTCAACCTACTAAAGAGAACCCTTTGGCTCCCAAAATGAGGCTATACAGCATTTCAGAAATGGGCCAGCCTTGTGCAATGTGCTTGCAGTCAAGGCTGTTAGAGAAACAGTGTTCCCTCAACTACAGGGCGTGCACAGCATATGCCTTAGAGGTGGTCCTACCTGCCAATGTGTAGTCCATGTCAAAGCCAAAGAACTTGATCTTATCCAGGTGAAGACTTCTGTTGACAAATACCCTAAAAAATACAAAGATGTAATTTGTTATGACATACCTATAATTCCTTGACCATAGATGCACAATACCCCATAAATATAATGATGTAATGCATTAATATATACCTACAATATTTAGACCATAGATGCATAATAAAAAAAAAAAAAAAAATAGATGCATAATACCCAACAAATATTAATATATACAGTGTAACACGTAGTTATATGCCTATGATATTCATTTATTTTTGTAATGAAAATATTATCACAATTTTTTTTAATAAAAATATTTATACCATACAAAACTTTCTAGTTATTTTGCCATACATGCATACTGTCCTGTAAAATATAGGGGTGTAATGTCTGGTATGTCGTTAATATTCAGACAACAGATGTATACTTAAGCTTACATAAGATGTACATGTACATACACAAGAGCCTCTAAGATACAAAGACATCATAACATTATGCCCACTGTGATGCAGGGGTACAGCCTGGGGGGCTTCTGCCTGCTTGGAGGTGGGAAGAGTTTGTCCTCCTGAGCGACATTACATGATTGTGCAAGAGGTCAAATACACCTAACCCTTTGAAAGCATACCTTGAAATAAATACCACTGAACTATTAACCTGGGTCAGTTATTCTGAGGCTGGAAGCCACAGAAAGGTAGACTCCCATTTTTACACTGGAACTGCACGTGCCTGTACTTGCCAATGTCAGAATACTTATGATGTATTATCTCTAATTAGTGCCCGAGGTGTCATAACAAATTACAAAGAGAATACCTGGAACTTCATTTTTAGAATTCCGTAACAAGCTGATGCACTGTGCAACATTTACCCTGCCCCCCTTGAATTAAGACTAAGTTTAACTCATTCCATACCAGTCCCTGATATTTACGTACATTTACCTAGATTTAAGATGATAATTGCATATTTAAATTCTTCATGAAAAGAGCTTTCATTCAAGCACTAACTTGCCTATCGTCTTAAGTCAGTGCCAGAACCACTGACCAAGGCCTGTGACCATAGTATGGAATGAGTTAAGGACACAAGACATGTAAACAACAAACACCTTTTGACTTGCCATTTTGCTGTGTTACTTATAAATTTATAATCTACCAGGTTTCACCAACTATATGTTGTACAAAAACTGCAAATGGGGGAGGGAGGGAACAAAGGAGAGAAATTATTTTTTTTGAGATATGGAATTTTATATCTTTCAAGACATTTCGGCTCATAATTTCTAAGTATGGGTGACACCACTAGTGTCATAATTACGAGCCTCATATTTTGACCTTCCCACAATCCCACTATTTCATCAAGGTCATTCAATAATTAAGGATGCTAGACTGGTCACAAGGTTTTCACATTTTGCTCCAGAAATAAAATGATGCTGTAAGTGGTGCCACCAATGACACTGATTTTCATATACTTGGCAAGTCCTGAAAGTTATAAGGGGCTGTCGTGAAAACTGTGGAAACATCATACTCAGAACCAGAAGTGTACAGATGCAGGGCAGACATGAGTGACACAGTGCTGTCCAACTGAAAATCTCTGAGGCAAATTTTTTTTTATTTGTAGCATTTCTTCCAATTCTTTATGTAAGAAATACTTATTTTTGAGAAAACATGTAGCAATTTTGAACAGCTTTGTAGCAAAATTTTGCTACAATGCTCCAGTTGGATAGCACAGTTCAGACCATAAGCTCTGCAACCTATGGTCAGCTGAGCTAAATTTTCCCCCCTTTTTTTAAAAAAACAGGCGGACTTCTAAAATATAAGTTTGATTCAAACTTTAAATTTTAAGTCCGGTGGTTTGTGACTCATGGACTGCTGTAAATTCCCTTATTTTCGTCTGTTTTCACGGTTTTTGTATTTTTGACATTTCACTGTATTTTTAATTTCACTGTTTTGGACATAATTCTTATTCAAACTATGTTAAAATATTATTTCCCTGTGTTTTGTGCCATCAACGAAATCAGCGAAAATAAGAATACTGCGCAATTAAAGCAGTTTACAGTAGTCATTTAACAATTATAAGATGAGACACTGGACTGTGGATTTTGCCTGTTCTGTGGGACATGGCAAATGCATATGATGATTTAAGCATGTTACAAGCAGTACATTCTGAAGACTGGAGCAAACTTTTTCTCATCGTTCTCGTGTCTCTCCTGTTCATATGGTAGTAGGAAACACAAATTGGTGTTTTTGGGCTCAAGTTTGGACTTTTGTGGCATTGGTTATCTTGATATATTATTTATTCACTGTTAAAATTTAGAACCATAATCTAACATGAAAAGCACTAACAAGAGGCCCATGGTCCTAATGCTCTGCTCACATACAATGTATAATCTGATGACAATCACCAAAAATTCACTTCCTGTAATGCATTCCCTCCATGGCCCAGAGAAATAAGTCAAGGTCATCCACTACTGACAAATACTTACCATAAAAGCATGATAGGATAATGTACTAGTACCTGGGTCACACTTAGGTTGGGATATTTGTCTGGGTCAACCCAGTTGACCTAATTTCAAGGTTACAGGTTTATCCAAATTTGACAGCTGTACATGTATGTGTTTCTGTATAGGAAATTTGGCCCGGACAAGCTCAAACTTTATGGGTGGTCAATGGTCAAGGTAACGGTGACCCAAATCTGATGCATGACACTGCACAATCTTTGAAGTATCCAATACCAAATTTGAGTGGTACATGTAGGTGTTATGGTACAGGAAATATGGCCTGGACAAGCTTTGTTGGAAAGGAAGGAAACACAAAGTGCAGAACGTAAGCCCCCAGTGGGGGATTGATAAGGAAGGATGATATAGAAAACCCTGCAATGTTATTACAGAACTTAAGACCCCTACTGTGAATTGACCATATTTTGTGTGATCATGTTTGTGATGGTGACTGTGGAATCCACTGCATAGTGGTATCAATACTAGGGCCTACTGACTGTGCCAGCGCGATTTCCTGAGCAATGGTTTCAATGCTTCACTAGAACTTGATGAATGTTACCCTCATGGTCTCAACTCTCATGTTTTTTTGTTTTTTTTTTTAATAAAAATAAATATTACCGTTGAAATAGGAAAAAATATCACTGAACCAGACATTTTACCTCCTAAAAATTTTGGATAAAGCTCTCCTTGGCAAGGGTTGGGTGCACTGCACCCAACCCTTGCCAAGGAGAGCTACTGACCTACAGCATGCCATAACCTCTTTCGTGGATAGCCCTGCACATGTGCATTTGGTGTGAAAGTGACTTCCACTGCAAAGGATACTGGGATGTGAGCAGGTGCAAGCTGTCGAGTTGCCTATCTAAAATGCTGTGTTGTTAGTACTTGGAAATAGACTGTAGCTCAACTGAGAGCATACAAGCATCATAGAAATATATTATTAAATGACTCAAATATATATGCTCTCGAAGGGTTAGCTTTTCTGACCGATTGTTTGGCTTTGAAGTGGAAAAAACAGCAATGCAACTTTCCTAACTTTCACACATTTAGCACAGAATAGATAGGGAATGTGGTCCCTGACCGCATGGTGTCTCTACCAGTGCTCCCTTCTTCTCTGGGAGCAGATGAGGGCAAACTCTTCAATCTTGGCATCCTCGTAATGGGTTATTATAAATGGTCTTGCACACAAATCTCAGCAAACCTGTTTTCTGAAATTCTGGTAACAGAAAACTTCAGTAAAAATGTTAAGGCAGACCACAGTTTACATCCCGGCACTTTTTGGGCAATTTGAGTGGGACAGAGTAAAAAGGGGGTAAAGCACAGGTTCCAAAAGTACTGAAATTTGGGAATTTCCACCGAAAAATCATTGTTTTCATCTGAAGTCTACTGATCTACTGACGTAAAAAATGACACCACAGAGTACCAGGTACATCTGTAACATACAGTGGCACCCATACAGCATTGTGTTACCAACTTCAGTGATGAATGAATTTGATCCTTCTGTTTTATCTCTTCATAAATTTAAACATTTGAAAATAAGGTGGGATATTACGCCTCTCAATAGACCTTTTAGTTGTCAAACTTCCGACTTAAGGGGGTTTGCCCCCATCCCCCCTTACCTGGGGCCCCACTCCTGGACCCCACCAAATGGCCAGCACCTACAGATCGAAAATAATTCTTTGTGGAACCTCTGGTAGAGGAATAAGTTGAGTGGCGTTTCTCTGAGCATTGATGTTTTTAAGGGGATCAGTTTAACTGTGACGTGTAGTTTATTTTATTTGAAAGTCCAAATTGGCAAAAGTTGTCAAACAGCAGCAGTTCTTATCCTTGGACCATTTTTGGGCTCGATTTTAGAATTTCTACTAAACTGGACAACTTTGTTCACCTAGAAAGTCTAACTTCCAACAATTTTGCTGGTTAATGACCTGTTAGGACACTGCCCATTGTACACATGTGCCTTGCCAGTATACTTGTTTGCCATGTCACCGTCAGCTGGCCTTGGAACTCACATCACTATCACTCTATCAACCTCTGTACATGGGCTGATCTCACGTTTAACTGTTCTACCAACTTTCGTCCCTGTGACCTTATCACACTTGCATGGAAGATGTAGGATATTCTGTCTGCCACACACTACTTCTCTTAATATTTTTTCAAAACAGAAAAAAAAACCCCAAGCCATGCTCTGAAAATCTGCACCCTCTGGATACTTGTTTGTTGAATGTATGTCAAAACAATGAGTTTTATAACATTCTTCATGAGGCACCACTTGCACCTAGAGCACTGTCCTGGCTGACAGTCTGGGTACCCCCTGTAACATCCGCATATTCTGTGCTTCAGTATTCCCCAATTTAGATAAAATATGCAGCCTTCTCACCAGCAGGATGCAGGAGGTTCTAGTGGCCTATTACTTAATGGGCTTTGGCTTTCCACTTCTGGGTTTCTGCATCTTTTGTATATAAAAATGTGTCACACTTCCAAGTATTGGCCTCCCACCTTTTCTTTTCAAGCTCACACTTCAAATCTTCATGTGAAGGCTGAATATGGTAAAGCTTTGTTCCTGTGTAAATATTACCTCACTGTTTTAAGGCAGTAGGAAACCCAAATTGCAGTTTTTTTTTGGAAAATAGGAAACTGGTTTTAACAGGAACCCGGTCCATCATAAGATGCATCTCTGACAAAATTTGGTAAATTTAGCTGCAGTCCATATTTTTTGAGATATTGCTATAACACTGTCAGGGTTGATGCCACTCAGAGGGCCGCCAAATAAATACACTGAAGTTTCATCAAAATTTAAAAAATATGAGGGCCGGCTGAAAATTTCTAAGCCTAGCTGTGAAAGACCCATGCAAATTCAATGGTTATTATTTATTTCTCAACATAGTCCCCTTCTAGGTTTACACACTTTTGCCAGTGATGCTGCAAGACATGGATGCCAGTCAAGAAGAAATTTCCTTCAGCCACCCTAAAAAAGTCATTTACACTGGAAATGACATCATCATTACTAGGAAAATGGCAACCGGCTAGTTCCTTTTTCATTTTGGGAAACAGGTAGAAGTCTGACGGGGCTAAATCAGGTGAATAAGGAGGAGGATGGTCAATGAGTTTGCAGCCACAATCATGGATCGCTGACATGGCAACCACCGATTTATGAACAGGAGCATGTCTTGATGGAATACGACTCCTTTAGTGAGCATTCCCCATTGCTTAGCTTTGATAGCTTCACGCAACTGTCTCAGTAGGTCAGCATAATATT
Source organism: Hermodice carunculata (assembly GCA_964020975.1). NCBI lineage: Eukaryota > Metazoa > Annelida > Polychaeta > Eunicida > Amphinomidae > Hermodice > Hermodice carunculata. The sequence continues at coordinate 87,398,204 of OZ026616.1, read as the reverse complement.
TTCCATTGATAGTCTGGCTTTTTCAAGATAGTCAATCAGCAGAATACCCTTGGAATCTCAAAAGACTGAAGCCATCGACTTTCCAGCAGAAGGAACAGACTTGGCTTTTTTGGAGGGCGGTGATCCTGGATGCTTTCATTGCTTAGACTAAATTTTGGTTTCTGGTTCAAAGTGATGAATCCAGGTCTCAACCATCGTAAAAAATTAGGCCAAAAAATCATTGGGATCTGCTTCAAAACAGCATAAATTGTCACAGGACCCCACAAAAATCCCATGTTTCTGATCTGCTGTCACCCATCTTGCAGGAACTTTTGTCATTGCCAACTCCTTGGTGTTAATGTGCTCAACCCTCGCATGACAGATGCCGACAACACTGGCAATATAACGAGTGGTCAATCATTGATCAGCCATCACCATGTCATGCACTCGGGTAATGTTTTCGAGAATGGTTGCTGCTGAAGGACTTCCTGGACGCGCATCATCATCAAGGCTCTCTCTGCCACGCTTGAAATCTGCAGCCCACTTCTTAACAATGGAACAGGAAGGGGCAGCATCACCTGAAGTGGAGACCCTAACAACATGTATCTGTGTTGAAGTTGTTTTTTTAGTTGCAGGTACTTCATGACTTCCCTATAGCCAGTTTTGTCCATTTCAGGTGATTTCAACGGGTAGGTTCATTATTATTATTATTTAATATAATAACCCATGTGTGGGTATACAAGAACAATGGCTTAATTGGCCTGTTAATAACTGAATACACAAGTCATGCCCCAGTTGTCTTGCCTGATGTCTGGCAAGGGTGCGGGTATTTTACAAAGAAATACACTAGGCAGACACACATTTCCCCTAAAAACTGCCCACAGATACCAGGGATACACTTTGTATGAAAAAATGTTGAAAAAAAAGTTTTACAGTCATACTAGTGCTTTAGATACTTAAATTCTGAAATGTTCAGTCAATGGTGGAATATACATTTTATTCAAATTTATCAAGGTTTGCAGGAGTTTCTATTGTTCATGTTCTCTCGTGCATTTCATGCCCATACACTGTTTAAAGGGCATTTCACAATAACTGTGACATAGTTATAAAAAAGAAAAAAACAAAAACAAAACAAAAAAAAAAACAAGGCATAAGTGCCAAACAGGGGAAGGGTTTCACAATCTATCCAAGCTGCCCAATAAACAAAATTACCAGGAAGCCTTTTATGTTTTGCATTTCAGCTTCCTTTTAAGTTTCACTGGAATAGTGAATGACATGTCTGGGGATTGTATTAACAGAGGTTGCCACATTTGCCACAACATTGATAACATTGCCATTTATTTTCCACTGCCCTCCACATTTTGCTGGTCTCAACTGCATGAATGGTATACGGCTTGCAACAAGTCTCTCTTCCAGTTCTGTCATTCCTGTTAATACAGTGGGTAACTTCGGAAACGACATTCCATTCGCAACTGCAAATGTGGGCACCCCAGCATTTGTCATTTTGCTATCTTCTTCTTGAAAAGTCCCTGGAAGACATGTGGTGGGGCAAGTTTGTGGAACTGGATTTTCTTCTACATCATTTGCGATTTTAAGCAAAAGGACACACAAACTCATTCATACAATGTACACTGTATTTGTTTTTTTGTACCAACAATCTGGCAATAACTTGTTACTAATCAGTTACAACCAACGTAACTTATTACAAAGTTTTGGTGTTGGAATATTTAATATGCGGAAACCTGATCAAGGCACTGCCCATGGCAAATTATCACACTTTCCTTAGATATGTGTAGTAACAGAGTTATTGAATAACATGGCTCATTGATCATGGCTAGATGCTGGCATTGTTTTGGAAAACTGTGGCAATGCAAAGTCTAACATTTAGAATATGTTATGAATAAGATATCTGGCACATTGATCAAGGCATAGACTGTGGCACTTTTCTTGGCAATATGCGGCAAAACATAGATATTCTATGTTAATATACTCAAAAATGTGACCCACAAAACATGGAGAGGCAGTGGTACAATTTTGGCAATGTATTGCAATTTCAGATGCTGCATAGTGTTAATATTTGGCAAAAGTACAATTTTTGCTGCCAAACGTGGTCAGCGGTCAGTAAAATTAAAATGAAGTTTTTGTGGTCAGCGGTCAGTCAAAATCAAGCTTTTTGCAGTCAATGGTCAGTCAATATCAAGCTTTTGGTAGTCAGCGGTCACTATACAAAACGCAAAAAAATCTGTGGTAACAATGGTTAACGCCCCTTCTAAAAACTTGCAGGCACTTCAAATGGAATCAAAGCAAGATTTGACGATACCGGCATGCAGACGTCCGATCAATTTTCTATGCTGGAAGCGTAAATTTACCTAACTTGGAAACGGCCATAAAATCAACTATAAACCCCGGTAATATCACTCACCGTCAGGCATATGTTCTTAAAAGGTCTTTAGGCTAATATTAGGAGGAAATTTGTGTGTTATCATGCTTCAAAGTGTTAATATTATTGCTTCAACTTCGCACGTGTTTACTCGCAACAGCGAGGATGTATCCATGTTGACCTAGTTGCATGATGCATCATGGGAGTTCTTTCCTCTCTCTTTTTTTTCGTTCCGACCGCGATCAGAAATTACCGATGTTCGATGTTCATAAACACGACAACGTGGTTTTGTAAAGCGATCACAATGAAGCATGAGTGTATTTTCAGGTACAAATAATGATGGAATCTGTTAATCTGTATCGCCAAAGCAGCCAGTTGTCACCCTTTTTACAGTGGTTTAAATGTAAACCGCTAGCAACCAAATTGACCGCATCCATCATTGTATTTTATTTTTTTTTTGCCATGACAATGCTGCAAGGCCATTTCGATATAATTTTCACATTTTATTTTTAAATTTTGGGCCAGTATTTTCCATAGGAGCATGGTATTGTTCAGTCAGCCTGAGCACTGAGGATTTAAGAAGCCCCGTGCCAGGCCAGCCAGTGATGATGCTTTAGAAGTTGTTGCAACTTATTGACAGCTGGGCGGATTAGCGTTTCCCTTGAAGTCCAGTCAAACGCAGGTCCCGGTGGGCCATATTTGCATACCTGTTGTGACTGGTCACCTGCTGTATGCGGTCACTCTTACTTGGCAGAAGGGGGGACCGCATACAGCAGGTACTACTGTACCTTGATCAGTGATTAGGTGCCTATTACCGTTGTTTACCTCAGTTTTAGCCGCACTGCAGCACGGCTATTTTCAACGTAAGAGGAACATTATGATTTGTGCAATAAGCCTCATGTGACCTACACCATGACAGGGAGGAGTACGTACACGTATTTGGTTGCGATGAGAAGGAATCAAAATAACTTTGGACAACGAACCCCTCCCAAGGCATATATCCCTTTGCATGATTGGATTAGAGTCACGGTCAAGGTCGCCGAAAATTTGCGTGAAAATAGTAGTTCCCGGTTGATATTCATGCGAGCAATGTGGGGAAACAAAATTGAACTCATTTACAGATGACACGTCATTCACAGTAATATTTACATGGTTGTTACACTGTTTCAACAAATATTGTGAGTCTTTGAGCAATGTGGGGAAACAAAATTGAACTCATTTACAGATGACACGTCATTCACAGTAATATTTACATGGTTGTTACACTGTTTCAACAAATATTGTGAGTCTTTGTTTCACTGCTGCATAAATTGCCATGTAACAGCTGCCATACAACGGGACAATATGCACTCGTTGCAAGATACTAAAACGGTGCCTCTTCACTCATTGGCAAAAAACAAAGAATACTTTTTTTTTCTGCACTACTTGAATGAACTATGTTCTCAACCTCTTCATATTAACACAGGCCACGATTTATAACTATAACGATTTTTTTTAAAAATCAGGAACTGTGGTTTCCAGGCTTTTCTGACCCCCAACAACTATCCCATAGGATATGTCGGTGGCAAGGTCTAAAGACTCTTCCCCCCAAAATGGGCCAAACTGACTGAGCCTTATAGTATTTGAAAGATCACATCTTGAAGTATCAGAAAATGATATTGATTATGCAGTTCTAGCCCTGCATTATATATTTATTAACCTGTATTATTTATGCAAATTAACACTTGTGTGTTATGGACAGGACAATTTATTTTACTATGTATCTCAAAATATGCATATGTTTGTGGAATATTTTATTTAACAGACATGAGCACCTGGCTGACTAGTTGATCAAGTACCCTGGTAAAGATGGCGAACTATTAATAATAGGTAATATACAGTCTGTCTTACATTCATAATGTCCTGTCTGTGACATTTTATGTGAAAAAGTTTTGACACCTACTACAAAAATATTATAAAAGTACATCTTTTCATATTCTCTGTTTTCAGTATGAAGCCTTTCTCAGCAGCCATCAAGAGTTTGGAAATGTTGCTTATAAATATGAAATTATTAAAATCATAAATTGTCAAAGAGAGGACAGACTTGTCATGGACAGGACAGCCATTCCCAAGGAACACACTAAAAAAGGGATATGTACAATAAATGACAACTGTTCAAACAAGAAAAATGAGGGAAGCTTGTGATGTGAAGTTGCACAGTCTGGATAATCCTTTGAAGGTCAGAATTCTCTTTTCGCGACTATGTTGACCTGTCAAAGTCTGTATACTTTGTGGGCACCTCTTGTATGGAACATACATGTATTCCTAGTTTTCATTCTACAAATGATGACATAACATGAAATGTGCTTTTACAATGTATGCTGTGAACATTCAAAGATTCTCAAGCCCTGACAGAGACAAGTTGATAAAATAAACAGAGCTTGTCCATGCATAGCTGTCATTTACCCCCTCATGTTGCTAAGAGTGGGAAGGGGCGGCACTGTTCACTGTGCTTGTTCAGTCTTCCGATTGGCTGCTGCGTATATCACTGTCTCAGTCAGAGTAGATCTTGTCTCAAATCACAGAACTCGGCAGTTTACCAAAAGGATTAAGTCACTCACATTAACGCAAAACAAACAATTTATTTATTTCAGGCAGAATGCACTCATGCTTGGACCCACAGACAGTAGTTTGGTTCCTTTTCAAAGTATGCTACAATCAATCTACGCTCAATCTCAGTCCACATGCCAAACTTTACCACGTTTGCATGTCTTAAGAAGTGAGTTACCATCGAAGTTGAAAAAGATGATTTTTTTTTATTGTTATGATGAAGTAAGCTTAAACACTACCCATACAACTTCTGTGGAAGTGATAAACAGAAGTTCATGTTTGATGTTAGAAGTGAACTTGTCATGTAAATTCTGCTTCACCTGCATCAATATGTGAACTTTCTGAGCCAAAATGAAAACCAGTAAACACAACAGGTGAATGAATGCCCTCACAAACCCTTGAACGTAAATGCCTTGACCCCCTGGTGACCTTGAAAATAGGTTCAGGACACTGAATGTTGAACTCACCCTAACTTTCCACCAGATGCTTTCAAGTTCCACAATGAAGTTCCATCGTGGTAGCTCAATTTGTTCAAAAGTTATAATGTCTGCAAGGGTGATGGATGAATAGACACCACCAGGACAATACGCGTCAGCTGATAAGGTGAAGGGGCAACAAGAGGACTGTGACAGTCCTGTGCTCAGCTGACCTCACATTTACATGCACAGACTGAAGAGGTCCTGTGAACTATACATGAAGGTCACCTGTGTTTCAGACCATCATCACTATTGCTTACATGTACACGTCCCCTTGCCAATGGTAAAAAAAAATACAGAAAAATCGCAGCACCACCTGTTGAACAAATTAAGGTCTAGGGGTCCCCACAAGTGTCCCTACACAATTTCAAAGCAATTGGTTGAGCAGTTTTCTAGAAGATTTTTTAAACATTTTGCCAAAAAATCAACAAAATTCATTAAAAAACAAAAATCACAAGACCATGACCATTTGAACAAACTTGGTAGACACCCACCCACGGCACATCCCCACCAAGTTTCAAGTGGATGTGCTTGATGGTTTTCGAGAAGTAAAAAATGTGAATTTCCTTTGCAATCCCCATTCACTTACATGGTAATCAACAGAATGCATGCATTAAGAGACAAACACCTGAATTGAAAAATTCGTTAAAAATTAGGCATCACGAGTATCTTCACCTACTGAATAAAGTTGTTTACCCCTCCTACAAGCTACATTTCCACCAAGTTTCAGAACAATCTGAGTGATGGTTTTGGAAGTCGTCGAAAATGGCCTCATTAAATTAACAAAAAAATTGTAAAAAAAACCCAGAAAAATTACAACGCCACCTGTTGAACAAATTACGGTTTAAGAGTCGCCAAATGTGTCCCTATGCAATTTCAAAGCAATTGGCTGGGCGGTTTCAGAGAAGATTTTTTTCAAAATTTGGCCACAAAAAGAACCAAAAAAAAAACAAAAAACAAAAAAAACCAAACATCAATGGAGCGTCACCAGTTGAACAAAATTGGTAGAGACTTACTAGAGGTACATTGCCACCAAGTTTGTAGTGAATCTGGCTGACAGTTTAAGAGAAGAAGTCCAAAATGTGCATATGCATTAGATGCCTATTGATTTACATAGTAAACAAGAAGAATGTATGGGGTTACTGATAAGTACCCAAAATAAAAAATTTGTTAAAATTAGGATTCCATAGTAACACCATCTAGTGAACAACCTTGTTAGGCCCTTCCACAAGGAACATTCCTGCAGCCTTTCAGCAAAATCTGAAACACGGTTTTGGAGAAGAAGTCGAAGTTAGCAAAAACACAAAAATTCATAAAAAATTTGCAGCGTGACCTGGTGAACAAATTAACAACCAGGGTTCCCCAGCAGTGTTTGTGCGTGATTTTGAATGCAATTGGGTGAGCAGTCTAGGAAGATTTTTGAAGATTCCCCCCCCCCCCCCCCGAACAAAAAATTCATAAAAAATATAAAAATCATTGGAGCATGACCATTTGAACAAACTTGGTGCATACCCACTAGAGGAACACTGCCACCAAGTTTGAAGTGAATCTGGCTGATGATTTCGGAGAAGAAGTCGAAAATGTGAATTCCTATTCATTAATATAGGACCTCAAAAAAAGAAATTCAAATTTCATAAAAAATCAAAACATCAATGGAGCATGACCATTTGCACAAATTTGAAAATGGTACACTAGAGGAACTTTGGCACTTAGGCACCAAGTTTGAGGTGAATCTGCCTGACTTGTTCAGAGAATGAAGTTGAAGTGTGAACCCATCAAGGGCAGACACACAGACAGACACATGCCCGCACAGCTGACGGATTGTCCTAAAAGCTCAGCTGGACTGTGGTCAGCGGACTAATAAAACTGGAAGTGATCTGTTTGGATACTCCATGCAAGTTATGCTTAACAAAAGCTTATTTCCACCCTATTGTGGATAAAATAGATTAAGTTTTTCAGATTTTTGTGGTTTTTAATGGCATTTTAACATTACTATCTTATTTTCTTTGTACGATTTAGCAATAATGAATTTGGGTTTTGTGCATCCTCAAGGGTGCAACAGCTCAATTTTAATGTGGCGAAGGGCCCTTTTGCTGTGGTATGGGATATAATATATCATGTCCAGTTTATCCCTGGCAAACCAATCTGAATGTCCACCTGCTTGTTACTAATGAAATTACAATCTGGGCAAGTAACCATTTCATAGGTACACATCCCACAGGCATCCAAAAATATTGCTTAAATTACACATACAAAATAGATGGATGTGTGTATCAGAGCAGGAGCCAGTAAAATATCAAAGTTACCTGCCCTGAGGACTACAGAAACAAAGACAAGTCCTGGTTACGTGAAGCTTCAAGGCCGAGTATCTAAATACTGATCATATAGAATGAATATTTCAATGACAGGCCAGCTGTCTGTGTGTCTTCCTTTAGATGTATGTACCAAAAATATATATAGTAAAACCTCATTACAATAATTATGCAGATGAAGTTTTAAGGGCCTTAATTCCCTTTGTCATTTGACTCATTTATCTGACAAATTCAGATATTCGATCCATTTTGAGAGGGAACAGATCATGCTATCACAACCAGGTTTCACTGTATCTGACATATCCTTACCTGTGCTGGGCGTCACGTTTGTGCGTCTTGTGGTGGGTTATCTCGGACATGCTGACTCCATTCAGAACTGCAGAACACTTACTTCCTAATGATGAGGAACCTGGCGTTGCAAATTCCTCCTGGCTTGACATCTTGATTCTATATACCTGAAAGAACACAATTATATCAACCTCATTGAAATGTAAGCTAAAACGAGGCCCATGGGCTTAGTGCCCTGCTGGCACTGTGGCCATACTGCACGGACATCTTCATTTCAAAGTTGCGAGTCCTCAAGTGGCTTCTGAACATGTGAAGCTTATATGAATTTAGTGTCTAATTTGCCCACTAGATGGCACTTCACCCCCCATGTAATCATAGCTTATTTGTGCAATTCCTGTGATTGATATTGTTGCATGTGCAAGGACAATGTGAGTCCTCAACTTTATGTCCTTAATTGACCTTGGGACAGAAGATCAAGGTCACCCAGATTATGTAATACAAGGCCTATGGGCCTGGTGCTGTGTTGACATTGCCATAGATGTCCAAGCTACACCCTGCCATTACAAAATCACCTTTTTCAACTTTACAGGCATAGTGACCACACAAAAATAGGTCAAGGTCACTGATATTACATAACATTCTAGCATTGGACATGGTCTATATATCCTAAAAATTGGCAAGTCTAATCTAATGACTTTTCAAATACATGTATGGAATTTTATATCTTAAAACACATTCTGGCCCATAATTTCTGTTAAAAACCTGACCTCCCCCACATTCGCATCAAATTCAGTGAAGATCTGCCAAAAATTAAAGATGCTAGAAAGTTCATAAAATTCACATAATATTATATTGAAAAGGACCTAGATTTTCATACACCCTATAAGTCTGGCAAGTTATATTGGGCTAACTTGAAAACTGTGGATGGTATCGTGCTAACAAGCAAAAGTTTATGGACGGACAGACAGACAGCCATGCGGGGTCACATAAGCTCTACGACCTTTGGTCAGCAGAGCCAAAAATGCACAATGTGACAGGACATAGTTGACTCAGATTAACAGCACTGTACAGTTTACTGCCAAGATGACATAAAGATCTGCAGCCGTACATAAATAACTTTTATGTATTCAGCTGCATGACACTTCACACAAAAACCTATTTTATACAGCTGACTCAAAACAAACATCATATACAAAATATATATATATATATACATTATATGTACACCTACATGTTTATGTAAAATAGGCTGATACTTGAACTCATACTGGGACAATGGCTGACCTTGCCCAACAAACTCAATCTGTCCTGCATCTTAATCACACAAACAAAAAATATTACAGAAAATGAACAGGAAAAAGAACCACAGGACTGTGACAGTCCTGTTCTCAGGTGACCTAGGATACAGAGACTGAAGTGGTCCATTGACCTGTTATAGCATCAAGGTCACTTTTTTGTAAGATTTTACTGTTTGCAATATCAAAGTCTTCACTCACTCACAGTGCAGGAGTGATCATTTTTTAGATGAAAAGTGACAGAACCCACCACTACCACGATATAAGCCAATATGCCTGTTTGACCTTTCAAGGTCACTCAAGGTCAAAATTAACACCACAAGGAACCCAAAAGGAAATTTCTTTTAGCTGTTTAATAGTAACTGTAGGGCTGAGATCCACCACTATCATGATATAAGCCAACATGTCAGTTTGACCTTTCAAGGTCATTCCAAGTCAAAATTAAAATTTGGTGAGGAAAAGTGGGCCACCTTTGAGTTTATGATACGAGAAAACACTACCAAAGGTAGATGGTTTAATTCTGATCGTCATGTACTCATTGCAGCTGTGTGTTCAGGGTAACTCTTTCTCCCTTTAATTAATTAAAAATTGAGTCAACAGCTTATATTCCGTTGGCATGGTCAGCACTCAACCCATACCATAGGAAGATGCTGACCCAAGACTTGTTCTCTTGATAGGTCTCATTTACAATTCTCACACAGGTTTTCTTTTCCTGTTACTGTTCAAATTGGTGAGAAAACTGATGCCACCAGCTGGTTCAGGGAAAGGGTTAAACGTGACCTGTGGGTTACCCACAGCTGTTGATGCACACACGGACCATTATGTTATTCCATCCTAATGATCTCTGCGAGACCAAATGGCAACACTGTGAAAACACACAGCTTCCATACTGAGTAAAACATGCTAGAACACCTCAGTTTACCTTGATAGGATACCTAAAGAAATCAGACCTTGCTCTGCATGAGGACAACCCAAAGTATTTATTCTCCTTGCACCCTCTGGGGCCTGACACTGATATATCAGCACATATTTTTTTCCACTAAAAACTGAAAAAGTACAGAGCCATTTACCATAAACTTTTGCTTCTTTTTTTTTTAATCCACAAAAAATGATGGAATAAGTGACCAGCTGTGCCCAGCACACTCTGGATCCATGGAATCCAGATGTATGTCAATGAATGTACAAATGATGATGATGATGATGATGATGATGATGGTGGTGGTGGTGGTGGTGGTGGTGGTGGTGGTAGTAGTAGTAGTAGTAGTAGTAGTAGTAGTAGTAGTAGTAGTAGTAGTAGTAATAATTATTATTTTATTGACAAATAGGAGTCAATAATGACTCATCAGTCATACAATCAATAAAAAAAAAATACATACTAAGCCATAATGGTAGTATTAATGAAGGGTCTGATTCAACTAAAATAGCTACAGTCTAGGAGGGATTATGGGATCTAGAGGCAAGCTGTTGGCTGAGTCCCTAGACAGTTCATTTGTTCACTGCAGCACCTAATCTGTTCATTGTGGCATGAAACCATCCTGCTCACATATACAGTTAATCCACAGGACTTGAGTGAATGAACAATTGAGTTAAAACCTGGCAAGTAACATAAATTTTTTTTGACACCTATTCTGACTAATTTTAGTTACCACTTGTATAAAAACCCGCCGGTACTTTTGGACCTGTATCCACTATTGGGGCAACCTTCTCCCCTAAGCTCTATCTTTCACTCAACAGGGGGGCTTGGCAGGTCCGACAAACAGTGCTCCTTAATTCATAGCCTGGGGCGACTTCCGTGTCGGATATAAAATCCTTATTCTGGGGCTCACTGCTGCCTACAACTGCTATTTGTACGGCGTTGTATTTTCATTTGCAGGTAATGCTCACTCTGGACAAGTCCCATTTTATATTGTACATTACATTCATCCGACAAATTAACACTAATCATACATATATTTTGGATACTACCTCTTCAAAAAATCAAATTGGGACTAACCCATAATGGCTGCCATTTTGAAAATTCTGGATTCTGTACCCAATGGTTTGTACTAAATAAGGATAATATTGGAAAGATCTTGGGGGGGGGGGGGGTTATAATATATGAAACCAAAAGTGTCTATTTTACAAATATTCTCAACACCCATAATGGTATGATATAAATGCTGTGGCTGCGATTCACTTTGACATTCAAATCAAATGTATTTTTGTGCGACTATCCCATCACGCAAAAGGTACAATCTCCAAATGTCCCAATGCTCGTGTTGTAGATACTTGTAACACAGACATTTTCAGGCTTTGGTTTCGAGATTAAAGCAGGTGAAGCCCTCCCATGCACAGTACATCATTATTATTTATCATTTAAATACATAATTAAATGCTAATTTGGACAGTGGTTCCATGATCTTAGGCTCTTGCTTTCAGGATAGATGTAAGCATTTTTTCCCTCTGTCACACTTTCTTTCTTTGGTGGTTGGGCAGTGCAATTTATCCTGGATGTGAGCATTTATCTTTCATTCTTTTTTTCTTTCTTTGGTGGTTAGGCACTGCTTTTCCCCACAATGCATTGTACCATGTTTCATCACAAGTGGTATCAACGTGCATGATTTGAATTGCCAGGGCACTGTGTCGCATTTGGATTTGTAACTAACCATGACAACTGCTTCAGACACAACCAAGCCGGCAGACTAAAGTTAAGATAGTAAGTCATGTTTTAAAAGTTTTTTAACGACCGTTTGCCCTGTTAACTATCAGATCAGACACCTTGAACCTAGCAAAATAATCAAATATTATGATAACAATCACCAAACAACCAGGGCTATGCTGTTTCATTGAACAACTGTGGCTATGCAGCTATACTGTTTCCCCGGCCCAAGACAAGTTAACTCTCTAGACAAGTTGAAATAAAATGCCGTGTCTGAGTTGACTTAACAGCAAAATAATGGCATACGACCGCCACTTTCTCAATAAAATCTCTCAGCCAGGGTTGATTAATTTTAGGTAAGGGTGGCTTGACACTTTTTTTTTTATGTTTCATAAAATTTATTTTGGGTCGAGTATTTTTCAGTAGGGTCAGTCGGGTTACCGGAACCACACGTACATTTCTGTTAGGCCTTAGAAAACTTGGACATTTGTTCAAACGTGTTTATAATGGATGTTATTTCCCCTTTTACATAATACCTCAATTGACATCAGTTTAATTTGGTTGATTTTTTTTTTTTTTTGATGTTTCATACAATTTATTTATGGTTGAGTTTTTTTCAGGAGGGTTGGTCAGGTTATCGGAACTACGTAAATATTTCTGTTAGGCCTTAGTTAACTTGGACATTTGTCTAAACAAGTTTAAAATAATGTTCTTTTCTCTTTAACACATTACCTCCATTGAACCCAGTTAATTTGTTACCAGGGCACAGCCGGAGGTACTTCTTTACAACAAACACCTACTCCCTCTGCATGTATTTGTAACATCTTCCTGAGTATATGATGTTAGTGAAAAGAGTTTGGACTTCTCCATGCCACGGAACCTGCACAGGTATCTAGATACCTGTAATTGTATTTCAGGTGAACATACACATGCCATAAGAGTTTGCACATGTTGTTTTGAATTTCATTATGATCACCTCATGACCGACTGCAGTTTAGTGTAAGTTCTCAATCAGTTTAACCTGTGCACTATCAGCGGTTGGAACCAGGCACCTGTGTAATCCACCCTATTTCTCTCCTATCATATGCAAACTTTATGACATGAGCAACACAAATTCTAACCTGCAACCTTTAGGTGTTGCACACACATAAGTAGCATGTTTTATCTCACCTGAACTAGATTCTTGCTATCACTCCTTGTGTTTTTCCTTGATCATTTCACATGAACCCTGCCAAAACCACCTTGAGGTAAATGTCACCGGTTTCAACTGTTTCTTGTTAATTTCTTATTAATTAAAACATTTGATGCCAACATACTGGATCACCACAGGCCTTGGGAAGCCTCTAAATGGAGCATGTGGTCTGCAGGCATCACACCAGAGGTCACTCTCCCATCCCCTGTATCTATTTCCTGTAGGTGGTGACACCTGGGCAAGACAAACCTAGTTAAGTTCAATGGTTGAAAGCGTAAGGTGACACAGGAAGCAGGTGTCCCCATCATGAACGATGTGCCTGTTTTCAAGTACATGTAGTCCTCTCCTACAAGAGATTTGCTCCTGTAAATTTGCCATATTAACCAAAGTTGACTTGGCATGCATATGGTAGAAATGAGGCATAATGAAGGACACATGTGACAGTAGAGAATGAGTTTAAACATTCTCTAGGCATAGCGTTGGCATAGATAGATCTATGTATGCATCTATAGGTACTTCAACCACTGCCAGAGGAATAAACAAAACACAGTTGTTACGATACTTAGGATGCCCCGACAGTGAATCAGCAGCTGTAAGTAGCATTATGGATAGCATGCCACAGATCAAGCACATGCTTCCTCTCATGAAGCAACCGGTTTTTCTGATCATCCCCACTTTTCACATCTTGTCTGAAATCGTGAACATTTCACCTTGGGCTGTATACTTACATCTTGAAACAAATACCAGCCACTGCAGACTTGATCAATTTTACTATCATAATACTTTATTCACATATTTTTGGCAAAAGCAGATCTTTGTTCTGTTATTTACAGATATTCCTCAGTATTTTTCTGGGTCAAACACATCTGTATCATTTTGGCCACCAGCCACACGTGTGGATATGTAACCACTTCTGGGGGTCTGCAGGGACCATACAGCATGTACCTACATGAATATTTTAATGCTTTACTGCAAGTGTTCAAGAAGAGATGGGTTTGCATTCTGGCTCCTCTGTCTCATTGTCCACTTAATTGCTTCACTCACCAACAGAACTTTCTTGCATTAAAAATATAATGGTCTGAATCACCATCAGACCTCCTCAACCTGGGTAAAAAATATGACCTTGAAAATAAGTCACAGTCGCTGCATGTCAAACTCGGCCAAGCTTCTGATGAGATGCTTCTACAGGACAAGTTTCATGACAGTAGCTGAATTTGTTCCGTTATTGTGTCTACAAGCTTAAGGGGACGCATGGACACACACATACAGAGGCAAGACAAGAACCATACCCTGTCTGCTGGTCAGGCCACGGGGTAAAAATGACAAGTTTATTTAACAATGGCAGCGTAACATTCACGACAAACCTGGCCGACTTTAATCTTTGCATGTACTTGAGGTGGTAATGTATCTGCAAAATTTATTTGGGTTCAAACCAGAAGTATTTCCTTTCTTGGTGAAAAGGGTAAAGACAACAATACCAACAGGAAAACCATACGTCTATAACTGAAATAAGAAACTTGGACACCATGTTAAAAGGTATATGGACTCCCTCCCAACCAGTTTCAGCATCTTGTATGCCTTCATCTGGGGAGGACAGGAGCATTTCTTGGTGAGAATACAAAGATTGTTGTGATTGACTTGGTCATTATCTTCTTGCACTGTTAACTGCACCCCATCATTTACCCCTCCCAGGACACACTCTTTGTATCCCTATCTTGTATGTAATTGATGAACCATTCCCAAGTCTGCAGCATTAGTGGGAATCTTGCGGCTTACTCCCCAAAAACTAGTTGCATGTCCAAAATGTTGTCTGCTTCAGTTTCTATTTTATTTCATTCTCAAACAAGACATGGACAACATTTCCCTGATTTTGTACAGGTCAAACGTTAGATGTATCTTACCAGTGACAAAGTTTTGTGGACTCAAGTGCCCTGGATTCCAGACAGAATGGGTCAAGGAGTCAATGCCCTACTTGCCACCAAATCTCCTGGGGTCCAGACAGAATGGGTCCAGGGGTCAATGCCCTACCTGCCACCCACTGAGCATGTATCAGGCAGGATTTGGGAACCTGGAGTGCATCTCCTATCTACTCCATTATAAACTGGCTAAAATCTGAGTGTCTTTTTGGGAAATTGGGTGTGCAAAACACACCTGCACACTGGCCTCGGGCCAGACAGAACAGGTCCCGGCATCAGTGCCTTGTCTGCCCCCTGGGACACCTGCTAACTCCTGGGAGAAAGAGTTCAATATAGCAAAGATTTTTGTTTGATCTTTGATATTTAAGGACTCTGAAAATCTGTTCCATCACAGAGTCACAAGTGACTATCATGGGGGGGGGGGGGGGGGTTTATGCAGTGTTGATCAACAGGTTACCAGATCATACCTGAGCCAACATCATGATGCTCTACCACTCCAACTGTGAATTGTAAATTACTTTAACACATATGTATGTGGCAGTTTGTGACTTATACTAATGCCAATGATGCCTGGAAAATGTACTCATTTTTACCCCCAAATCCTGGACAAGACTATAGCCAAATGCTTTCACCACCTTTCAAACCTGATTCCAGAGAGTACACATGAAAACAGGAGGTACTATTTATAATGTATATATATGCTCAATTTTAATTGTTACAAAGTAACAAACACAGGAGAACCTCAAACATAAATATGCATTACCTAGAGTGAGAGCTCTGCACCTTACACAAGTATCTAGGGTGAAAAATGACCTTGTACATGTACCTTGACAGGTGCTGGTGGCAAGGTACATCCATGGTTGACCTTTTTATTTCTACACTTGCAGAAAAACTGCTTGGCTGTCAGATATTGTGGATGCTTTTGCACTGGGAAAATATTGTTCCAATACTGTCAACAACTTCTGAAAATATGCTTAACTGGCAAGAAAGCAACTTGAAAAACATTCAGGTAACAGTTCACAGTCTGGAGGTCAGAGATGTAATGCTAATGCACATGCACATACTGACTTGGGTATTCTTTCAGCAGCCATAATGGGTTAAACCATGTTAATGGTATGGGGTAAATATATAACTGATAACAAGAGGCCCGTGGGCCTAATGCTCTGCTGGCATGCTGGCTATATTGCACCTCTTCATTTCAAAGTTGCGAGTCCTCAAGTGGCTTCTGACCATAAAAAGCTTATCTAAATTTATTGTATAATATGTCGACGAGATAGCACTTAGCTCCACATGCATTCATAGCTTATTTGTGCGATATCTGTGATGGATAGAGGGGCATGTGCAAAGACAACAATGAGTGAGTCCTTAACTTTATATCCTCAGTGACCATGGGACAGAAGACTAAGGTCACCCAGATTACATAATACAAGAGGCCTATAGCATTGGCCTGGTGCTGTGCTGACATTGCCATTGATGTCCAAGCTACACCCTGCTATTACAAAATCACCTCTTTCAACTTTACATGCATGGTGACCTAACAGAGTAAGTCAAGGTCACTGATATTACATAAAAATTGTAGCTTTGGACATGGTCTATACATCCCACAAATTTGGCAAGTCTAATCCAATTACTTTTCAAGATATGAAATTTTATATCTTAAAAAACATTTTGGCTCATAATTTCCATAAGGTTATAGGTGGCGCCACTAGAATCATTACTACCTTAGACTTTGACCTCCCCAACAGTCCCACTGAATTTGGTGAAGATCTACCAAAAATTAAAGATGCTAGAGTGTTCACAAGATTTTTTTTTTTATATTTTGACCTAGCCCCCAGATATGTGGCCTTTGAGGGGGCAGCAGGGTATGGGCACAGTGAGTTGGAGGGTGAAGCAACTGGAGGGCCCCCGACTGTTGGCCCCCTCAGGCCAACAGTCAGGGGCCCTCCAGTCGCGCTGCCCTCCAAACTCACTGCGCCCATACTCTGCTGCCCCCTCCAAGGCCACATGTCTGCGGCTAATTTTGACCCCGATATTATATAGTATTGTAGGTGGCACCACCAATATCAAAATGGACTTAGATTTTTATACACCCTGTAAGTCCTGAAAGTTATGATGGACTAACTTGAAAACTGTGAAACGATATTGCGGTCACAACATTTTCACATATTGACCCGTTATCACATAATACTATAGAAGGCACCCCCAACATTGAAGTCTGTGAAGATTTTTATGCACTTTGTAACTCCTACATGTGATATGGGCCAATCTCAACAATTGTGGGATGCAGAGCATTCACCTGATGAAACCCTATATTAAAATTGGCCATTTGACCTTACCTTCAACTCGGATTAAAAAATTGTTAGTGTTCAAAATATTCACCCCACTTCCATCTTTCCATGGTCTGTTTGTTCAAATTGGGCAATAACTGTTGGAGTTTTTGACGAAAAACAATAAACTTGGACAATCGCCAAACTCCATAATTACTGGGTTACAGTGACCCAAAAAGTAGGTCACCAAGTACAGTTTTATGTATTATGTACTCAAGTACAATGATCTGGAGGCTCAATTCTTTTTGCCATTGATGTCCAAGCTACACCCTGCTATTACAAAATCACCTCATTGAACTTTACAGACATATTGACCTCACAAAAATAGGTCCAGGTCACTGATTTTACATAACATTCTACTTTTGGCCATGGTCTATAGATCCTATAAATTTGGCAAGTCTAATCCACTTACTTTTTCAAATAAAGCATTTTACATCTTAAAACACATTTTGGCTCATAATTTCCATCAAATTATAGGTGGCAACACTAGTATCTTTAGCAATTTAGGCTTTGACCTCCCCCACAATCCTCCTAAATTAGCTGGAGATCTGCAAAAAATTAAAAATGCTAGAGTGTTCACAAGATTTTCACATTTTGACCCCTATATATACATAATATTGTAGGTGGCACCATCAATATCAAAAGGGGCCTAGACTTCCATACACCATACAAGTCCTGAAAGTTATATTGGGCTAACTTGAAAACTGTGGATGGTATCACGCTAATGAGTAAAAGTTTATGGACGGACAGACATGAGCAGTCGCATAAGCTCTGCAACCTTTGGTCAGCAGAGCTAAAATTGAAATGAAGCCATGCACCAAGGGATCCCATAATTTCATATCTCTTTTTCTCTCTCTCTTCTCTTTTTTCCTAACTGCACAACATGTTAATTATGACTGAAATATTTATATAAAATTGGTGAATCCAGTTCAATTTTATCAGTCAAATCCCTTTTTTTTTCCTTATTTGTTTTGAAATCTATAATATTCAAATATTAAGATGGGGGAGGGAGGATAAGTTTATGTTCTTCCTTTCTTTAAAAAATTAAACCATTAATGAAGGGGTGTTAAATTATTAATTTCTTCATGATTAATAAAACACTGAGGTGACCAGAAGCTGGTACTATTAGCCTATTATCCAAATGCTAATGTTTTGTTCATTTGGCTTTAACAAAATTTGTGAATGGCCAATTTATTTTAACATGAATTACTAGTACACAAGAATCTGGTCAAAAAATATTCTGCAATGATAACTCTTGTATTTCCTGATTTGGCTACAAATTTTGAAGGCCTTGATATGTCCCTGCAGAAACAATTTGTTAATTTTTGACATTGATCTGTGTTACCGACCCAATTCATTATTTATATACACGTTCTCGGCTGGCTGATTGATTGATTGATTTTATTCAGGTTCATATAATTACATTGGACTGTAATACATACAATTAGTGTTGAAAAGAACCTAGGATAGCACCAGAAAGTTTTAACAACTTATTTCCATGGTGGTCCTAAAACTCATATCTGGATAAAATATACACAAAAATTAAAATAGATTTCTCTCTCTCTATACATATATACATATAAAAAGAAACATGCAACAGTATCAGGTATAAGTAAAGGTATAAAACATTCGCCCATCAATATATATATAAAACATTCCAGATATTATACCTGCGTCACGTTACCCTACAACACACAAGCATAGTTGTACAAGAAGTTTCTATTTTCATTCTGGACTGGCTGAGCTGGTTAATGTAGCAAAGCTTTGCTTGTCAAAAAATACCTCCCATGTCATGTCGAATATACAAGACAATCTTTTGGTGCTTGACAATGACTGCTATAAACTGCTCCAGATTGCTATCAATTTATTAGAACACTGCCATGTTGTGCATGGATGACCAAACGTCAGTGTCTGGTCTGTTGAGGCACCAAACAACTTGCTACCAAATGATGGGGTGGCCATTTAGTAATTTTTAATATGCCAGACATCACAAAAAGTTATACATGTAATTTGTTTGTAAGTAATTTGGGTCTGTAACTATTAAATTTCTGTGGACCCAGGACCATGTTTTGTCAGCTCCAAAAACATATCATTATATTGACAGTAAAAAAGGTGTCAGTGTTTTGTGCCAACACCTAAATAAAAGGTGTCAGCCCTGAGGAATTTTTGTCAGAAAAAGCCCAGAGCTGATGACTTTTTGTGGTGCCTGAAATACACAACTGAGTTTACTGCATGACTGATGCACACGCGCCTGTCCCAGATTAAGTGAGGCCACAGTGACCCACAAGAACAATTGATCAGTTCATCCTTAACATATGGATATTCCAATTCATGCAAAATACACAGCTACACAGACGATCCCCGTTGCCCCCCCCCCCCCCCCCCACACACATACAAAAGACGCAAGTTAATTCAAAGTAGAATTCAAAAATCAACAAGACATAGGTACAGAACAATAAACTTTGAAACACAGTCAAGAATAAGGCCTACATCAAATCACTGTGTGTTTATCATGTCTCCAAAAGCAATATAAGCTTAGATTATAACACTGCACACTTTTCATGTCTCTAAGTACAAGTTAGATCCAGATTATAAACTTTCATATACATCTAGCCTCCAAATACAATAAGGCCTGGACAACAGAACTGCATGCTTCTCATGTTGCCAAAAGCAATATAGAGAAATATTATTATCTACTTATCATGTCTCCAAAAGCAATATTTAAGCCAAACTGCTACTATCATGATTACACTGCATATTAATTATGTCTCCAAAAGCAGACTTCTTTAACAAAAAGCACTGTCAGGACCATATCAAAATAATTTCATGCTTCCTCCAAAGTCCAGGTCATTTTGTCTAGACATGAAGATGATGGGCAAATAATTAGTTTCTAGAACATCTTTCAACTTATAGACCTGCACTTTATCTATGCTAATTGTTTCAGGTACCTTGAATGGTGTCCCTCCTGAACTCATTCCATCCTATAGCCACAGGCCTTGGTCAGTGGTTTAGCACTTTTATGATCACATTTACACATCCTAGGTCTATCTTTTCCACACTATTTTACCTGCAGTAAGAGAGCACCTGTTTGATAAGACCACTTTTATACCTGCCTTATTGGTGGTCTCTCAAAAGACAGACTACTCTGTTCCAATCTTGAGCAGAATAGTTTGTTTCTACTTACTTATAGGAAATTAACCCTTTAAGCGCCAAATTTTGGACGGAGTCAACAGGATTTCTCTGCATGCATTGGCACAATAAGCGCCGAGATAAGCTGTTGACCTGGGGTATTTCTCTGGAACTGTAGGCATGCTGGTACTTGAATGAAAGGTCTTTTTAATGAGGAATACGAATCTGGGATCCTTATGATAATTCAGACTTGTCTGACTTAAATAGATCAACTTAAGATGTGATTAGCACTGAAAGAGTTAAAAATGCAAGGAAATAGAAGACTGAACATGTTCAAAGTAGCATGTTCACTGATGAACACTGCTGTGGCAACTGTGTGAGCCACGACTTGTAGGCCAGAGCCCTCACTGGTGACTGTCTCGTGATGTAACATTGTACTTGACTGCACCTGTCCCCCATCACTGGTGGGTACCTGTGCTACAGCCTTGCACAAGAAGGCTAATGGAGTCTGGTTATTCTCAAGTTATACTTGTGATATGCATGTAAAGCAATCATGCTGCTATCTCTCAAGTACCACGCTCTGATAGCAGGCATGTGTTTCGGGTGTACGGGCACACCTTCCCTCCCACCAAAAAGGAGGAGGAGGAGAAGAATGGATCATTTGTGCCTTGTCCTCATGTGCATAGACATGCCACATATATAACTCAGTTGACATACTTCACAGTTGAAGGAGATAAAGGTCTCAATACAACTCAAGAGGCCAAGCTATTATGACGGCGCGCATAACTAACTATCCAATTTTATAAATGGAAATGAGCGAGTCTTTTAGGTTTACATTTCAACAAATTTTACAACAGAAATGAGCAGGTCAAGAAAACATCAAGATTAACACCTGTATATGTGTACATATACTCACTTCCAGATTTCTAAATATATTTTTAATCTAAGAAATGTACATTAATAAGTACAGAATGGAGGTTGGGTGTTTGGCTGTTGGGTTATAAACTTGACATATAATATGTGTGTTTAGCCAAGTCAGCAAAACTATCCATTCATTCTTCACACAAATGACACTACATACATATGATGTTTGCTTATAACACAAATTCAATCATACCATGGATGAATAATTGAGTTTATTCCTCCATACACAGCTTCTCAAGGAATATGTCAAAAACTGAAGGGTAAAATAAAGTGATAACACCAAACAATATCCACTGCAAACTGGATGTGTTGAAAGATTAACTTTGTGTGCGAGTCTCTACCTCAGTCTCTGAGGTGAGTACATTTTCATGTTGGTGTTTCTAATTTAAAGCTACATCTGACAGTTGTGTATTGGGGCAAATACACACCTTAGAGCTAATTCTGATCTTTCCTATTCCAGCATTCTGGGTTCTCAATTGCCTGCTTAGTTTGCTAAATGGGCTGTTGGTTTTGATGGCTTATTGGTCAGCAGAGGATATATGCAGTGGAGATACCAACCAAAGTCAGTTCTGATCGAAGGCATTCTTTCACAGAAGATTAGACAATATAATCTTGATGAATTGTACCATCCAAGGTGTAATCTGTTAACCACAGAGACAGGATGGGAAGCAGAGCGTAACAAAGGCATGTCTTATCAGCTGTCCTGTGTTGGCCCAGCAGGGTGATTTACATGCGTGAGATGTGCCAGCTTTTACCCTGAGTGACAGACAATCAGCAACTGACCTTGTCCCTGGTAATAGGGTTCATAGAGAAAGTACATTTAGTAGTGGGAGGTTCATTTGTGGCTTTGGGACTGAAAATAAAAGTGTCTGGTGTTCAGAAGTGAGAGATGTGAGGTTGAACATCCATGGACACCCAGGTGCCCACTAAATAACATGTAACATTGGCGGATCCAGCGGGGGGCCCAAAGGGCCTGGCCCCCCCCCCCTTTACAAAAGAAAAAAAAAGGAGAGAGAGAGAGAGAGAGAGAGAGAGAGAGAGAGAGAGAGAGAGAGAGAGAGAGAGAGAGAGAGAGAGAGAGAGAGAGAGAGAGAGAGAGAGAGAGAGAGAGAGAGAGAGAGAGAGAGAGAGAGAGAGAGAGAGAGAGAGAGAGAGAGAGAGCACCATTTTGCAGCAAAAATATAAAATTTTCCTGGGGGAGCATACCCCAGACCCCCCCTAGCAAGCTTCGCCCCTGTGCAGCTTCTATTGGGCCCCTCCTTTCTCAAATTTCTGGATCTGCCTATGTGTAAACACTTGGGACTAAAAAAAAATGTTCAGAAGTAAGAGATGTTTGGTAGTGGAGGTTTTACTGTATACACAAATATATATTATTGGTTAAAATTGCATCTCATATCTTAGAAACCATCAGTAAGTATTCAAATTTATGTTTAAATGTGAAATTTATAAAATAAAATCCGAACTGTAACTGATGTCATTTTTGAAAATATTATTCCAGAAAGGTTTATTTTAATTGTCAAGTTTTTTTAAGTACATCATGGGAAGAAAATACTGGCGGCAAGAGATCTTAGTGTTTGGTAATTTGCTAGTAAACTAAACAAAAGATATGACCTAAAAATACTGTAAATATGCTTTTTTTTCCGACCTTTTCGTGTATTTAAAAAAAAAAAAGTCACAGGATTGAAACAATGTTTTCCAAAGGAAAAAATTCCTGGGTGAATGAATACCTATACTGTGATATCACTAAAATGAATAAATAATAATAATAATAATAATAATAATAATAATAATAATAATAATAATAATAATAATAATAATAATAATGCTGATTTCTCCCTAATTTTTCTTGCAAGAGATTTTTTTTTATTTCAAACATGTATGTACAACTTCAGCAACAGAATGTTCATGAATAATGGATAGGCAGATTTCTACCTTGAGTGACGCTGATTGGGAAGTACATTATTACAAACCTAAAAGAATGAATTTTTAATGCCAGGAAAGTGCATAGATGGCTATAAAATACATGCTACAATTCAATAGCTGCCGAGGGCTCTGTCCCAGACTCCTGGCAAGGGCTTGCATCCCTCTCCCCCCACAGCTCACTTTAAATTAATTGCAGCAACCTCCCATTCAGAATTTCTGGATCTGCACCTGAGTACACTGAAGAATTTGACTTTCATGTGAGCTAGAATTTGTAAATGTGGATGTCACTTATTGTTCTCTGGGTTTTTGATCTGTGCGTAGTACATGTACATACAATACTCTCATTCCTATACTCAATACACAGACATTTTGGCATGCACAACATCCATCCGTATCTGCAGAATACGTGAAATACCAGGAAGTCATAGTCTCATACAATTCACAGCGTAGCCCGTTGCACTGGGTCAGTGGGACTCCCACATCAAAACAATGCTAATTTCTTCTCCTATTTCACACACATTTAGTACAAAATTGCACCACTTAACAGTGTTATCTGCACAATCTTCCTTACCTACCTGTGATCCCTTCTCCTCCTTGTATTATCAATCCTATGAAGCTAGGCTCTTTACATCACTGCATACCCTTGAACTACAGTGGTCCAATACCAGGCTGTGTTTACCAGGTTTACAGCAAATCATGCTGATGTATCCCTACTATTCCAGTTATCTGAGTTATTCAACATTCACCATTGCTTACAAGTACTACAGCCTCATCACCAGAACACGTCCTAGCCCCTTTTCCAAGTTCTACATCATATGTTAAACTGACTTCCAGGTTAACAGCATTGGCTTTACCCTTTGCCTTCCAAGCCCTACACCCTCAGAATCTTCTGAGCTGTATTCCCAGCTAGAAAAGGTCTCATCCCCCCCCCTCCCCCAAGTTAACATCACACTGAAGCTGCATGTTCAGGTGTTGTTGTTTGTTACTGGTTACCTCTTTCCTTACTTCCTGTCACTTAAAACCATCATACTGACAAAATAACTACCGTAAATATTAACCATTCCACCTAATAAGCACCTGGGACACTAAGAAATTACATGTATCATGTAATTTTGAACCATAAATTTAGAATCCTACTTTGAACATTACAGGAGAATTGTTGTGAAAAAGACGATTTTACATTTTGAAATTTTTGTCTTGATTTTTTATTTTTCAAATTCCAAGATGGGTGCTGGGGTGCTGGGGTGTGTGTGTATTATTTGGAGATTATGGTATATTCACAACTTTTCCTGCTCACTTAATCCACTTATACAGTAACATAATACGGAGCCTAACCCTCAGCTTACTATTTGGAGTTCGTTTTACATGTACCCACCCTCCCCATCACAGGTTATGGAAGCTAGGGCCAATGATTTTCTGGGTTTTTTTCCAAAACCGAAGCGGAATTGGTCATTTTTTTCATCCTTGAAACAGAATTTTATAATTTTTCTTATATGAATTATATATAAATATATAGCGTTGAAAGGAAATTTGAAAAATGTTTGCTGATGAAACGAGACTCCTCTTTTTTTTAAAAGGAAAATCATTGGAACTAGGAAGCACTCGGCTTCTTAAGCTTCATAAAATGACAAACATATAAAATCTGTTATGTGAGTAGTACATTGTATTGCTTACACTTCCATGTATGACCAAACGTCAGTAAACCAACTAACCAGTTATGATTTGACTGTTTCCTCATTGCCTACAACCAACCCTTAAATGAAACAAGTAAAATGCCATGAAATTGGTGTAACTGATACATTTGTCCCTGCTTGTTTTTATTTACTTTTTTATTTTTGGGTGTGTGTGTGGGGGGGGGGGGGCAGTGCAGGTGTAAATCTGACTTTGGCAGGTGTTGTCACTCTAGAGAAGATATTGTTCTTAGCTCTGGGCCCAATACCTGGATTTGGGAGGAACATCATTGTAGTACACTTTTTTATGCATGCATTCAGGTCATTGTTTATGGCTTGAGTTGTATTTAGGGTTCTAATTAGAAAAACAAGAGGCCCATGGCCCTAACGCTCTGCTGACCACATCACCAAAATATCATTTTCTGAAATGCATTCAATCCACAAACTTAAAAAATTAATCAAGGTTAGCCATATTATGCAATATCAAACTATGGAATTTTATATCTTAAAACACATTTTGGTGCCATGCATTTTGTCAAATTATAGGTGGCCCCACTTGTATCATAGGCTACTTAGACTTTGACCTCTTCCACAATCCCACTAAATTTCATGATCTATTAAACATTGAAGACGCTAGAGTGGTCACAAGATTTTCACATTCTGACCCATATACCATACGATACTGCAGGTGGCATCACCAATATAGACATGGAACTAGATTTTCATACATTTAATATGTCCAGAAAGTTATTTGGTGCTTTCTTAAAAACTGTGGAGTGTATCGTGCTTACAACCAAAAAGTTTATAGTCGGACAGACATGAGTGATTGCATAAGCTTTGCGACCTTTGGTTAGCAGAGCTAAAGAAAAAAAAAAACAAAAAACAAACCCCAAAAAAGACCCCCCCCCCAAAAAAACCCCCACGCATGACAGATAGTGTTGTATGAGTATTGAAATTCACTCCACTACCGAAGGGTAGAGAATTTCTGAAAAAAAGGTCCATGGGCCTAATGCTTTGAAGACATGTAATCTGACGACCATCAAAAAATTCATTTCTTGAATTGCAATCCTTCTGTGACCTTGAGAAAGTAGTTCAAGGTTATCCACATCGTGCAACATCAAACTTCCACATGATACACACTTGTGGTACATTTACAATCATATTAGGCTTATCTGTCTCAACATTTTGAATTTGGCATCCTTTTTTAAAGTAGTGCTTCATGATCTTGAAAAATACGTCATAGTCACTTTGACAAATTTTACAACAGCTGACACTTGGCTCGATGCACATTTGATGTAAATTTTGTAATTCCATCTTATTTTATTATTGCAATAATGAATTTAATATTTTTGATACCTATGGGGTTAGTTCCAATTATCATCAGTTGCACCACGACTTCACACCTCATAGACTTTTAGTCTGTATAACGTTCTTGCGATGGTGTATACCTATGTGTACATCGAGTTAGGATGTGATGACCAAAATTATTGTCCTGAAACGCATTCCCTTCATTGACTATGAGAAAATAGGCCAAGGTCATCTTTATAATCCAAAATTAAATTTACATATGATACATACTTGCTGCACATAGGACATTTGAAAATTCTCTCTACAAATATTGAACTTGATGTGTTTTGAATCAATTTTGCTCTGTATCTTGTGTACTTCTAGGTGATACCACCAAATTTGACATGTTTTTGTCCTTTTAAACCTGATCACCCAACCTACCAAGTTCCGTATACATGAAAACTGAACATCCTAAATATAGTCACATAATTAGCCCTTACATGATATATGTTTGTTGCATAACACTATACAGAAATGATTGATCATATCTTCACAAGCTTTCCAACTTTTAGTCAACAGAGCTAAAAATGATTTAGCCAGTTCAACTGACTGAAAAGAATATATGCCATTTTCTATTTTGCTTAGTGCATGTATCTCTACAGAGCTTAAGAATATTGTGTCATATATCCACCAGTTATCACTAGTTTCTCATACCTGTTAGCTGAACAGTGTGTAGTCAGATGACCCTCAGCACCAGTGGTTTCACTGCTGACCACTCATACCTACATACACATGAACATCTGCAGCATATACACAAACATTAACCCTCTAGGGACCCAACAGGGCAAATAATTTATGTGCTGCACCATCTGCCAATGTCTGCAGAAAGCCACAAGGTCAATGTTAACCCAAGCAGGCATTTGTAACGGACATTTATGATTTCCGTGACACTGGGAATGATAATAGTTTAGGTCAACAACTGTATGTCCCTCAGGCATGTTGTGATCTAAAGCCACAGGAAAATCTGTTGACTTTAGCCTATACTAAGGATCAATCCTCTCTCAGTAAATAAGCCCATCTCACTGTATACATTCAGCGGTCTTTACCAGTGTGCACATATGCCAACTTTAACTTTGCACACCCAGGAGTGCAAAACAGAATTTGCAATGAAATAATAGGCCCCACTTTACCAAGATGCCAAGATATAAAAACTATACTGAGATCAATCTGTCGATAGGTTTATTGGCCTTTACTGTATGTGCTCTGGGCTAAAGGGAAAATCAGACTTAGTCTTGTTCTGGGCAGGAAATAGTTAATGGCTCAACCCAAGTGTAAAGACTATGATTATTCATCCCGGCCTGCATATGAATACAATTAAATGTATTGTTAACCCTTATGTCTGTTAACAGTGAAGAGCTTTCCTTTAACCAGGTTGAATGTTTCAAGGCAGTCAAGAGGTGCCAAGGGAACCTGTCAAAATTGGGCATGCTGCCATATTAACCCTTAAAGTGCTAATCATGGATATAGTGGTTTTTTAATTACAGTTCAACATATAAGGGTTAAAAGATTAAAATTCCTCATGAAGATACCTTTCATTCAAATACCAGCAAGCATAGTCTAAAGCAAAAAGTAGTCTTAGTTAACAGCTTTCCTGGGGGCACTTTGCGCACAATGCATGCAAAGTGTCTCATGGAAAGCTGCTGACTCAGTCTTAAATCAGCACTTTAAGGGCTTAAAAGATCTCATAAATTTTTTGTTTTGGTTTACGCAAAACCTGTCAATAAAGTGCATGATCTCATGGTAGATCTTGTTTTAACTTGAGTTTATGAAAAGTTCATAACCAGTCATCCTACAATACTCTTCCAAGATGCAGATAACATTTACCATACGAGCACTCTTGGTTGCAATGAAACAAACGGGTTAAAACACTCCCAAATAAGCACCTATGGGATACATGCACATATAGTGGATATGCCTAATTATCATAACACCAAGCATTTAACAGACCTTGCTTTCAAGATCTCCCTAACTTTTACATCAGCACTTTAAGACTTGTGTCCTGTGTGAGATGAACAAATCCACGCTGCATGCTGGTAGCTGCATACGACCAAGGTGAAGTTGATTACCTGAAGACAAAACCCCTACATGTATTAAACTCAATAAAAGGTTAAAAAGATTTTAAAATCTACTAAAAGCATCCAGGGAGCCTACCTACCCTTTTTGAGACCAAGTGGCCTTCCTCATCTACCTTCCCCTTCACCCCCCACCCCCAACATCTCCATAGCATTGGAAGTCAGATATTTTACTTGCACAAGTTTTGACACCCAAGACAGCAAGGTCCCATTCATGTGTTAACAATACCTAGCACCTCAAGACCAAGGTATGGTTCACAAAGACAATCCTTGAGGTCTCCATCATGCCTGGCAGCAGTATCATAACAGATTACTTTCATGGTGTATCCAGCTTTTGAGATGCTTTGAAGGGGGAGAGCTGTGAAAGCTACAGTGCTGCCAGAAAGTCTTGCACCATCTCCTCTGGTGACCCCTGCACATGGTCCTCCTCGGGTACATATTGTACAAGGGACTCCTGCAGAGAACACTGTTAGGAAGTTTGATGTTAGTTACTCAGTGTGCTTTTTACACCTACTTGTGGCCCCCATTGGCCCTAAGCTGGTTATGGTGTTAGAGTTTTAATTTTTATTACACTGTGAAAAGTGGAACCTGCAAGTGGCTCCACTGGTGATCCCACAGAGTTTTGGAGCAAGACTTTCTGGCAGCACTGTAGCTCGCTCTCCTGGTGACTCCACCTTTTGAGACAGCCTGAAAGAGGAGAGCCATGAAAGCTAACCAGCTTGCTTTCACTGCTGAAAAAAAGGCTGTCAGTATGGGAAAGTGTGACTCCTGGACAAAGTGCAATCAAGTGCATGAAGGGCACCTGCTGGGCCAGTGTACTGCAAGGGGTTTCCACAGGCATGCCCTCCCCCCACTGGGGGTAATTTTCTAAATAACTAAACAAAATGGTGAAAATCAATTGCACTTCTCTGCATAATATGGATTTCAAAAATACTTATGTTACCTAAAATATTTCTTTTCCCTGGCAATCACTTCGCATTATTGAATTTCACACTTAATGAACAAGGGGCCCATGGGCCTAATGCTCTTCTGAGGACCATCACCAAAGTAATTTCCTGAAATGCATTCCCTCCCTGGCCTTGTTAATTAATTAAGCCCATCTATCTTATGCAATATCAAACTTCCACATGATACACATTTGTAGTACATTTGGCATCATTTGCCTTATTCTTTATCAAGCTATTGAATAAAATATCCTCTTCTTAAGTGCTTAATGACCTTGAAAAATAGGTCAAGGTCATACAACCTTTGGGTCATGATGATCCCAAAAGTAGGTCACCGCACAGTGTTTTATGTACTATGTACTCAAATGCAATTTTGATCTTGAGGCTCAATTCTCTTTGCCATTGATGTCCAAGCTATACCCTACCACAACCCAGGTGACAAAATTATCTCTTCAGGTTTACAAGTCCGGTGACCCAACAAAATAGGTCAAGGTAATTGATATTATATAACATATCAGCATTGGTCATGATTTATATATTCTACAAATTTTGGCAGTCTAATTCAATTATTTTTTTTTAATATATGGAATTTCATACTGTTCAAGACATTTCAACTCATAATTGTCTTGAAAGTATAGGTGGCAGCACTTGTATCACATGTAATAGATTTTGACCTCCTCCCCAATCCCACTAGATCCATAAAAAATTAAGGATGCTGGACTGATTATAAGATTTTCACATTTTGACCTATATATTACATAATACTGTAGGTGGCACCACCAATATTGATGCAGACATAGATTTTCATACACTTTATAAGTCAAAAAGTAATATGGGCCCAGCTGGAAAAAAAAACGTGGGGTGAAGAGCATTCACAAGATGACCCCTATATTCAATCTGGCCATTTGACTTTGACCTTCAACTTGGATTAAAGAAGAGGCCCAATGGGCCTAATGCTCTGCTGGCACCCTGGTTATATTGCACCTCTTCACTTCAAAGTTGTGAGTCCTCAAGTGGCTTCTGAACATATGTAGCTTATGTAAATTTAGTGCATAATATGTCCACAAGGTGGCACTTCACTCCAACTTGAAAACTGTGGATGGTGATGTGTTTACAACCCAAAAGTTTACGGACAGACGGACGAACGAACAGAATGATGGACAGACATGAGCGATTGTATCAGCTCTGTGACCTTAGGTCAGCATAGCTAAAAAGGCAACTGAATGAAAAAGTAATGTTTTCTTTGTGAACACACATTTCATAAAAGAAACTGCAGCTAACTGGATCAATTAAACCATTGAGCCACTGCCACTGAGACAATTTTGCATAAAATGGACAGTACTGATGACCACGGGATGGAAACTGGACCCTGACACATCCCTAACAACCATCATTCTGGATCTCCCTTCATAAACAACATTTGTTACAGAATTGATACAATATAGACATTTGTTATAGAATTGATACAATATAGACAAGAACCTATCTTAAAATACAAACCGCCAAAAGAGAATTAGAATGAGTCTATCAAAAAAAAAAAAAAAAAAAAGCCAGTCGATCAAAACTGATGTACTTTTATCAGAAGTATTCACAGGTATGAATGAACCACATGAGCAGCTGCCCAATTAGTTTAGTGAAGTATCTGTGAGCAGTGGTCTCTAACCCTTTCCCCTTTTAACTGGTTGAAGGTGTAATGTCACATGCTTCAATGATTTTCTTGTGTTAATTTCAGTGTTCAGTCCCTTACATGGGGGCACCGTGATAAGTAAAGGTGTGGCAATCAATGATGAACCTCAGGTATTGTTAATTAAGCTGACCATGCATTGGGCCCTGGTTCCTCCGGCCAGGATTTTTGTCAAAAGTGTCATATTTTTCATTCATATATTTTACATAATCAGATCATCTTTTGATGCAAATTGGTTTGTTGTTTCATTTAACATATAGGCCTACAAAATTTCTCACTTTAAAATTCCAATTTATTTATTTATCTGTCTATCTGTCTATCTATCTATCTATCTATCTATCAATCAATCAATCAATCAATCAATCAATCAATCTATTTATTTATTTATTTGGGCCACTTTGAATATAGGGGTCATTGTTGTTACTGTCAAGTACAGGACATGGACACTCCTTTGTGCTGATGAATGGTGACAGCTTTTGGCACATTTTCACCTATGTTCAAAATAACTTGTTAAAATAATAACACAGTCAAAACCACACTAGGTTTACAATCAAACACAATACATGGAATTCTAAGAACCAGCCTCATCCCTCACCCTGTTCATGGCCTGAAGGCAGTGGAAAGTAATTCTCCAAAACCTATTCACTTGGTGACTGAATCAACTGCAATTATTTCTGGGAACTAAACCCTCCCAATAATGCTCATGGGTAAAGTGCAGTTACACAACAACTCTACACCCCGGTGAATGGGTACAAACATGCAGGCTAACATTGTGAAAGCCAAGAAACTTTTACTGTCCTGTTCTGACACTGAACTTTGCCCAAGCAGGGTAAGGTAGCAGATGCAATAAATTATGGCACAAAAGCAACAAACTTCTACATTACGATCTTGCTTTGTCCACCTGAAATCTAACAGAGAGAAGATCCACTCTCAATACATTATAACTGTCATGATCAGGCCTTACATGTGGTTCAGGTCATTTTGGCTTGCCCAACCAGGATTAACCCTTTCCCCCTTAAACCCGCCAAAACTGGCTGGTGGTCAAATGTCATCTGCTTCAATGTTTTCAACTAATTTCAACGGTAATGAAAAACAGTTTGACTGAGAATAATTGCAGATGAGACCTATCAAGATCACATGCCCCAGGTTAACATCTTTCCTTGGCATGGGTTGGGCACGTAGTGCCCAACCCATGCCAAGGAAAGCTGTTGACACAGTCTTAATTCAAGGGGGAAAGGGTTAATGTTGCACATCCAATTTTGTCTCATGTTAGATTTTCAATACTTGCATCACATTATTCTAATGTCAGGAGTTTGCACTATCTTTGGGGATCATCACTTTCATGTACAAATGTACAGACAGTACTTTTATGTACCAACTATTTGCCCCCTCAAATAGTTTTATTTAAATATTGATTTTAACCACATGTTCAAATATATCAACAGTTCGAAGACCTGGAGCTTGCACCCCGCTCCCTCCCTCTCCTACACATGTATATCTCTTGAAATAAAAACGAACATTTAGAATGACCCTTTGGTTGAGAATAAAGGATGTGAGTAGCTAGAGCATTGAAAGGCACATTTTTGTAGTTTAAATATTGATATGTAAACATACATTGATGGATTTAAATACACAAAATTGTTTGATTTCTGTCCCGAGGTCTTAAACAAACATGTCCCTTCCTTTAACATGTTTCACTGAAATTTCCAAGTCTAACACAATACAAGAGGTTGCCACAGTCTGTTTTGCAGCCAAAGAAATTGCTATCAATCCTTTGAGAAAGTTGACAATCACAAAAAGATGAATTAAAACTTTTCCCCGTGAATTAAGACTGAGTCAACAGTTTTCTTTGGCATGGGTTGGGCACTGGCTGTTGACCTGGGGCATGTGATCTTGATAGGGCACCTCCACAATTCCCAAATTGTTTTTCACTATGTTGAAACCAGTTGAAAACAATGAACTGTCTGGACGAAATTTGACCACCATACAGTTTTGGTCAGTTTAAAGAGGAAAGGGTTAAAACAAGTTCTGATGTTGACTTGTTAAAACAGACCTGAGCCCTGCACTCCAATAAACGCTGGTGACAAGATAAACGTTTGTGTTGACATGGATCATATTGAGTATGAAGGAAGAGATCCAGTACTCACCTCCTCCAGGTACTCAAATTCTGCCTCTATATCTGAATCCATACTGCCTTCCTATACTGTTGTTACTTGTACTCCCTTTCTCGTCTACCAGCGGGTAAAACATAAACCCTGCCCACTGTATTCGCACTTATAAATAAACTGAAGACTGTCACATGACCTTCCATGAAGCTATGGTTGAACGGCCAGGATATGATACAACGTTACCACCAATGAGTAAAACATTTGTTGGTAGTTAGTTTCTCCACATGCTATGAAATTTATAAACAACGGAGTGGCTTTGATTTCAAAACAGGATTAAGTGTACGTGACCTGGGACTCGTGTAACTTTTAGAAGTATTCTAACTGGTACATTATAAACATGTTTTGAAGTTATGTAAACATGAAGAATAAAAAATACATTCCCATGCAATTCTGCCTATGGTTGTCCACATGATGGTGACACATGTTGCAACAACATTAATCTATATAATAAACCTACTGTATAAAAGTTGGGGCATCTTATTTTCGATGCTGTAAGATTTCACAGCTTTGGTCCACTTCTTTGCCTTTCTATGCAACATTCAGTCCACTTTTTGCACAAACCTCACATGAAGTGATAAGTTCAGATTTCCCCCATTTAGTTGGTCTCAGTTTTCTATTTGAAGCTCCATCACAACATTAGTGGCTAGAATTTGGCGAAAATTAAACGAACCATCTGTGCCAGGTTACTGTGAACTGTTTGCCTTTAACAAAACTTTAACCCTTTGGCAGGGAACACAACTTCACTACTTTGGCGCTACTTTTTTAAAGGTTTCAGTCATGTCCTTGAACTTCCACTATCAGCTAACATCAGTAACCTTGAATATTGCTTTATGTCGAATAATACACAACTTGCTATTCCAGAAATTCAATTTTAACGATAGAATTCCTGCCTGCTATACATCTCCATGTCTTGTCCAATCCATAGTGCTGCAGAGATAAAGCAAGGCTTGGTCTGTTTTCAAGGCAAGTAAAATTTAGTTCACTTGATGATGGTGTTGCAAACCTAGAAAAGCTGCGAGTCCCTTGGATATGTTCCAGTTCTCATGGCCATAAATGTAGTCACATGATCTACTTTGCTTGCTGGATGGTTTCAATATAGACATGGCAGACTAGCCTTCTTGCAAATTACACATATACTTGCATGTGCAGCTTTACAGAATTTGTTACTCCAAGAACATCATGGTGAACTGACTCATGTTGCTATTGACCTACTTTACATTATTGTGAGCATATTTCTGTAAGTAAGAGGCTCTCTTTAGTCTGCTGCTGGTGTCATTTAGAGCATGCTTCTTCCTCAGCACAGAATTCAATGAATATACCTGTTATGCACTAAACTGTCATATATGTAAAGAAGATTGATGTGAAGTATGAAGATATAATGTACTGTAAATTGCTTTAATTTCGCTGTATTCTTATTTTCGCTTATTTCGCTGATGGCACAAAACCGTGAAAATAAATACACATTGAAATAGTATTTTAACATTGTTTGAATGGGAATTGTGTCCAAAACAGTGAAATTAAAACTACAGTGAAATGTCAAAAATACAAAAACCGTGAAAATTTAAACATGCAACAATAAAGCAATTTACAGTAGTTGTTTAAAAAGCAATTAGATCGACATGTAAAAATTATCTTGGCTACATAATGTTATGTAAATATAGTCAAAACCTTTTTAATTTGTAAATTTACATGCAATATACTTTGTAACAAGGTGGCCCAAGCGACTACAACATCATTTCAATGTTCCAGCATGGGTATCCTTGACTGGTTGGGTTAATAAACGATTGTCTACAGTTCCTATGTACTGATATGGTCAAATAAAGTGAAATCTGAATTTGAATCTGAATCCTCTTTGAAAACTGATTTGTGGAATGAAATAATCTAGGGGCATGTTTACCTTAGGAAACATTTCTGAGGATTACGACTTGCCTTTGCAGCCTACTGGCTAGCACTGTATGTTCACCAATATTCAATCAGAATGGCAAGCTATCAATATCTTGTAACTTTAAGAACATTTGACTTTAAAATGTAAGTTATAAATCCATTGCTGTTCTGCACATGTAAGTTTGTAAGTTCATGCTTTTTGAAGTAAATATATGTACTGCTATATAGTAACTCATAACTGAATTGGTAACATAGCTTTGTAATGTCCTGTGTGTTTTGTACATATACTTTGTGCGTCTCTCCTTGTCTGGACAACCCATGTATTAGTCTTTTTGTACTATAGGGCAATCCAGCTGAAATAAATATGTTTAAACTAAACACATTTCAGCTAACATAAAATGATAAGACCCTGATGGTTTCACAAATGACCACATCTTTTCCACAGTGTTGTTTATCTTGTTTCAAACTCCAGGGCAATTTGGCTTTTTAATACGTCAAATGACCATAACACTAACACAGTGTCGTAAACAGGATAAACACCAATTCAAAGGACAACACTCCCCAGTGTTTTGAAGGTCAGTCAATAGCTCACATGCAAGCAGGAAGTGAGAAACCTGGAACAGAGCAATTTCCGAATCCTTGTCTGGCTAAGGTCACCTGATAGGTACCACTTGGTTCCAGGCTTTACCAACCCCACTAACAGAGACCAACCTGTCTTAAAAGACCACTCCATGAAGTTAAAGTTTTGTCCATCCTTTCTTTCCTTCCTTCTTATGTGTGCCAACTCCGACATTCTGTTTTCCAGGAATTCTTTCTTTGCAAGTAAAACATATTTATCTTTTTGTACCTCTAGTAAGTAGCCTACTCTTTTGTAAGACCTTTTTGGCAATGGCAGTGGTTCTCTTCTTGCAAGACCTCTTGTCATTGATGAAAACCCCATTCATCTATGCCCTCTGGTGAGTAATCAAAGAATTAAATTGGTCACCACTGTTTACCACACAAATGTCTTTGAATGTCAAATTTTGGATATGCTTAAAGATTGTATTCAACAGTTTTTGAATTTCAATACAAAAACTGGGTTAGAGGGCATACAAATTGGCGAACCTTGGATAACTTTGACCATCACAAACACACACAAAACACCTCTTCCGTAATTTCTAGGAAATTCATGTTTGTACTGAGCAAAAAATTCTGTAGGACAAGCATGAGGAAGCACATTAACTTGATCCAAACTTTCACCCTCTAATTCTGTTGAACATTGTAGCCATGCAGGTGGGCTACCCACAACAAGGTTGCCTTTGAGACTATTTTTTCCCCTATGACCATAAAGCAAACCATGCATAAACACCGCTTTATACTACATGACAGTTAAAACTCATCACAATTCCACTTTCTATCAACAAGATTAATTTTATCGGAGAAATCCCACTTGGGATTCCATGATTCAATTTATTTTGAATTTCACACCCCATTCAATAACTGTGGAATAACTGTATTCCCTATTATTATGTGGGTACATATGAATACTGGAATTAGCTGGTAGACCATGCTAGCTCTGGCCTGTGACGTCAGACTCATCATCATGGAAGCACGTACCAACAGAGATACAGCTTCTTTCACCACGTCACTCGACGGGTGGACCGTTTTTTCTTCCACGCAGAGAAACTTTCTCCCTGCATTTGACGTTACTCACTTTTCGTTGGCAATGTCAAAAGTTATACCCACGTATAAAAACGCAAGTCTCAACTGTCATGACCAGTGCCTGATGAGCCCCACTGGAGGTGAAACCGGTCGTACTATTAGTACTGCTTTACATATAGTATTCCTAACTGCGGAAGCTGTCAGAACCTTGCCTGTGTTTCCTTATATTGCCTTTGAGACTACCCTCAATAAGTTTTTTTTTTCCCCACCAGAAATCTCGAGTCACTGTGGCACTAGCCCCGTCTAATTTGCCCCTACCCTGAATAAGTTGTTTTACTTACTATGCTGATCATGAACAGCAGTGTTTCCCTTATTAATTTTTTCAGGGGGTCACAAGAAGTGAAGTTCAGGGGAGAAGACTAGCTTTTTACAATTTTTTCATGTAAATAAACAAGACTTGTGACCCTTTAGAATTTTCTAAGAGGGTATTTGAAGTTTTGAAAGGGTAATATAACCCCAATGCAGGGGTTCAACGGAAACACTGAAAAGTACATGGCAACGTCTGGTTTACATTTGCAACCTGTCTGGGACAGTTCTCTTCTCAGTTGCCTGACTCACAAGCACCGGCACAGAGTATATGCTGTAACGTCTGTCCTGTGAACTTGTGTTTTTCCACACAAGGGATTTATATAGGGCTACACCCTCCTTCCCAATTGTAATTCTCTGAATAAAATATGTTTAAACCAAAAATGAATCATCGTTGCAGGCCCAACTAATCCTTTCAGTTAACACAAACAATCAAGGGATAATGGTAAGATATGTTTGCATTGTTTATCTATAATTTGATCTCCCTGATCCCTTTGTCTGAGTACTTGTCGTTACTGCTGTGGCCACAACAATGCTTCAACAGCTTAATACTGTCTGCTCATGCTAATCTACTTAAGGTGTCTGCTCTTACTTAGGGTACATATAACAGAGTGGTACAAAATAACCCATGTGTGAGTATACTTGGAAATACACTAAGAAGTGCTTTAGGAGACTGTGTCGAAATAATATCAACTCTAAGAAACAAAATTATATAACGAGACTAGACACATGTTTTAAGCAGAGAAAACTAAACCATTTCTGGAATATGATTAACAGAAAGCGTCATGTTAACCCTAACTCAAATTTATCCACACAGCAATTTGCTGATCATTATTCGAAACAAATGACAGATGTCTCTGTTAGTGATCTAACAGATGAACAACGCAAAATCCATGATCAAGTTACTTCATTATATGAAGAAAAGAAAGGTAAAGGTGGTTCTGTAATAGTTTCCGCAGACCAGGTTGGTAATATATTGAAGTATCTAAAAGGTAACTGCTCACCAGGTTGCGATGGTATAACACCAGAGCACCTAAAGTATGGTAACTCCAATTTGCTTCTTCAACATCTAGCTGCTATCTATTCTGTTATTTTAACGTATACGGTAGTGCCGACTGATTTTAAAATCGGCATAATTGTACCTATTTTGAAAAAGTCTTCACTTAATCCAAATGACCCACAAAACTATCGTCCAATTACATTAAGTACAACTCACTCTAAACTGGTTGAAATACTAATGATTCCAGAAGACAAATATAGCGATTTACAGTACGGTTTTCGCAAAAAACGAGGTACTTCATTTGGGTGTTCTTTATTATATGACATTATTAACCACCATAGCGATGGGCATACTCCTTTTTTCGTGTGCAGTTTAGACGCACAAAAGTGCTTTGATAAAATATGGCACAAGGGTTTATTCTACAAAATAATTGATAAAATCCCGTTATCACACTGGTTATTGTTATATGCATGGTATAGTGACCTGAAAGCCTGCATAAAATGGAAATCGGAACATAGTGTATTTTTCTCTGTAACAAGAGGCACCCGCCAAGGTAGTATCCTTTCCCCTATGCTCTTTAATTTCTATATAGATGAATTACTCATAGAATTAAATAATACTGATGCGGGAATTCGTATTGGTCAGGACAAATATAATTGCTTTGCTTACGCAGACGACGTGACCTTATTCTCGACCTCTATAACCGGCCTTCAACAATTAATTAATGTATGCACCTCGTATGCATCCCAATGGAGATTTGTATTTGGAATTGAAAAAACAAAAATATTGTGTACAGGTAATCAACGCTGGCAAAAAAGCCCAGTTTGGTACTTAGGAGACCCATCTTCTGAAATAACTACCGTTGCTGAACTTAATCTGTTAGGTCTTACATACGATTCCTCACTCACTTTTAATACTCACGTACAAAACAGAGTTAGCGCTGCTAGGCGTGCTATGTTTAAGTACAATGGCGCTGGTTGGAGTTACCCGGGCCTCTCGTGTGATGCCAAGGTGCACTTGTGGAAATCAACTGGAGTGCCAGCTTTATCATTCGGTTTTGATTGTGTCACAGTGTCAAACTTAAACATGCGTGAATTAGAGTCAGCCCAAGGAACCTTTGTAAAACATGCTTTTGGTCTAAGTAAAAGATCACATCATTCGAAGTTGTTACAAGCTCTTAAGATTCAACCGATCTCCCAGATTATTAAACTTGACACTATTTCTCTTACTTCTCGAATCTGTTCTGTCCCCTCACCCGCGAGAAGACTTTATTTATATGAATTATCTCAGTTTCTCGCAGAAGGGACCACAAGATCTGGCACCTTAGTTGATAGACTAATAAATTATGGAGTCTCCCCTCTTTCCCTGTTGCTCTCCGATAGAACAACAGGGACAGAGGGGAATAGGCAAGGTTCGGGGGCAGCGGTGCGTGCCGTGGTGGATGGACAGCCCGGTCCTCCGCTAAACCCGTTGACGGAGGACGGGGTTGTTGACTCCTTGGCCGCACTGCTGTCCTCCCCAAACTACAATCGGCCCAATTCACGGGAACGTAATTTAGTAAAATTGCTTACTAGGTTTTGATCCTGTTTCGCACTTTAAGATATCATTGATGACAATATTATACTGGTTTTGTTTTGCGCGTCCATGTCTCTTCTCCCAGGAGGGATGCGGCACTATCCTTATCCCACCTGGGCGAAGCACCGGGACCTGCAAGTTTTAACGCACTTATTTCTCGTGATTATCATCCAGACTCCTATGCTATTTCATCCAAATGTGTCTGGGTGAAACCTTATAAAATGCCCCATCCTTTTATTATGAACATATCTTTTGCTCTTTTAGTCTTTGTATGTGTGTGTATAGCCAAACACAAAGTGTAAATGTGCTTGTGCATATTGCTCTCATAAATCTTATTTTGGTGTATATGTGTGTGTATTTTTGATGTATACCTTTCCCCGAGTTCGGGGGTTCAATAAAGAATAATAATAATAATACAAGAACAATGGCTTAATTGGCCGTTAACAGCTGAGTACACAAGTCACGTCCCAACAGTTTTGCCTGATGTCCTGCAAGGGTGTGGGTATTTTACAAACAAATACAGTAGGAACATGTACATTTTCCCTAAAAACTGCCCACAGAAACCAAGGATACACTTTGTATAAAAAATACTGAAAAGAAAGTTTTTCAGTCATACTTAGTGCTTTACATACGTAAATTATGAAATGCCCAGTCAATGGTGGAATAAATACTTTATTCAAATTGATCAAATTTTGCAGGACTTTCTATTGTTCTTCATGTTCACTCTTGCATTTCACGCACATACACTATTGCCACTGTGTCTCTGCTTTTGTATACAATCCCATCAAATTATACATACAGTATTTAGTTTTGTCAATATGTGTAGTTTCTTTGCATTTAACAATAAATATTCTAAAATCAATTTGAAAATTTTGAGGGGCATTTTATTCAAGGGGTCTGATTTACACTTTGAGAAAGGATCACAACAAAAGGAAGGAAGAAAAAAGAAAGAGAGGGAGATGAGGCGAGAGGAAACCATGGTAATCAAAACTTTTCTCATCAGCATGTGCTGCCATGTTTTCCAGGACCAGAGCCAAGGCAAATGGGTCCACCACCCACTCTCTCATAGCTGTGGTGGCCCCGGGTCCTGGGTATAGACCCCTACACTCATCGCTTGTACTTTATGTATAAAAAAAAAAAAAAAAAAAAAAGAAAAACAAGAAAGAAAAAAAAACCCTATTACCTCACACATCCTATCCCTGCCTCTAAGGCTCAGGCATTTCCTATGGGAGCCCTTATAAGGGCTACCACCATTCCCTTTCCTCCCTGTGCTCTGGAATTCTAGTTTACCCAGTTGCCTTCTAACTCTGTTATTTCATTCATTTTCTCCCAGAATCCTACCAGGCAGCCCTGCATACTTTAAGTACCTTTCCTGCCTCCCAGAAAGCCACCCTTCAAATCTAAAACCCAAATGGAGTAAGTACTAGACTTCTGAAAGAAGCAGCACCAGTTATTTACAAGCCACTTACAAAATTAATTAACATATTCTTAAGCCAAAAACAGTTTCCATCAATTTGGAAAGAGGCCCATGTCACACCACTGCATAAAAAAGATGCTGATACTTTTTGCAATAATTATCAGCCTGTATCCCTCTAAAGTTGAACTGGTAAAATTATGGAAAGAGTTGTGTTCAAACGTGTGTTTAACTTTTTGTTGGGACAACATGGTCATCTCTGCCCACCTATCTGGATTTATGCCTGGAGATTCCATGGTCAATCAGTTACTTTCCCTTTACCATGAACTATGCTTGGCAGTCGATCAACAAAAAGAAGTCAGAATCGTCTTTCTCGATATAAGTAAGGCCTTTGACAAAGTGTGGCATAGAGGCCTCCTACACAAGTTACAAAAAAATGGTGTCATAGGAAATTTATTATCACGGTTAAAAGATTACCTTCATAACAAACAGCAATGTGTTGTATTAATGGTCAATCATCTAATTGGGCGTACTATTACTGCTGGCATCCTCCAAGGATCAGTTCTAGGTCCTCTTCTGTTCTTAACTTTTATTAATGACATAGTAAACATTGTAAATTCTAATGTTAAACTTTTTGCTGATGACACATCCCTCTTCCTCACATTTGATGATCCAACCCATGCTGCTACTATCCTTAATCAAGACCTTGCCTCGACAGCCACTCTTTGGACGCTTGGTCCAAAGAGTGGCTAATTTCTGTTAACGCTTTAAAAACTGACACTAAGCTTATAATTTCTCTGAAACAAGAGGCCCATGGCCAAATGCTCTTCTGGCACTATGGCTATATTGCACCTCTTCATTTCAAAGTTGCCAGTCCTCAAGTGGCTTTTGAACATGTAAAGCTTATGTGATTTTTTATGTCTTGTTTGTCCACCAGATGGCACTTCCGTACAAATGTAATCATAGTTTATTGGTGCAATTGCTGTGACGGATATTGTCGCATGTGTCAAAACAAAAATGAGTGAGACATTAATTTTATGTCCTCAGTGACCTTGGGACAGAAGATCAAGGTCACCCAGATTATGTAATACGAAAGGCCCCTAGGCCTGGTGCTGTCCTGACATTGCCACTGATGTCCAAGCTACACCCTGCCATTACAGAATCACCTCTTTCAACTTTACCGGCATGGCGACCTCACAAAAATAAGTCAAGGTCATTGATATTATATTTAATGATTCTAGCTTTGGACATTGTCTATATATCCTATAAATTTGGCAAGTCTAATCAAATTACTTTTTCAAATATGGAATTTTATATCTTAAAACATATTTTGGCTCATAATTTCCATCAAATTATAGGTGGCGCCACTAGTGTCACTACCAACTTAGACTTTGTATAAAATCATCTACAGGCTAACTCCAAATTCTTTGCATGCTTTTCTCCCTTATGTCCCAGCACAAAACAAAACCCCCCCTTATAACACCAGGCGGCGGTCTGAAGTCCATTTAAGATTAATGTTGTTTGATAAATCCTTCTTTCCTTCAGCCATTAAATTGTGGAATCTTTTGCCACTTGACATGCGTAATTTACCGGCTTTGAATCCATTTAAAATGCCCCATGAACTTGCCGCTGAAATATCCTGAAATTTTTAATATATGTAAGAGGTACGTATCTATTTTACACTCCAGATTGCACATGGGCCCCAGCCAATTGAATGAGCATCTGTCCAAAAAAGGCCTCAAAGCGTCACCAGCCTGTTCTTGCCGTGCTGCTGCTGCTGAAAGCGTCTAGCATTATTTTCTCACTTGTCCACGATATGTTATTATACGTAATAGCCTTCACACATCAGTTAATTCGGTTCATGCATCGTTCTGTCTCAATACAATTTTGTTTGGTGATTTCTCCATTAGTCTGGAAGACAATGTTTCAATATTTCTCTTGGTGCAAGAGTTTACTGAAAAAAGCAAACGCTTTGAGGTTGAATCATTAACTTAATGATACGCATATTTAAAATCTTTCACAATCCCCTCTATCTGTGTTCTCGTACTAGTGGTGTCAGGCATTCTCTTTGTTGTGGCTCTGCATCACTACCCCTCGAGTGCATCTTGCACTGGATGTGTGGTGGCGCAGCTGGTTGTCTGTTACATTTGTCCTGTGTCTACATCCTCCTTCACAAGAGGGAGTAATATAGGGCTCTGCCCTCCTTCCCAATTGTATTCTATGAATAAAATATGTTTAAACCAAATGTAAAACCCATGCTACATGTTCCTCTTCCTGTTAACACCAAACCTCTTCTAAACCCTTGTAATTGTTATCTTCCCTGTGCCACTTTCTAAAAAAACTTCTGTTATCTCTCTATATATCACTAGTAGATTTTAACGGCAGCGTTTGGACATTTTGGCGGGGGTGGGCGGTGGACAGTGGCGAACAGCGGTGGATGGCGGCGACCAGTGGCGGTCTGCGATGACAAGCGGCAGTCGGCGGCGATCGCTGCTGTCCGCCACTGGTGGCCGCAGACCGCCGCACACATTCTCACCTGCTGTGGAGTCTCAACAGGAATGGGCAGCGATACTGCCTATCGCCGCCTTCTGCCGCAGACAAACTCAAATCAGTCCAGGGAGCATCTGTTTCTTTCAGTTGTATGCTAAGAGAACAAATATATGCACCTTTTTAACAAATGTGTGCACTTATGGACCCAGGCTGGGTGACAATAAAAGTCAATATGTATATATACACACACAATGTAGGACTATCTACTATATGCACACACACTCACACACACACTGAATGTATATATATATATATATATATATATATATATATATATATATATATATATATATATATATATATGTATACATACTTCATAAATTAT
The DNA here is from genome assembly GCA_964020975.1 of Hermodice carunculata. NCBI lineage: Eukaryota > Metazoa > Annelida > Polychaeta > Eunicida > Amphinomidae > Hermodice > Hermodice carunculata. Next base: position 87,354,196 of record OZ026616.1, on the reverse strand, counting down.
TAATCAAGACATCATTATCAGAATAAATATCTTTAATTATGACAACAGCATGCTGACTACAAACAAAAGCTTACTGTCAGCCAAAAACACACAATACAGTATTACACATTCCAAACTACAATTGCAGAATTTGAATCTTAAACATACATATATTGACTTCTCACAGGCTTATAATACATTAAATATAAACAAATACTGTCCACAAAAGACACACATGTTGGGTGTAATTAATTTTGCATTGTTACAGCCCAACACACAATACAGTATTAAGCATGCTAAACTACAATACAGAATTTGAAGCTTAAACATACATATATTGACTTCTGACTGGCTCATAATACATTAGATACAAACAAATACTGTCCACAAAAAACACGCATGTTGGGTGTAATTAATTTTGCATTGTTATTATATTGTACTGTTTCTGTTAGTGCATCTTATTGAACTGGGAGGAGTCCTGCCTCTAAATGGTCTGGGTTTAAGATATCTTCTGCATATACATGCAGGTTGAGAGCCTATAAATATCCCTCATCCTTGGCAGTGATGACTGGATGGGAAACCCTGGATGCAGGAACAAATGTCTCCCCAACAACTTCATGGTCCATTTTACAAAAGAGTCTGTCCTGCTCTGCACGAGGAAACCTTTTTATGGCCAACCAATGTGTTCCTATTAGTGTGTCTTCTGTTTCCACCTCACGAAACAAGATTCTGTGTATTGTGCCAAAAGTAATGTTCAAAGAATTGTCAATCTTCATAAATTTGTGGAACTTCTTGTTTGTATATGCTACAATTGGCTGATCGTTAAGTTTCCAGTTTTTGTCCTCATATGTTGCTTTAGTTAGTTCTTTTACCACTGGGTCGATGTCACTCAAATCCACTGGAAATCCTAAGGACAGATATCCTTTTAAAAGCTCTTTACATTGTCTTACATCTAACCTTGCATCATTTGACTTCACAGGCACTGGCTTATGACCTCTGATTTTATTTAAAAACTGTCTAACTGTGCAGCCTGTATCAGGGGTATAAGTTGAAGTACCAGTCTTTTCCAACCGCCCTGAAAGTGCCATAAAGCTACACCACTCATAGATCTGTAGCAAAAGAAATGAATGGTACATGTAGTAGAAATTAATATGAAGCCTCTGCTCCACCACTTTCACACTGTAGGCCATATGCACAAGTGTATCATAGCTATTACATAGTTTCAGCTTTTAGTTCACTGTCAATATTGGTACATGTATGCAACCAAGCATAAGTTACCAGATCAGCTTACACATTTGACAATTTGCAACAGAAATATCCTAACTCATTTCTACTATTATTAAATTTACTGGACAGTTCCTTTGTTATACCCACATTCAATAAACTTGAATATTTTCGCAACTACCTGTACAGGTCTGTGACATTTAAAACAACATGAAATTGTTTTGCCTTGACTTAGGCCTACCTCAGAAGTCAATATATGTATGTTTAAGATTCAAATTCTGCAATTGTAGTTTGGCATGTGTACTACTGTATTGTGTGTTTTTGGCTGACAGTAAGTTTTTGTTTGCAGTCAGCATGGTGCTGTCATAATTAAAGATATTTATTCTGATAATGATGTCTTGATTAATAATTTATGAAATATCTATAAATATATATATATATATATATATATATATACACACACCCATACACAGTGTGTGTGTGTGTGTGTGTCTATATATACATATTGACTTTTATTGTCACCCAGCCTGGGTCCATAAGTGCACACATTTGTTAAAAAGGTGCATATATTTGTTCTCTTAGCATACAACTGAAAGAAACAGATGCTCCCTGGACTGATTTGAGTTTGTCTGCGGCAGAAGGCGGCGATGAGCGGTGTTGTGCAGCCCAGGGCGGCGGCGATAGGCAGTATCGCCCACCGCCGCCCATTCCTGTTGAGACTCCATAGCAGGTGAGAATGTGTGCGGCGGTCTGCGGCCACCAGTGGCGATTGCCGCCGACCGCCGCAGACTGCTGCTGGTCGCTGCCATCCACCGCTGTTCGCCGCTGTCCACCGCCCACCCCCACGGTGTTCCTAGATCAAATTCAAACGAAAACTTTAATATTTTAAATCAGAAATCGAGTGTGTGCACCGTCTACATCTCTCCTGCAACTGTACACAAACAGCTGCTTTGGCCATGTGGTCTGATGCACAACACATCACCCGATTGGTCAATTGAGTTACATGCAAAAATGAGACAATCGCGGCTCGTGTTACAGTGTTTTCATCATGGCTTCCGCCCAGTGAACATGTGTGAATCTGCCATAAATAATTTACGGAGGGAACACACAAGCGGGAAGCTTTGTTTATATTGCAGCATGCGATAATAAAGATTCCAGTATTTATTGCAACAATTATTCGGAGTCACAGGCAAATACGCAAAGGCAGGGGATAGGGGGAATAGCCGAATGTGTCCCAAATCGGTCCGTGAGACTGGGTCAGTTCACCGCAGATCCGCTCCACGTTGTCACTTGCGTGTGACTGGAAGTTGTTTGCTGTTTTTGCCTGGGAAGTCATCTCAAGGCACCTATTTTTTCGAACACTGTTAGAACCCACCGATAAATGGCATTTGATGTTAATTTGCAGATGAATTCGCCATGCAAATTTTATTGTATTTTGACGCTGCTTTGACATCGTTGGGGCAGATCACACTGACGATGAATAGTGTGACCCCGCTCAGCAAACCAATAATTACTGCCGGTACCTTTGCCTTTGCTATGGTAATGTAATCGTATGTACGACAGTGAAAATGTCTGCTTGTGTTGACAGAAATAAAGTTCTGATGAATACAACTGCGGACCAAGTAATTGTTTAAACTTGGAATGTTTATCAATTAGCGATTATTATCACCTATTGGTGCCCCACGCACGTGCTGCGAAAGCTCTGATTTTTTAAGTGACTAGACACCCCCCCCCCCCCCCCGGTAGACAGCCTTGCAAACAACTGCAACTTGTAACTGTGTCATGAAAATTTGAGGAATAGAGTTCCCAGCGAAAAAAAAAAGTTGGTTGCCTGACCGGGCAAGTGCCTATTAATTTTAACTTGCCCGAGATTAAATCTGACTTGTCCCGGACAATCCCACACATGAATTGCCGAGCCCTGCTTTGTACTCTCAGTTTGACCATGGAACAATAAAACTCTTAATCCACGTCCCTGCACATACACACAAAAGAGGTGTGTTCATGACTTTGAATATTTACTCTGAACCCTCATCATACACCCCTCCCTTCCCCCTGCTGTTGTCAAGTGAAAATTAAAACAACACATTTGTATTTGATATCTTATTCTTCTTCTTCTGTGATATTTTAAAAAAAGGGCAACATTATAATTATGCTAATCCTTTGTTTCTTGAAGCCCTGTACATGTACATGTTCAAAATAGCAAAAGACCCACCCTAATTCAAGCCAAGCTGAGGTGTATTTACAGTAGGGCTACTCTGTCTCAGCGCCAGCAAACCAGCATGAAGCATATATTGTCCCGCTACAACCTCATCTGTGACAGAGTCTCTTGCTTTAATACAGATTTTATAAAAAATTTTCAACCTGGAATCTTGTTTATCTTGAATCAATACTAAGTCCATCAGTCCCTGTACTGGCATGATGCTCTTATTGCAGTAACACATAGTAGGTATGTGTATTTAAAAAAAAAAAAAAAATTAGAAAAAAAAAAAAAAAAATCGTCCCTGCCTCATCAAATTTTTCAAGGCCCTGTTATTATACGAAACAGAAATATTTTTAAGGCTGGCCTAATAATAATAAAAAATAACTAGAACAGACTGATTTTCCAACAGAAAATCAAATGTCTCCCGGTGGAACACTTACTTCTCTGAATAAGCTACAGGTGATAACAAATTACAAATGACCAAGTTTGCTTGAAAATTACAATCCTATTTTAGCTCTCACCTAGATACATTACTCTAGCAATTTTCATCAAATTCTTCAAGACTTATTGCAGAGAAACCAATTTCACATAAATGACCCTGTGACCTTGAAAATTAGGTCAAGGTCACCCAAATACAATCCCAACCTTGGTCTTACCTTGATACATAATCCTACCAAGTTTCATTAAATTCCATCAAGTTCTTCCTGAATTATCGAACGGAAACCAATTTCACATAAGTGACCCTGTGACCTTGAGAATTCGCTCAAGGTCATCCAAATACAATCCCAAGCTAGGTCTTGCCTAGATACATAAGCCTACCAAGTTTCATCAAATTCCATCAAGTTCTTCATGTCTTATCGCACGGAAACCAATTTCCCATAAGTGACCCTGTGACCTTGAAAATTAGGTCAAGGTCACCCAATACAATCCCAACCTACGTCTTGCCTAGATACATAATCCTACCAAGTTTCATCTAATTCCATCAAGTTCTTCATGACTTATCGAATGGAAACCAATTTCACATAAGTGACCCTGTGACCTTGAGAATTCACTTAAGGTCATCCAAATACGATCTCAACCTAGGTCTTGCCTAGATACATAATCCTGCCAAGTTTCATCAAATTCCATCATGTTCTTCAAGACTTATCGCACGGAAACCACTTTTCACATAAGTGACCCTGTGACCTTGAGAATTCACTCAAGGTCATCCAAATACAATCCCAAGCTAGGTCTTGCCTAGATACATAAGCCTACCAAGTTTCATCAAATTCCATCAAGTTCTTCATGACTTATCGAACGGAAACCAATTTCACATAAGTGACCCTGTGACCTTGAAAATTAGGCCAAGGTCACCCAAATACAATCCCAACCTTGGTCTTGCCTAGATACATAAGCCTACCAAGTTTCATCAAATTCTGTCAAGTCCTTCAAGACTTATCGCATGGAAACCAATTTCACATTAGTGACCATGTGACCTTGAAAATTAGGTCAAGGTCACCCAAATACAATCCCAACCTAGGTCTTGCCTAGATACATAAGCCTACCAAGTTTCATCAAATTCTGTCAAGTCCTTCAAGACTTATCGCACGGAAACCAAGTGTTGAAGAGCCTGAACAACAACAACAACAACAACAACAACAAGGGGAAGAAACGGGCACTAAACCAATATGTCCCCCGGCTTCCACCGGGAGACATAATTATAATACTTCAGGGTCCATACTCATCATCAATTGTCAATTTCCATGACTTCCTTTCAAAAATCAAGACTTAAAGAGAGAGTATAATTTTACTCAAGTGTGGAGTCTTAATGGAGAGATTCTACAATTTAATGGAATGTTTAATGAAATACATGTAGCTACATGCACCTGATCAACAAGAAAATTATAATACATGCTATGAACAATTGTGAAGAATGAAAGAATTCACTTCTACATGTAATACAATTTCAGAATGAGCAACTCCAAAATTCAATGACTTTGAGCCAAATTTTACCAATTCCATAACTTTCCAGGTTTTCAATGACCCGTACAGACCCTGTACTTTATTGAAACCCCCATAAATGGGGAAATAAAGGCTAGTCAATAGAAGCAGAAACTTCTTCTCACATGCCATGTGTACCATATTCCACTGAGTATGTTTCAAAGACAAAGCAACAGCTACCAAATCACGGTGATGTCAAGAATTTACAATGAATGTGATGGCAAGGGTTTCTATGCGAGAAAAACTCCCATGTCTTGCATGCACAAATCATAACTTGGATATATAAGGATCTTTTCTTTTCCTTTTTCTTTCTTTTTAGTTTTCTTCCTATTTAATTAGGACAGGCAATAGCACAAGTGGACTTTTCAAAATGTGAGTGCACATGAACTGTCATTCACAGAATACTGAAATGAATTTTTCTATGGTATTTATTAACATTTTTTGCTTGAATGTTCATGTACTACTGAATTTTTGCCTTCAGTATATTGGGTCATGAGTTGATACTCATGGCTTCAGTTTTGTGCTGGTTATGTGACAGGAATTACTTAATCACGTCACCACAGCCTCTACATGCTCAAAAATATGGGCCATGCATGTGCTGTGTGGGGCTTCCATGGTTTTTCAACCATCTAGGAACACCAAGCAGAGGGTCTGCTTTCGCCGATACAAGCGTTCCCCTTTTGGGGTCTCTCTCCGTTACATGTGATTGTGAGGTTGTCTAGCATTCCTGTTGCAGTCGTAATGTTTGTAACACACTCCAAGTATGGATAGCCATTTGCCCGGCTAATTTCTCAGTAATATTTCTGTAAGTGAAATACGTATATATATTTTTTTCCATATTTTTGTGGCGCGCATGTATCCTTTCTGTCATGGCTTGTACGAATGTAGTTTGGACATGTTCTTGTAGTTTCTGGAACATTAAGCCTAGAGTATACCCGTTTTCAGATACATATGACTAAGTATCTTCGTTTGTCGAGACTTAAATGTATACGTTTTAACTCGGTCATTTGATTGAGTTCTGGTCTCTAGCCACGCTCTTCCCACATATAATTTGTGCATACTTTCATATTGTAAACGCTAGGTAATATAGTGATTTGTGAGAAGTCAAGAACATCGCGTAAATTTAAAATTGAGAAGTGTTATGTCTGTTCAAATAAGTAATTTCAGCTTTTTTCATCATATATTTTATAAATGAGGCTTAATTTACTTTGTATCAATTTTTCAGTCATAACTTGAAGTGAACATCAAGCGACATGAAGTGAACATGTAGTCTGTTGTAATCGCTTCATTGTGTCCTGGCTACTTTTGGAGAAACTTCACTTCAGACCACTAAAGCATACGTCATAAAAGCCAGTTTCACCTCTGTTGTGTGCCACATGAACTTAACAGTCAGTTGTGGATTGTAGCTGCAGTACTGTATTCGCCAAAATATTCTTATCTGTTGACATCAATTAAAGTTAAATTCAATGAGAAGACTAGGCAAGTGTTGATAAGAACAGATACACGGTGTGCCAAATAAGCCAGACGCGTTTTGTCCTTCACTGGACTCATCAGAGGCTAATGAGTAATGATTGACCACAGGTTGAGCATAACTCGAGTCTTATGCGAAAAAAAAAAAAAAAAAAAAGTTAAATTCAGCTTTACATTGCTTATTCTTCTTAAACAATAGGTTCAGGTACAATGGTACTTATCACTTAAGACTGCAGGTGGGTTTACCAATGCAGGCATATTTGATATCTATAGATATTTATATGTTCAAATGTTTTTCAATAAGTGGACTTAAAAAGACACACGGTCTCTCACAGGAGGTGGTCTTCATAGCAGGTACCACTGTATCACAACTGTAATTAAATTTAGATTTTATACTCCATTTTTATAAACATTCAGTTCTGTGGAACATTAGCTTTCTGGCATGGTATTATTTTCGATAATTCATCAGAGCTTTACTAAGTCACACTCGTAAGCAAATTATATCACAAATTTTAGACTGCTAAATGGATGCTCATCAGAATACCTCTTTTCATAATATTAAAATACATGTACATACATGGAAAGGCGTACAACTCAGGAAAATATTTTCAGTGCATTTTATGATGAGTTCTAATTTTTATATCATCTAAAAAGAGGTCTATCAGAAATCAGAGCCCCAGGTTTAAGATTTTAATGCTGTTATCGGGTCTGGGGTAGCTTATGAAATAATAAAAGAATCTGATCATTTTCTGTTTTAGATTTTGTGTATTTTATCCTATCTTAAAATTATCACATTTAATTTTCATTTGCTTCCACTTGTCTTCAAAAAGAATCTGTACATGTTGTCTAGTTTGCCTGGCCTGTTGGAAATAGGGAGATTGTGTGTATATCTATATATTTTTTGAGAGAGAAAATAAATTAATGCACTAATAATGACAAAATACAGTGATCCCCCTCTTTTAAGGCCATCCCAAAGGTACTAGAAAAGTGGCCTTATTAGAGGGGTGGCCTCTTGAGGAGTAAAATACAATGAAAATGCCATATTTGCTGCATGAAGAAGTGGCCTTTGTAGAGCCAGGGTTGGCTTCTCTTGGTGGGGGGGGGGGGAGGGAGGGTATATGTATAACAAAGCGGAACCACTGTATTACGAATTGATTAAACGATATGAAACTTGAACAGTTCAAATTCAATAAGTATCATTTGACCAAATAAAGTTGTGTTGCGTGCTAACAATTAACATCCTTCTCATAATCACTTGCGACAAGTCCACAGTTGTGTGTTTTCATTACAAAGTGCCGATATAACGGGACGAGTGACCAGGTCTTTCCTGCAGACTGTAGTAGTGCAATGTCTTGTCAATGAAACTTGGTGAACTCGTCAGCTCGTGTTTGCACCTGGCTACCCTGATCTCATTCTGCTTCATACACATATGATCTTATACAACTTTCATTTCGGCATTTCAATGTAACACAGAAATCTTATGTGTGGAACACTGTGTACCAACAGTAAACCTCTGCAGAAAACGTCAACAAAACAGAACAGGATGCTGTGACTTCATATTATTGCAACAGCTGATTGGCAAAGCTCCTAGCCTTCTCCTCAATTATTTGGCAAACGCGCACTTGCACATTGAGCTTGCTAGTAGTACACCAGCAGGAAATAAATCGACTGTTAACTGTTAAAACGTGTTGCAAATAACTTCGCAAATAATGCACACACCTTTTTGCTCTCTCGGTTTGTTTTCTGTAAATATTGGCGACTACAAGTTTGCGATCCTTCTCAGGTCACCAGTGCTGCCCCGTTTGTCAGGGAACTGTCAAAGCCTGTTCACACAAACAATAATTTCGGGATATGTTTGCGATCAACAAAATAGTCTGCTGTAGGTACCATCACCTGTCCTCGCTGTTCGCTATGTTGTGTTACAGTTAATAACATAGCTATGTTGATATTAATATATTTCAAAGTTTCTTTAAATTGGTTCCGTCATGAATAAAAATGCTTAAACTGTACTTGCTCAGCTGACCTAAGGAATTAATGCGCGCTTACTGATACGCATGCCCAGTATGATGTGATCGATCAAGTCGATCAACCTTATTTACGTACAAATCAGCAGACCCAGTTGGACCAGGAACCTAATTATACCTGTTTGCGTGTTAACTTTCTTTCTTTCTTTCTTTCTTTCTTTCTTTCTTTCTTTCTTTCTTTCTTTCTTTCTTTCTTTCTTTCTTTCTTTCTTTCTTTCTTTCTCTCCCCGATTTTTTATATGAAGTACCATTATACGTAAAAACTTGGCATGGTCATACTTCTAGATACATAAAGTCTGGCTTTTTAATGAAGAAGAGGTGACAGTTTTGAGAATTATGCAAATCAGGTAAATTTGCAAATTTAAACCTTGAATATTTTCAAAGCTAATATAGGTAAAGGCACTACTCAAATTTACACACAAAAATATAATATTCTTAAGAATAATATTAAACAAGTTAAGAGAACTTTCTATAGCAACTGCTTTGCCAGACACAAAGGTAATATAAAAAATACTTGGGAAACAATAAAGGAAGTACTTAACAAAACAAAGAAGAAAACAAATTTTCCCAATACTTTTAAAATTAATGGAGATAGTACTGTTACTAACAAGCAAATAATTGCTAATAATTAAAAAAAATATTCTGTTGAGATAGGTCCCAAATTGCAACGCAAGTAAATCCGTCTACTACTGAGGGTTTTCAAAATTACTTACAAAACCCAAGTGAACACAATTTTGACTTTAAACCGGTGACCAAGGAAACTATAATCAAGACTATAGACTCCTTAAAAACAAAAGCAAGCTGCGGTCATGAAGGAATTTCGGTCAAACTAGTGAAATTCATAAAAAAATGAAATCAGTGGGGCTCTGACACTTCTTTTTAATCAATCGATTGCTACAGGAGTTTTTCCTGAAAATTTAAAAATAGCTAAAGTTATTCCCCTCTTCAAAAAGGGTGATGAAGGATTATTCGATAATTACAGACCAATCTCCCTGTTATCAAGCTTCTCAAAAATCTTTGAAAAAATTTATGTTTAACCAATTAAATGAACACTTCACAGAACATCATTTATTTTACAATCACCAGTATGGATTTCGTAATTCACATTCCACAGAGCTTGCTGCCCTTGGACTAATCGATAGAATATCAAGTAGTATGGACAAAAATGAGATTCCTATAAGTATTTTCATGGACCTTTCAAAAGCGTTCGACACTTTAGACCATCACATTCTAATTCAGAAACTTAAATATTATGGTCTTGGTGATATGGCAATTAAACTGCTCAAAAACTATTTAACTGACCGCAAACATTATGTGGAATTAAATGACACCAAGTCATCGCTCTTAAATATAACCACTGGTGTCCCACAGGGCTCGATTTTAGGCCCTTTATCATTTATAATTTACATAAATGATCTACCCTCAGCCTCCAGCCACTTTAAACCTCTTATATGCGCTGATGATACAACACTATACAGTACTTTACAAGTGTTGCTAAAATCTGACACCACACAAGAATTATCACACAATATACATGCTGAACTATGTAAAATCAGCAAATGGCTGAAATTAAATAAATTGTCCCTCAATGAAAAGAAAACAAAATTTATGTTATTTCATAACCCACAAAGAAAGGTGACAATTCCTGAAATAGAAATAAATAACACAAAAATTGAATGTGTAAATGACTTTAATTTCTTAGGCATACAAATCGACAAACATTTAAATTGGAACAGTCATATTGACAAAATTTCTTCAAAGATATCCAAAACTATTGGTGTCTTAAACAAAGTAAAAGAATACCTACCACAGAATATTCTACTGACACTATATTACTCTCTAGTATTTCCTCATCTTAATTACGGATGTCTTCTCTGGGGTTATAAAACTATTAGAATTGCTTTGCTCCAGAAAAAATGTGTGAGAATCATTAGCCAAAGCAGATTTAATGCACACACAGAGCCGATCTATAAAACCTTAGAGTTATTGAAGATTAGTGGTATATTTCTCCAACAACAACTGAAATTCTACTTTAAGTATATCAAAAATCAGTTACCTGAATACTTCAAAACCTTTAAAATAAATACAACTTATGTACTTCATAATTACAATGTTAGAAATAGAAACCGTATATTTGTAGAAAGAAGCAATCTTGTAGGGACAGAAAATTGTCTGAGACATGAAATCATAAAAACATTGAACTCAACCCCTGACTTCATGATAAACAAGGTTCATACTCATAGCAAAATGGTTTTGCCCTCTATATAAAAAAATATTACATTGAAAAGTATAATATTATTTGTTCCATCCCAAACTGTTATGTTTGTGACACTCCATAAGCAGCCCCCATTTGGTTTTGCTAATATGTAAGATATAATTTTTTTCCCTGCTTACTGGGTAAGGTACTTACATCTCTATTTCAAACCTTGTATTCTAAGTACAATTTTTGTATATCTATAGTATTTTTAGGTGGCCCTTATGATAGCGGCTGTTGTGGCCTTAATGAGGGTCTCCTGGCTATATATGTTACTGAAATAATGTACATGTATATTCAGTCAAATAAAAGATATGTGAGTCTGAGTGAGTCTGAGAGTCCAACTTCAATTCACATGTTTTGTGCTGTAAGCGCATCCGATGAACCACAAACAAAAGTGTCAGAATTTGAATTTATGCAAATTAGAGACACTTAAAAAGTCTAAATGTTGAATGTAGGCCTATTCAAAACTATCATGGATAGATTAAAAAGTGACACTCCAACTTAAATGCATAGGTTTGTGCTGTGCCTCTGGGCACCTCCAGTGAACCACGAAAAAACGTTTTGAAATTTGGATTTATACGGGGGTGGGGGTGGGGGTGGGGTTGGGGTTGGGGTTGTTAAAATTTTAAATGTTGAAAATCTATCTCCATAGCTATTATGCATAGATGTGTCATTCCGACTACACATCCTCAGTTTGTTAATGCTCAATTTGGTCCAGAGCTAAGCTCTCAGACGCCACAAAAGCTAGAACCAATGAACAGCGAATGGCCCTATCAGTGAAGTTGAAATAATGCAAATTAGGAGCAACAATATCAGACTTATACATATTTGTGATAGACCAGATACAGAACAGGCCATAATCTGCCATCACCAGTCAATTACATGCACATGTACACCACTGGAATTTGTTGCTAACACTCATGTCAGACATAACACTTTTATGCTGCTGCGTGGTCACAATTTTGTCGTAAGTCCATAGTGTAGAGTCAACACTGATCAATCCATGAATCAAAGTTGCAATGAAAAGTGCAGCGGGCGTTTTTCACTACATGACCAAACCTTGCTTGTTTGCTGACACTTGACATTCTAATTTATCAAGAACCTTTTCTTTCTGTCTGGCATTTCCTTTTTAACTGCATCTTTTATGCCAAGTTCCTTATTTTGCTGAAGTTCTTTTTCTTACATTTCACGTTGTCTGTCATGTAGGTTTTCCAATTTCAATTTGAATGTGATGAAAGATAAAGTTTATACACATAGTATCCAAGGCTATTCAACTTACATAAAGAAATATTACATTGATAAATACAAAAGTGACTGTCATATACAAAACTGTTATGTTTGCAATTATAGAGGGTAATTTTGTATGAAAATTGAACCCTGCGCAATTAGTCAATTTTGCAGCACAGGTGGCCTAATATAAAACATAAGAATTTTAGCTTACATGAACTTCAAAGTAATCTACTCTCTCTCTATATAACTACAAAGTATAATTTAGTTGGGTGGCCTGTATGATAGCGGTCATACATGACCTTAATACAGGTCTCCCAGATCAATATGTACATATAATATTGTTTTTATGAAAAGAAATTGTTTGCTACTGACTGAACGTATACATACATACATACATACATATATATATATATACATATATATATATTTGTATATATGTATATATACGTATATATATATACATATACATATATATATATATATATATATATATATATATATATATATATATATATATATATATATATATATATATATATATATATATGTTGATTGAATAAAAGAATTCCTGATTCCTGATTCCTGAATGTGTAGGCACACACGCAGATTCGGTTTGAAACGAATATTCTTTTCTAGTCTTGTGTGCACGCGCTGGAAATTTACCAGATCTTGAAAGTGAAATAACAGAAAACTCATCTGATCTACACATCCGTAACACTCTGTATTATTAATTCCGAAAGCGAAAGTCCGTGTAAATCTTGATGACAAAGTCAATAATTATAGTAAGAGTTTAGTAGGATTCTGTAAAGCAAGTGGGATACACATACTAGAGGGTATTCCTAACGATGGTGTAGATCCAAAGGCGAGTGAAATTTTAGCCAATGAACTTACTGAAAATATCAGTACTTTGAAAGCCCAGGGCTTTGAATGTATATTAATGGGAGATTTTAATGGTTCCCTGCCAGCTTTTAGACCTACTAGGAAACGTAGTCCAAACGGAGATTTACTCGTTAACTTAGTTGAAACTTCAGGTATGACAGTTTTAAATGGATCCCAGAAATGCACAGGTACATACACTTGGCAACGAGGGCCACTTAAATCTGTTAGGGATGGTTCAACATTATCATCATTTTTGAATTAGTACTTAGGGTACTAAATTTCATGACCCCCTCCCTCCCCCCAAATTAGTACTTTAAAAATGATGATTTTCCCCCCAAATCATAGCAAAATTGCACAAAACAGGCCAAAAATTGACCATCATTTTCCATATCCTGTGAAAGTGTGCAGACCCATTTAACCCCCTCCCCCCTTGCGTACTGTAAGTACTAATTCAAAAATGATGAAAATGTTGAACCATTCCTTATTGATTACGCGCTGATTACTGATGGTATTGTGCATGATATAGCATATGTTACTATAGACGAAATTGGATTGTATGATATAGGCAGTGACCATAACACCCTTTGTATTCATGGTAAAATCAATGGAAACAAAAACGCTAGTAGGGAGACGCCCCCAGTTCCACAATATACGAAATGGGGCATAGGAAAGAAAGTTAACTGGAGTGTTTTCGAAAGGGCGTTAAGTACACGCCTGCAAACATGGGACTGTTTTTCTTTTGATTCTGTTAATGACGCATGGTCCTCTTTAAGAAATACGTTGATTGAAGTTGGCGAGTTTGTGATTGGCAAAAAAACTGTCAAAAGTCAACATAATCAGCTGCAAGATAAGGAAATAGGAAAGCTCATAAAAAGTCGGCAGGTGGCTAACAGGTTTTATAGATATTGGTCTAAAAGAGATAACAGTCAAAATTTGGATTTATTGCAGGACTTTTGGGAAGAATATCTAAAACGTAAACATGAAATTCAAGAGAAAATAAGAATCAAAAGAGTTAATAATAAAATCAAAGTGATTGTAGCCAATTCTTCTAAAGGTGCTAAAAATTCAAGAGCATACTGGCGAATGCTTAAGCGCCTGAACGGTAACAACAAATTTCCCATCAGAATCACTGATCCTAAAGACAGTTCTCGTGCCATTGAAGATCCAAAAGCAATATGTAAAGTTTTAGGTGAATACTGGTCAAGCATTGGTACAAATACAAGTATTACGAGTAATACGAAACAGTTTCATATGAATAATGACAGTTCTGCGGTTGATAAACTATTAAATTATTGTGGGGAAACGAAAGGTCTAACTGATGTTGTTATAGATCATGACAAGGTGAACTTTGCTATTAGAAAACTAAAGAATGGGAAAGCTTGTGGCATCGACAACATACCCAATGAGTTCCTAAAAAATGGAGGGCGTACATTTGTCACAGCCTTAGTGGATTTGTTTAATCTGTGTAAATTATTGGAAAGTTACCCTGATGAATGGTTTCGGGGATACGTGAAGCCCATTCATAAAGGTGGTAGTAAAGAATCACTTTGCAATTATCGTGGTATTACCATTACTTCTAATGTATACAAGGTCTTTACATCAGTAATTGAGAAACAGTTCATGTCTTTTCTTGAGGAACACGGAATTCTGGGAGAGCTACACGGAGAATATAGAAAAGACAGAAGATTAGAAGATCATTTTTTCATACTGAAGGGACTCTGTAGTCTTAGAAAGCAAAGTAAATTAAAGACCTGGTTGGCATTTCTAGATATATCCAAAGCATTTGATACTGTTAATAGAGATAAATTGTTTTTGAAATTATGGGAAAAGGGGATCCAAGGGAAAGCGTGGCGTCTTATTCAAAATCTTTACGGTAAAGTTGAAAATAAAGTGATTTTTGGACCTTTCGAAAGTTCTTGGTTTGACGTAATCAACGGAGTGAAACAAGGATGTATCCTCTCCCCTTCCCTGTTCTCTTTGGTTATGACTGATTTGGTAGACATGCTTATGAATAAGAACCTGGGTATATGTTATAAACACTTACGTATTCCGTCCCTACTTTATGCTGACGACATTGCTCTCATTGCAGAGGACGAAAAACAACTAGAAAGCATGTTAAATGTTGCTGCTAATTTTGTGCAAAAATGGAATATGTCTTTTAACCAGGATAAATCTAAAGTTATGAGTATAGGCAAACGCACTAATTCTACCAGAAAATGGATGATTGGTAATTTACCTATTGAAGAATGTAATATGTATAAATATCTTGGAATTATGTTCTCAAAATCACTATCAGATGGTCCACATGTTAATACTTGTCTTACCACTAAAGCTTCTCGTTTGAGAGGGTATTTGTGTAGTATTTTGTCTGCCCATGACAATGTCAATAGAGTAAATTTCGGTGACAGCATCTGGAAAAGTGTTATCCTGCCGTCTATTACGCATGGTTGTGCTGTGTGGCTAAACAATACAAAGAAAGCGACTGACGCACTTAAGTCAATTCAATACACAATGGCTAAAGCTATTTTACAGTTACGCTCGTCCCCGGCAGCGGTCGCCATATTGGGAGAGCTAGGTTGGCTACCACTTCAATTGACTTTAGATAAAGCAAGAATTAAGTATTTTCATCGTATGAAATTTGATGTACCCGAAACAAGACTATGTAAGTTGATTTTTAATGAAATGTGTGAAGAATATAGAAATACAGGAGTATGTACTATTTGGCCCTACGTTACTGAAATCAGACAAATCTTTAATAACGCCGGAATTGACCGTGCATTTTCATCCCACAGTGATGGGTGGCTTGATAGTTTTAATAAAAGGGCAATAGAAAGTTACACGGTAGAATTTTTTCAGGAAATAGACGATAAGAGATCTCTTTACTGGTATAGGGCCCTGAAAAGATCTACATGGCGTGGCGATTATCTGTTCACGACAGACAACTTTAATGGCGCCCGCCTAAAATTCATGGCACGTACAGGGTGTTTGGGCTTGGGAGAGGATAGAGAAAGGTGGGGCATGTCAGATACAGCATGTAATACCTGTGAATGTAACGATGATGATCTTTTTCACTTCATGTTTTTATGTCCTGGTTTAAACTCTTTTAGATTGAAGTCGTTCAAGCAATTGGAACAGTCACTGAATGATATTGATTTTAGTTATGTGTGGCAAAGTTTTATGGCGTCATCCCTGTACAGAAAGTTGAACTTCCTTCTTGGAGACGAAGGTTTTAGTTTTGGCGACGAAGTTGGGTTTTTATTTGATTGTATATGTAAAAGATTTTTAGTGGAGGCATGGCGCTTTAGGAGGGAATCCTCCAATTCCTGACTGTTCTGTATATGTATACAAGATTTAAATTCTTCTTGCACACTATGTATATATGTATATATGGACGCACCGTGGGTTTGCCCCGGACCACTGGTGCCCCCGATGTAAAGGGGTAGTTTTTCCGCAATAAATTATTATTATTATTATTATTATTATTATTATTACTAAATAGCAGATTTGATTGTGCAGAGGCCCGCACATGCCATACCGCACAAGGTAAAACTGTTGTAGACCACCAATTGACCAATGTCCATGATTTGTCTTTTGTACATGTACACAAGTTTGATATTTTACCCGAAAGACCTGAATCTGTTTATTCTCATTTTAAACACTTGCTAAAATTGAGGAACGCAAATTGAGCTGTAAGGGTGAAATGAAAGATCTAGAGACAGCTTGGTTTAGATACAAATAAGTGAAAAGAAATGTGCTTGGCTTTCTCTCTAGCTTCAAAAGTAACGAGTCACAGATAATACTATCCAAATTTGTCCGTGTAGAGTTACAGATGGAAAGTGGTTTCGACAGTGTGTGTTACAGGTTCTATGATTATTGACAAAATGCCGTAGATCAGGGTTACTGAACTAAAAAAAAAAACCCATGAAAAAAAAAAATAAATAAAATAAAAGAAAAAGAAAGGAAAAAACAATCTCCCATGTGATACCGGGTTCGATTATGAGTGTATGGAACTTAAAGCTGAAGTTAACAATTTCCGAAACAATCTGATATCTTTAAGCCAGAAAGGCGGTAATGTGAATTAGAACGAGACTATAATAGAACCAATCAAAACAAGAAAAGGACATATAATATATGTACATATATATGTATACGTCTATATATATATATATATATATGTATGTGTGTGTGTGTGTGTGTGTGTGTGTGTGTGTGTGTGTGTGTGTGTGTGTGTGTGTGTGACACAAATCCAAATCGATATTGGGAACTCAGCAAATGGTTGAAGAAAAGGGTACCAGCATATAAAATAATTCTATCAGACTGGAAGAAGTTGTTAATATTAGGAACAAAATTGCCCCATCCCACCATGAAGATGAAGAAGTGTAACACCAACTTAGCAAACTAAAGGTAAATTGGAAAGGCTTGTGGCACAGGTGGAATACGTTTACATGTGTTGGAGCAGAAATTCTACCACATATGGAATTACATTCTGAAACAGGGAGACTACCGGGAACTCTCCCTGTATTTTTACATTGTTTAAAACCATTGACAGATTAAAACGGGTCCTGGTCGTTAATAGTACAAAGTTAAACGTTTACATATTTGGTTCTGGACAAAAAGACACAAATACAATATCCTCTATAGTAGTCATGATCCACACGGATGCAAACCTCTAGGCTGGCATAGACAACTCAGTGAAGTGGTTTATAAATACGATGGGGTTAGACTATGTTATAACCAGGTGTATGAAGAATACCTCTAAAAGATTTGAGTACTCTGCATTTGCATATTAACTTCTAATCTATAAGTTTAATTTTGCAGAGTGATATTTTACCTCCAAAGCAGACCCAAGCTGCGTGTTTTGTCTACTCCGCTGGGAGTGTGGTAGAGACAACACAGAGGTTGATCTGCATTGGAGGCAAAGTGGTATCAAAAAAAAAAAAAAAAAAAAAAAAAACAAACAAACCCGAATGTCACTTACGTTATCTGCAACTGCCACCATGCAGTGCCAGATTTTGTTTCTCACATACCGCATATTTGTCAAGAATTTCAAAGGACTCATCAAAATTGGAACGGATTTTCCTTTTGCCATTTCTCCGATTTCTTTGCAAGTCAAGTGATTGACTGATAGAAAACGAGTTGCAACAATGACAGGAAAGATATCCACATATGTGAGGAAAACGGGTCATTATTTTCGTATTTCAAAAGTTCCTTGAATGCATGGATTTAGTGTTTTACTTTCTGTGTCATATACCAAGGAACTAGTAAAGTTTCAAATGTATGTATGTATGTATGTATGTATGTATGTATGTATGTATGTATGTATGTATGTACTTTGTATGTATTCATGAAGTGAAATTTACTCATTAAGGCCACCCAGCACTGAAAAATGTAGTCTTAAGGTATCTGTGATCTCAGGACATGATTTCAAATGAGTGAAATTGAGGTTTCATAATCATCGGAAAGATTTAGTGGCAAGGTTTCCTTTCCTGATGCAAAGCAGTTTTACAGAAACACGTTTTCATTTATGAACACCCTGAAATAATAATAATGATAATAATAATAATAATAATAATAATAATAATAATAATAATAATAATAATGATAATGATAATGATAATGATAATGATAATGATAATGATAATGATAATGATAATAATAATAATAATAATAATAATAATAATAATAATAATGATGATGATGATGATGATAATAATAATAAAATATTAAAAATTAAAAGATCATACGCATATTTTATTTTGAACAGACAACTTACTGATTGTAACTTAACACTGGATTCAACTGTGTATCAGCTAATTCATATTGTATACCAAATGTTTCAAGGATAATGGTAAAGAGGTACGAATGGTCTTTTTAGACATACGTAAAGCATTTGATCGAGTCTGGGATAGCGGTCTTCTTCATAAATTAAAATAATTTGGCATTTGCAACCCACAACCTTCTTGGATTAGGTCATATCTTAGACTCATCTTAGTAATCATAAACAAAGAGTTGTCTTACAGGGTATATCATCTGACTGGGTACCAATTGAGTCTGGTGTGCCTCAAGGGAGCGTGAGGGAACCCCTTTTGTTTCTTGTTTTTGTAATGATTTAGCAGAGGATTTAACCTGCAAAGCATATCCTTTCGCTGACGATACATCACTGTTCGAGACAGTCAACTTACCAGATGAAACTACAAGTATAACAAAAGAAAATTTAGCTATTGTTCAAAAGTGGGGAAGGAAATGGAAGGTTGATTTCAACTCCATTAAAGCAGAAGAAATGATCGTACCTCTCAAGAGCAATAAGCCAGTGCACCTCCTTTTAACCTTTATGAATGAATCTGTTAAACGTGTTCATGAACGCAAACATTTAGGAGTCATTTTGTCAGGTATCCTTTCATGGGATAGTCATATTAATCACATATCTACTAAGACTACGTCACGTTTCAGGGGTGTAGGCAGGTTTTCGACTTGAGGCGGGGGGGGGGGGGTTCAAATGATATCAAGAATGGACATGCAAGGAGCCAGAGGCTGCAAAGCCTTGTTGGGGGGGGGGGGGGGGAGGGGCGAGAGCATGCTCCCCGGGGAAATTTCGAGATTTAAAGCGCAATATGGTACATTTTAGGGGCTAAAATAGGTTCCTAAAGTGCTTCAGTCATTCACCAAGATTGAGAAAAATCTTTTTTAACTACGAAAAATGGAAACGATAAAGCCTAAGATTGGAACAGTTGAGCTTCACTACTTTTAACCACCCATACTTGTATCATTTCAGTAATTGTAGTCTCTGAAGCATCAGTTATAATCCCTTAATTTAATCACCAGATGTTGAAAATTAACAGACCACTGGTTGCAGCAGTTTTAATTTGTGCTGTATGGTCCCTTTGCTCCCTGCTTTACTACTAGTTTCAAGATGGAAGAGGAAAGTCCCCTTTGAAAGTATGGCCCGGTGATACTTTGTACAAAAATATTCAGCACAATTTATTGTGTATATTTCTTTTCGTCAACATACAAAATCTACCTGCTTTTTTAGAGGTTGATCTTGCACGCCTTCAGCATATTTCTCTTTACACTACAGCATGAAAATAATAAAATAAAATGTTCAATTTATCAGAGGATATCAAAAGAGCTTTGGCCTAAGCAGTTCATGTCATTCATTCAGCGCATTCCTTTTGTGACATAGTATACTATGCATTGAAACTTGCACAATAAGCATGGTCCTACATGACTGTAAAACTAAGGTTAAGAAGATAGATGTTAAATATATAGTGGGCATAAACTGATAAGCATTCTTGTTCTGGAGATGCAGAACTATTCAAAATTATTTTATGCGGAGATTCCTGTGGTGTGTAGCATTAGTGAAAGGACAACAGAGTGAAATTAAGTCAATTTATGGGCTGCACTTAGGCTTCGGATTCATGGGCTTGCATACACAGGGGCAACCAGCAGAATGGTTGTCATCATATTCTGGTCAATAGTAACCCATTGATACTGACCGCCAAAGTCACTGTCCACTCAAAATCCTGATTAGGGCCAATAGAATGGTTGTCATCATACTCTGGTCGATACAAACCCATTCATACTGACCGCCAAAGTCACTGTCCATCCAAAATCCTGATAAGGGATACCTTAAGGAAGGTATCTCTTCAATACATGTTTGCAATAATATATATTCTCTGCATAAGGTCCGCACAATAATTAAATCGACCGAGAGGCATAACAAAATGTCTGTGTTGGCACACCGACACAAACAAGCAAACAAATAAAGCAAACATTCCAGGAAAAACAAAATGCCTGTGTTGGCACACAGAGATAATTATTATGTGCGTCACCTATACTTGCATTGGTGCTGTCAATAAATATTTCCTTCATGCTTTCTTCAATGGTGACGGGGCAGCAGTTACTCCTCTGAATTTTAGTAATACATGTGCACCTAGCATGTTGCTAGGAAATAGTGTCGATTATACATGTATCCCAATAGTGGTCTTGTCTTGAAAATAAATTAACTTTGGGGTAGCGTAGATTAAACCCACTGTGTCAAGTCAGGAGTGAAATTTGTTTCTTCACATTGGTATTGGAAGATGAATGTTGATGCTTTGGTTTCTGTGGAATCTCTTTGCTGTCATTGTTGGATTTTATATATGAATATGGGTCATGTTTTTTGCATAAGTGTATAATAATAAAGACGTCCGTCTGTAGAACTTCAATTGTATAGTGAGGGTCTCGTAGAAGTCTACCCCTTGTATTTGATACTCTATAACAGTGATTCAATCACTTAACTTTTTTAATTAGATAATGCTCCAGATTCATAGATATCACAAATACGATATAGGCATTCTTTTCACTTTTGCAATGAACTCAACTGATGAACTAGTCAGAATAACCAAAAAAGTGATAGGCCTGCTAATTCTATTTTTATTATTGACAGAAGTGACAAATTTTGGATTTTGAATGGTTGGGCCTATACATATTGGAAACACTAGAGTCTGTCTGTATTTAATGAAG
Source organism: Hermodice carunculata (assembly GCA_964020975.1). Lineage (NCBI taxonomy): Eukaryota > Metazoa > Annelida > Polychaeta > Eunicida > Amphinomidae > Hermodice > Hermodice carunculata. The sequence goes on along the minus strand of OZ026616.1, from coordinate 87,332,451 downwards.
AATATTAAAAAGGTTGAGAGGACCGGTTTAAAACCACCAGTTGTCTTTTGTGGGTGACTGCCTGTCTCAAGTCAGGAGTGAAATTTGTTTCTTCACATTGGTAATGGAAGATGAATGTTGATGCTTTGGTAACTCTGGAATCTCATTGCTGTCATTGTTGGGTTTGATGTTGATGAATATGGGTCCTGTTTTTCTACATAAGTGTATCATAGTAGAGATGTCCGTCTGTAGAACTTCAATTTTATAGTGAGGGTCTTGTATAAGTCTACTCCTTGCATTTGATACTCTATAACAGTGATTCAATCACTTAACTTATTAATTAGATGCTCCAGATTCATAGATATCACAAAAACGATATAGGCTTACTTTCCACTTTGGATATAAATTCAGCTGATGAACTAGTCAGAAGTGATAGGCCTGCCAATTCTTTTTTTATTTTTGACAGAAGTGACAAAATTCGGATTTTGAATGGTTGGGCCTTTACATATTTGAAACACTAGAGTCTGTATTTAATGAAGAATATTTCAAAGCACGAGAGGACCGGTTTAAAAGCACCAATTGCCTTTTGTGGTTGACTGTCTGTCTCAAGTCAGGAGTGAAATTTGTTTCTTCACATTGGTATTGGAAGATCAATGCTGATGCTTTGGTAACTGTGGAATCTCTTTGCTGTCATTGTTGGGTTTAATATTTATGAATATGGGTCCTGTTTTTCCACATAAGTGTATCATAGTAGAGACGTCTGTCTGTAGAACTTCAATTGCATAGTGAGAGTCTTGAAGTCTACTCCTTGCATTTGACACTCTATAACCGTGATTCAATCACTTAACTTATCAATTAGATAGTGTTCCAGATTCATAATATCATAAAAACGATATAAGCCTACTTTCCACTTTGGCTAGAAACTCATCTGATGAACTAGTCAGAAGAACCAAACAAGTGATAGGCCTGCCAATTTTTTTTGCTTTCTTTCTTTTTTTTTTTTTTTTTTCTTTTTTTTTTTTTTTTTTAAATTTTTGACAGAAGTGACAAAATTTGGATTTTGAATGGTTGGCCTTATACATATTGGAAACACTATGGTCTGTATTTAATGAAGAATATTTCAAAGGTTGAGAGGACCAGTTTAAAACCACCAATTACCTTTTGTGGGTGACTGCCTGTCTCAAGTCAGGAGTGAAATTTTTTCTTCACATTGGTATTGGAAGATGAATGTTGATGCTTTGGTAACTGTGGAATTTCTTTGCTGTCATGGTTGGGTTTGTTATTTATGAATATGGGTCATGTTTTTCTACATAAGTGTTTCATAGTTGAGACGTCTGTCCATCCACCCACCCACCCAACCACCCACTCACCCACCCACCCACCATCCATCCATCCGTCCGTCCGTCCGTCCATCCATCCATCCATCCATCCATCTATCTATCTATCTATCTATCTATCTATCTATCTATCTATCTATCTATCTATCTATCTATCTATCTATCTATATGTTTGTCTGTACGGAAGCTTTAGTATGTGTTCTCCAAATGTAATCCAGAGCACAAGTTACAAATTGTAATTCCCCCTGCAAAATAGATACCACATATTCCGCAAGTGCAATAAATTAACCACTTAGGTTCGGGACTTAACATTAAGTCACATGTTCTACTAAAGTTAACTTATAATACTTATATATTGGCCCTGCTGTTCAGTCCCATACCCGCATATTAATGCCAGCGACGTGCCATTCTGAACAGCAAATGCCTGGTAATACTTACTCTGGACTTCTGCATACAGCCCATGGCCCATAGATCTCCTTGATCACTCATGTACAGCATGAAGATTCCCAACAATATGTTTTGAATAAAAGTGCCACAAAATGATGTAAATAAGGGTCTTAATTTGAAAAGTTCCACCTACAATTTTGCAAAGTTAATATAGGAAACTGTATATATGACTATCGTATCGAGTTTTATTTCATGGCATAAGTTGGTGGTTAATTATTAATTCTAATAATTTTGTGTTATTTTTGTTTTCGCATATTCTGCTGATGGCACAAAACCGTGAATACAAAAATACAACGAAATATAGTATTTTAAAATTAGTTTTAATAGGAACTATGTCCTAAAAAGTAAAATTAATGTTTCAGTTAAATCAAGCAAAACCATGAGTATAATTCAGACAATAACAAGTATATTAGGATGGGGTCAATCACTTAGTGTTTATATGTTATCTTCGAAGATCATGATGAGTGAGCCGATCAATAACGGAAAAACATGGGAAACGATTGAGCATAACAAGTGCACCTCTGTGTACTCTCTTCAGTCACAACAAATGCATGTTGAGCTTTGTCAACTTGATACTACCATTAGCACGTACTTTTACTCATTCCACCCTAATGACGCTTTTCCCCGCTATTATCGAAATATCGTCTGCTAATTGTATTTTACTAATTTAGGGATATTATTTCAAAATTGTGGATGAAACTTGCATGGAAGATCATTCCAAATTACATGTATATGCCCATGGCCAACCGCTTTTCTTGGCGCACTCTGACGCATTGCGCCCAGAGCGCGCCTAGGAAAGCTGTTGACTCGGCCTTCTGTCAAGATGGAATGAGTTAATATATAAACATATATTTACTGTATTTTGTCTTTCAACCATAAAAATGAGCATAATTATGCGCAAAAGAACTTTACTAGTTATTCTTAGGTCGTGAAACCTCGATATGTTCAAGAATAGATCAGCCACATTCACATTTAATTACATATTTTAGCAGCACAAAAACACGTATGTTATCTGATAGAACACCACTGTATTGAAGTTGTGAGCGATGAGGTCATATTAAGTTTTAAAAAATCAATGTGGTCCGTTGGCAGTCTGCAAATTGAATTAAATGTTTAAACTGCTATGTGGGAAACCACAATCACAAAACGTTTTTCTATGGATATTCGCATGCTGAAAAATATTCGTTTCATCAATTGAAACTTATGTTCGTGTGGTTTTTTGTTGTGGAAGGAAACGATGCATTTGGCAGTTCTTTCAATGAGCAAATGAATCTTATATGTTACACAATGATGCTCGCCTCCGGTTTGCACACCACGTAAATATCTGTATACTGAAAGCGTCCTTCAGCTGACCGCATATGCGGCTCTTTGTATCGACATGTGCGTGTTTCCCTTGCCACCTGTCTGTCTGGGTCGTCGGATACAGGATTCGATTGAGGGAGGAACTGAAATACGAGGCCGTGGGTTTGGGGGTTTCCAAGGCAGCGCCATGTGCTGACTCTTCTCGCGGAAGCAACGGATATTTGTTGTGACACTTTGTAGCAACTTGTTACTGTCCAGCCCATGAGCATCATCACATCACTTTTTGTCATTGATAAACCCTTTCATTAAAGAAGATTGAGCTGTTGAGCGTCTAGTCACCGACGTCCGTCAATGTTGTTCTGGTGCCTCTATCAAGCCCCGGGCATATCTGGGCGTATTCTCCATTTAACCAATACGTGGTCACTGTCCCTTTGCCCTGTGGCAACAAAAGGCAGAATATAGCAATAATATATGGTGCTTGCCATATTTTCAAACTGATGATCTAGAACTCTATGTTAATTTTATTTCTCAAAATCTCTATATGAAACTGCATTACTACAAAGGTCGGCTGTTTAGGGTCACATTCCAGAGGGGATTAAAATTGATAGGGCCACATTCCAGAGGGGATTATGACACCCACCTCACCTGGGTCTAAAATAGAGCAGGGGGAATTCCACAGGATCTAAAAATAGATCACCTGTGACAGCATCATACTGATTAGGGCAACAGGTGTTCCTTACATAATAGGATCAACATTATACTGACAAGGTCAACAGGTGATTAATATCCAGTGTAAACCGGAAAATTATATAACAAAGATTAGTCACCCCCACTCTGATTGCAAGGGATTAGTGAGGGGTCACCAGGTGTAAGTAGACACAGGTGTTCATTACACAACAGGGATTATAGTGTCATATGAATCATTAAATAGAATAGGGGATTTTGATAATCTGATAAGGTCGTTCAAATATACCAACTTTCTCATGGGAACCATATCATTTATGCATTGCATAATGGTGATTATATTTATCACAATAGGACATGTATGATATGAGGATTAGGCAGCACCACTGTCCACACAGGTGCACCCCATGCTTATCAACATATTACGCAATACAAAATTTAATCACTTGCAGGTGTTCAGGATTAAGTGGATGCATTTTCTAAGATTCTAAAAATAAAAATCAAGTTTGAACTTGTCAATTTTATAAGGTGACGTGTGCAAAGTTTCAGAGCCCCAAACCCTATAAGTAGCTAGGTGGCTTCACTTCACTTTTCCTCACACTTCAAGACTACACCCAGCTAACGCATCAAAGTTCTCAGAGAAGCCGACCATTGAACTACACGGTGAGTACATTGCTTTTAACTTAAATTCTGTTTGTAGTTATAATGTCAATGTCAGGGAGTTGTAGGTCTAACCATCACCGTGCTTGACCTAGGGTTTGACTGACAACCACACAGGGGCCTGCGAGGCTGCAGCTTCAATGGCAAGGTCAGCCGCGGCCGGGTGGAGGTCGGGCCGGAGATGCACCTATGTCACCTATGAACGGTGTCCGTCATCCCCCCTGGGCCATCACCGCAACCGATAAACATGTGGGTCCTACCGAAATTAAACACAACTGAACATGCTGCACCGTGTACTTCAAGCTTACTTATATGTGATAAGTATGGTTCCATTGATCACGATACACCACCTCCAATATTGAAAATTTGAAGAATATCTTTAACTCTCAATTTGTTGAGACTTGTTGCACGAAACAAGTGTTTCTATTACAACTAATGACCCTATGTGCATTATCTTTGAGAAATACAGATATATTTTGCATGTGACTGTGAGATTCTGTTACATACAAATGTGCCATGTGATTCGTCACAGTATGGCACTACTTCCATGGTCTGTTTACCAAAAGCTGGAATTATTTTGAAATTCATGCCCTTGTCATCTCGGAGTGAAGAGACTGTAAGCGTGTGTTCAGACATAGACAATATGGCCTGGGACAGCTCTGTCTAAATGACGGACAGAAGGGTAGACAGAAAGAGAAGGTGCAAACCTACAGTCCCCGATCAGGAACTATAACCGAGAATTGAAGATACATAGCAGAAGATGCGGAGAGGAGGGTGGAGGAAGCAGACTGAACACATACAGAACGATAATACTTACCTTCATTGCAACTTCTCCGCGAAGGCACACATCAAATGTTCCAAACTTATCAAGTATTTCCTTCGTCGTTGGGCTTACATGTATCCTGAGTGCTGCAAATGGTATAAAGATACTTTTCAAAGAAATGAGGAACGGGGCATGAAGGGGGCAAACAGATGCAGGTCTTGTTGCTATATATATCATTTGGTGCCCTTGTATCCGTAAATCTGCTGGAACTCTTGGAAGAACGGTTTTTGAATGAATATGTTTGAATGAATGAATGAATGAATGAATGAATGAATGAAAGAACGAACATTGAACAAATGAATAAATCTTTCCATCCATCGTGTAGACAGCTCGCAAGAAAGAATGATAGGAAAGTGGGCTGGCAGGTATACGCTAATGAACAGACTGCAGACTTAAAGATCAACTGTCAACATACTGTTTATTTGCTTATTGTGCTTTTTTCATCACATTTGATCACTGATGGATTGTGTCGCCACTTAATGTTGGATAAGAGTAAATTCCATACATATTAAATCTGTTACAAAGTATGACTTTGTATTGCACAAATAAATTTGTCTTTTCACAGTTTTTCCCGCGGAAAAATAAAAGGTATCTTTTCTTACGGTGTTTGATTCAAAATTACAAAAAGCATGACAAACTATGAGCCGTGGATCATATTTTTGAAAATGAACCATTTTGTGACTTGTATGCCCTGACCAAACCTGAAAGAGTATACGACTTCCAAATAAAGCCATGAAAACTGGAAAATTTGCTGCCAATATGCATTAGAACTAAAGGTTACTTAATTATTGAATACATTTACCTTCAAACACTACCTGTGCGACACACAACTTTGTAATTTTGTTTAAAAATCTAACATTCTAAATGCAATTTTTCTTCAGTTTGTTTTTCCTCGAAAGTATCATCAAATTATAACTGAACTGATGTATACATTGGTGGGCTTAAAGCAGAAGATATATTACCTATTACTTGAATATGTTTTTAGGTTAAGATGTTTTGCATTTTAATTGTGTAAGATTGTTTATCAATATCTCATAAATAATGCTATATATACTCCTAGCAAAATACAGGCACCCCCATTGGTTTAACATGGGATTCTTTAGATATAAGTTTGTATAGAAAATAAAAGTGTTGCAGGGACTGGTGTGTAACATAGACAGGACAGTAAAGAGTATGCCTGAAAGATCACATAACAACAAAATGTCATGGAAATGTGATAACAGCCACTACCGGGCAAAAATAGTGTGTGTAGTATTGAGGTGTCTATGTGCTTTGTAACGGCCCGCTGGCAGCACAGGGACCAACTAGGAAAGATGATTTGCTACATAATCAGTGTGTGTGTGTTCAGAGCATATTGGTATGGCAATGCACAACTATTCCATAACACAAGGGTAGAAGTTGGAATGGCGTCTATATCTTTTATTGCTTTGAATTTATTTAAGATTTAAAATTTCTAATGGTGCTATGTAGCATAATTTAAGTTGTTACAACTTTTATTTTTAATTCATTAGGTGCGCAAAGGTCAACAACCCCCTACAAGAAGTTGGAATGACTTCTCTGACTATTATAGTGTTAAAGATTTTCAAGATTCAAAATTTCTAATACTGCTAATAAGCATAATTTAAATTGCTACAACTTTTGTTTTAGATTCATTACATGCACAATGGTCAACAACCCCCTGGTAAAAGTTGAAATGACATCTCTATCTATAATAGTTTTGAAGATATTCAAGTTTTAAAATTTCAAATGCTGCTAATTAGCATAATTTAAATGGCTACAACTTTCGCTTTAGATTCATTACATGCACAATGGTCAAGAACCTCCTAGTAGAAATTAAAATGACAAAAATGACATCTCTATCTTTAATAGTTTTGAAGATATTCAAGTTTTAAAATTCGAAATGCTGCTAATTGGCATAATTTAAATTGTTACAACTTTTGTTTTAAATTCATTGGATGCACACTGGTCAATAAGCCCCCAGTAGAAGTTGGAATGACATCTCTATCTATTATTCTTTTGAAGATATTCAAGATTTAAAATTTCAAATGCCCCTAATTTGCATAATTTTAAACATCTTCATTCCTCTGTGTAAAACGGTCAAACTCCTTGTATGGAGGTACAATCATGCCAAGTTTGGAGTTTCTATGTATAATAGTGTCCGAGAAAAGTGTCGGACAAATTTGCTGGCAAAGAAGAAAGAAGAAAGAAAGAAACCAGAAAGGAAGATTTGCTTCAAAGCAAATCTGTCTGTGTGCCTTCCAAAGTTGTAAATATTAAATGGTACAACGTTTGTGCTTTGGTACTTCACATTCCATTAAGCTTGTGACTGGATGAAAATTTCCAAGTCCAAATGACCATGACCTTTGATCTTTAACCTTTACAGGTTACATGTAAATTGCAAAAATGTACAGTGTTACTATACCAACAATTTAAGTCCAACATGATTAGAATTGGATGGAAATTGGCAGAGTTATGGCTGAGTGAAGCTTTCAAAGGTCCAGATAACAATGAGCTTTGAGCTTTAGAATGTGCAGTGTTGCAACAGCTACAATTTGAGCCCAACATGATCAAAATTGGATAAAAATTGACCAAGTTATGGATAGAAGAAAGCCACCATGGGAAGTGGCCTTTGACCTTGAAATGACCTTTGACCTTGAGATGACCTCCACCTGAAGAGGATCTTGACCTTTAAAATGATATTTTGCCCTAAAATTAGCCTTTGACCTTGACATGACCTTGACATTTGAAATGACATTTCCCTTGCTATGATCGAACTCCTATACACTTGGAACTATATCTTCTATAGTATATAAGATATTGAAGATCTAAAACTTTAATTAGCCCTCATTTGCATACTTTTGAAAAGTATGACCTCTCATTATAAAAAGGCACGACTTCAAAAATGTGCAGTGTTACAATAGCTACAATTTGAGCCCGACATGATCAGAATTGGATAAAAATTGACCAAGTTATGGCTAGAAGAAAGCCACCATCAAAAGTGACCTTGACCTTGATATGACCTTTGACCTTGACATGACGTCCACCTGAAGTGGTCCTTGACCTTTAAAATGACATTTTGGTTTTATGACATTTTGACCCAAAACTGACCTTTGACCTTGACATGACCTTTGACCTTGACATGACCTTGACATTTAAGATGACCTTTGACTTGATATGATCGAACTACAATACACTCGGAACTACATCTACTATAGTACATAAGATATTGAAGATTTAAAACTTTAATTAGCCCTCATTTGCATAATTTTGAAAAGCATGACCTCTCATTATACTTCATTTATAGAAGTATAATTGTGCCAAGTTTGGAGTTTATACGTATAATACTTTTCAACTGAAATGTCGGACAAATTTGCCGGTAAAGAAAGAAAGAAAGAAAGAATTCCTAGAAAAATAGTATGTCTGTGTGCCAACACAGACATAATAAAGAACTCGAGGAAAAACAGAAAAGTGTGTGTTGACACACACACTGTAATGAGAATCCACCATACCCACAGCTCTCCTAATTCGACGAAGAAGGGATCGTTGGCACGTTGGAGGCTGGTCTTCCCTATTGTGAGGCTGCCTGGACATTGGGGTGCTCCAGGTGAGCAGTGCAGAGGTGGTGGGACCGTTTTCAGGGAACAAAAGCATGCGAGAGGAAAGCTGGATATGAAACCCTATTGGCACAACAGCTGGGAAAATAAGCAAGACTAAGCCATACTTACACAACAGCTGGGCAAAGTAAGCATGGTTGAACCCTATCTGCACAATAGTTGGGCAAATATGCACAGCACTAAACCCTGTGGCCACAACGGCATGCACATTGACTATGTGACCAAAATGATTTTTGCACAACAGCGGGACAAATTTACACAGCCAAATCCTACTGCTGAAACAGCTGGGTGAATGAAGCATGGTTGAACCCTACCGGCACAACAGCTGGCCAACTAAAACAGGGTCAAACCTCATGCACTGGTACAACAGTTGGGTAACTAAAGCATGGTAAAAGCTTATTGGCACAACAGCTGGGCAAATAAAGCACAGTTGAACCTTATTGGCACAACAGCCGGTGAAACAAGCATGGTTGAATCCTACTGATATAACACCTAAGCGAATGAAACACCGTTTAACCTTATTTGCTCAATATCTGGGCAAATAAGCATGGTCGAACCCTATCTGCACAACAGCTGGGATAATAAACACGGCTCTCTCGGATGCCACCATTTTCTGGTAACATTCCATGAAAGTGAATTTGTACATGTATTCAGATTATTATGACGTACTATGCTCTCACATTTCGAGGTAACGTGACTTGGTCTTAAATCAAGCAGCAAAAAGATGCATGCACATCATGACCGTGCTTAACCATGCAGCTAAAGTCTGCATGTTTAACTCCAGAACAGAAGTGACTCAATAAATGATTCCTCATTATTTAGCAGTGTCAAAAGGCAGAATCATCTGTGTATAAAATCACTGTCTTACTTTGACATAACCTTTTCATTTGCACAGTATATATTTTTCTCCTGACAGACGTACTTTTTTCTTTTCGGATGAATGCAGGTTAGAATGTTCAAATTATCGAGCAAAACGTACATAATGTCACCGGGCAAGGGCTGATTGGGATTTGACAGTGCGATTGACATTATGACATTATGTCGGCCTTTGTACAAAACGATAATTTCCTTTCGAAGGCTAGTCAGACAACCCAATTATATGGCAGTCATGCAACCGCGTGTGCATCATATAAACATTTCCATTATTTTCATTTACAAGTGATGTTTTCGGAGTCCAATGTCAGCTATTTTGTCGTAAGCATCATTTAATAGAGTTCAAGACACCTGCTGAATTACATAACGCGCTCAGACAAGAATTACTGGAAACAAAAATACAACATGTCTTAATGGCATAACATCCTATGTATTTCTGCTATGACCAGACTTTATGGCATTTGCGTGTTCTGTTTGGGAGTGTGTATTTTGCCGCCTTTTTCTGTATGTGTTGAGAGATTCTTCTCATGCGCTTGTACCTTTCTGTATGTCTCCTGCAGTAAGTATGCTGTTTGTTAACTCAAAACAAATATTAATGTTTCTGTGGGCGAAACGTAATTTAGAAGATCGAAAACTAGTAGCGCACTGCAACGGCAGCTATTAAGATGCAGTCTTATTACTAACCCTTTCTTCCCTAGATTGAGACTGTGTCAACGGTTTTCCTTGGCACAAACTAAGTAGCCAACAGGCGCCAGTAGATTCAAGAGTTGCCCCCAGGGCATGCTATTTAGCTCATGCTGATAGAACGTGATTTGTAATTCTCCTTCAAATTGTTTTTCCGTTATGATGAAATTGGTAAAAAGGCTTTACTGCATACGAAATTTTACCGTCAGCCAGTTTTGACTGGTCGAAAAGGGAAGGACTAACATAGAATAAGCAGAAAGGCAATGTGCTCTGTAGCCAGCTAACTTCCTTTGAAAATAACGAAAACAAAACAACAAAGAAAAAATCGGTTTAACAATTGCAACGTCATCTGGACAACAAATTTCCCCCACTGTTGTTTGCCTAACCTTTCTTCCCTGAATTCTTCCGACAATGGCCGGGAAATGCAGCTCATTTTAGTGTCTTGTTACAAGTCTCCGGAAGTTGTACTGTTCAATAATAAGCCGCCATGTTAACCGGTACTCCAAGCAGGTGGCTAGCTCATATTTAAAGGTCCACCAATTCATCATTCGCTACCTTTGCATGGCCAATTACATATATTGAGACAAAAGTATAGGTTCTCAGGTTTGAATTGATGTATAATATGCGCAGTTATATCACATCTGCATGGGTTGCGTACTTTCTTTTCCACTACAGGTCAATTTGAATTACCATGTATCCGAAACTGGAAGGACAAATAGGCCAGGGGTAAATGCGAGCATAAACATTTATATAAAGCGTCAGGTCTGTCAGTGCACTGGCTGAAACATTCGGTAACGTAAGGCCTGCGTGTGTGCAAAAGGTCGAAAGTCTAAGTAGCATCCATTTTTTCTTCAAACCCGGAACTTCTATCTGTAGATGGGCATAGATCTACATCATACACACTTGCGAAATGTGAAGAAAGTTTTTGTTTGTCATGTTAAAATTGTAATATTAGGATATGTAACCCATCATTTTTGTAGGGTTGGGAAAAGGGCCACTAAAGTCATTAGTGCTAAGACAATATATTAATCCCATCCTTCTTGTTGAAAGGTCTTGATCATTTCCTTCGTTTATTTCTTTGAAGCCAAATTGATTTAGGAGGCAAATTGAACACACATCGGTGTAGACATAAATTGCTGAACTGAAACATTTTCATTTTTAGAAAAAATATGATAAAGTTGATAGACGGGTTTATACAAGACTCTACATTGTCTTTACCTTCACCTCATATTATGTCCTGTGTGTGTCGTAAATATGAAGTGTGTGTTTGCATGTCTGGATAGCTTCAAGATTGAAATAAGGTGAAACGGGAAAAATAAATATGTCTATGATGATAAAAGTACCCACCTATTTTATTTACCCATGCAACCAACCTGATACAATAGAGCCCGTCCTACCACACCCAAACAAGAATAAAGTACTGCGTACGAGCTCACATGACGTGTTTTGACCTCGCGTAGATAAGGGTTTAGTCTAACCCTCCAACATTTCAGTTAACGAAATATGAATGATAATATGAAAATAATATAAATGGAAAAAAACTGTCATAAGTACATCTCTATGGAGCCCTAATGAATACCACCAAAATTATTTTTAAAAAGTCGTAATCAAGCACGAGTTTTTTCTCGTAATAACGAGTTTTAAACTCAAAATTACAAGTTTTTCTCCTAATTAGTATTTTCTTGCAAATACGAGCTTTTAGAACTCGAAATTAGGAGTTTGGTCCCGTAATTACGAGTTTTTTACACTTGCAATTGCATTTTTTTCGTAAATACGAGTTATTTATCATAACAACGATTATAAAACTTGAAATTACGAGTTGTTTCTCGTAATTAATAGTTTTTTCTCCTTATAACGAGTTTTTCTCGTAATAACGAGTCTTTTTCTCGTAATGCCGAATCTTGAGTCTTTTTCTCCTACTTACGAGTTATTTCTCATAATAAAGATTTTTTCCTCGCAATAAGGAGTTTTTAGAACTCGAAATTACGAGCGTTTTCTCGTAATAACGAGTTTTAAAACTCAAAATTGCGAGTTAATCTCGTAATTTCGAATTTTTTCTTCGTAAGAACGAGTTTTAAAACTCGAAATTACGATATTTTACTCGTAGTTACGACTTTTTCCGTAATAATGAGTTTTAAAACTCAAAATTACGAGTTAATCTCGTAATTTCGAGTTTTTTCTTCGTATTAACGAGTTTTAAAACTCGAAATTACGAGATTTTACTCGTAATTACGACTTTTTTTCCGTAATAGTGAGTTTTAACACTCGAAATTACAAGTTTCTTCTCGTAATTACGAGTTTGTATCGTATTAAGGAGTTCTTTTCTTGTAATTACGAGTTTTCCTACTATCAAAAGTTAACTAGCCAAATCTTCAACAATGATAATAACAGTGTGCCAACAGGGTTAGAAAACGTGAAATTGGTACTGTATTGTTGATTTAGCCTGCAGACCGAACTGTTGAAATTTTGTCTTTTTTGGCATTATGGGAACATTAAGACCTGGTTTGCTCCATAATTCAAGAGGTCATTTATGCAAAATATTTCCATGGAGTTTCCATCCCGCAAAATATACAGTTTTATGTATTACATATAGTTCTTGCTCAAACCATTCTAAAATTCATCATTTTCAATGCGTGTCATCGAGTGAATGGTACTCAGTTCTGCAAGGTAATGTCAGGTCTAAACACATTTATAAAAATAATTTAAAATCCAGAAGTTATAGAACCCCCACATATTCAACAAATTTTACTAAGGGCACCTGCTATGAACAATTACCTAGATGCACTAGGGAATACACCTACTAATTTTGTAGTCAACGCATTAAAATTGTTAAATTGTGCCTTGGTTATTGGTAAATTGACCTTTAAAAGTCAGAGAATTCATTACTACAAGAAGAAAACTCGTAATTTCGAATTTTAAAAACTAGTTACTGCGATCAAAAACTCGCAATTCCACTAAAAAAACTCGGAATTATGAGAAAAACTCGTAAATACGAGAGAAAGCTCGCAATTAGGAGAAAACTCCTAATTTCGAGTTAAAAAAACTCGTTATCACGAGAAAACATCGTAATTGCGAGAAAAAACTCGTAATTTTGATTTTCAGAAAACCGTTATTACGAGAAAAACTCAAAATTACCGGAATAAAAAAACATGAGAGAAAACTCGCAATTTGGCACTTCAAAAACTCGTTATTAGGAGACAAAATCGTAATTTTGAGTTTTAAAAACTCGTCATTACGAGAAAAAAATTAGCAATAAGGAGAAAACTCATAACTTCGAGTTTTAAAAACTCGTTATCAGGGGAAAAAACCGTAATTACGAGAAAAAACTCCTAAATTCGAGAAAAATCGGAAATACCGCAAAAACTCGTAATTTTGAGTTTCAGGAAATCGTTATTACGAGAAAAATAGTAATTCGGAGAATAAAAAATACGAGAAAACTCGTTATTTCGAGTTTTTAAAACTCGTTATGAGGGAGAAAAAATACGAGAAAACTCGTTATTTCGAGTTTTAAAGATTCGTAATTACTAGCATTTACAATAATTGTGGTGGTCGTATTAGGCTTCCGTATATCTCAATATCTGTACATTATTATTTTATCAATAGAACCAGTACATTTAGCGTGATGTTTGTGACGTACATCTACTTATACTCCTGGCCAAAAAAGGCACCTCCATTGTTTTAACATGGGATGCTCATAGCATTAGCTTATGCAGAAAATATGATTCACATCGACTGTTATGTAACATGGACAGGATAGCTAATAAGAGTATACCTGAGCGGTCACACAAATACATTTCCTGGAAATGAGATAACAGCCACAAAGGTGCGAAAAGTGTGTCTGGTATTGAGGTGCCTATGGGCTTTATAAGGGGCCATTGGCAACACAGGAATCAATGAGAACCTAGAATGATACGGCGTACCGGTTACAGCTCTCTGAATTGGGCCTGCATTCGACGGATGAGGCAAGAGCGTTGGCATGTTGAAGGCTGGTCTCTCCTAGTGTGAGATTGCCAGAAGAATGGGATGCTCTAGGTCAGCAGTACAGAGGTAGTGGGACCTTTTTTTTGTAAGAAACGAAAGCTGGATCTGGAAGACCAAGACTTTCAGACGGGAGGGACGGCATACAGTTACCTAGTGCAGTTCGTGAAGAGACAGAGGTCCTTGTTGACGGAGAGGTTTCGTCATCCGTGGCGCCAGGCCTGCAACATTCAGTATCACCGCGAACAACCAAGAGGAGACTGGCGTCGGTTAATCTGAGGTCATACCACCCTGTCAAGTTAATTTCTGAATCTACTTCTTAACCAAAGGGGCGCTGCAAGCAAGGCGGAACCCACGGCCCGGTAGTTATGCTATATACATCAGGTCACAAAGTTCCCTCACACATCCTCACACACGTGCCCAATGTTGATCAAAAAAAGAAAAAAAAAAAAAAAAAAAAAAAAGGGGGGGGGGGGGAGAGGAGGGTGCCTGTTTTTGGCAAGGAGTATATATCTATGGATATTAAAAAACTGTCATCTCGTTATACAAGCTCATTTGTGATATAGACTGATTTCCATGACAGAGAAAAAGTGTCTTCAAAGTTTTGAAAAGTTGCGCATGGGCGTATGACCTGGATCTATGGCCATCTATGGGTGAAACTGTGCTCATGTTTTTGACTCCATGCGCAGGTGCAAGTCTGACGTTAACTGATATGTTCTTAAAGCGTTTTAAAGCCCAGGGCACTAGCAGTCGCCAGTTTTGAATGACCACATGTACTGATCCATACTATTAAGTCCTGAAACCATACCTTCACCATTGGATTCCATCCTGGAGGCCGTGTTGACAGTATCCCCAAACAAGCAGTATCTGGGCATGGTAAGACCTACCACTCCTGCGACACAGGAACCTGCAAGTGTATCCATGTCAAAGGATCAGTTTTATCACACTGCAAACCCTACATACAGTAGATGGAATAGTTTACCGGAAGGTGTGGTGTCTCCGCCTTCTCTGTCTGCCCTTAAAAGGAAATTGGGGTCCCTGCTAAATAGTGGAGAGGGATAAATACCCAACCAATCAATCAATACAGTAGTAATACTACACACGTGGGAGGGTGCTGCGAACGGCGTAGTTCTGATTGCGTCAGAAAGCGTCACCATCACCTGAATCAGATAAGACCCTCCTTGAAGGGAATTATAACACAGTACACTTGCATGGAATCATAGGAAAAGCATTCATTCTAAAGAATGAGGTATCGTTGTTGTCGTATCAAGCCATGTGCTTTCTTTCCCATGGATTTTCCATGCCGGAAGTAGCAACCGAAAATACCTCCATAGCTGGTATCAAATTATTTGATTCATATTTTCTGTAAAAAACTTTAGGGAATATTTCATCTCAGTATCACCCCGTGTTTGAGAGAGATCGACAATTTTCTGGTCTGAAGTCACTCACAGTAGTACTTCCGGTAGTAGCCGGAAGTTTATGATGTCTTTGCATAATCACTCACATCCTTTAAGAATTATGATATTCCTGCACTTAGAACGCGTTGCCTTCATAATAGAAGTAGCGGGACTTTGCTGTTGCAAATCATTACCGATGCCATCACACTCCCTTTATTTTATTTTTCCTTTTTCTTCAGAAATTAGAATTGGCTTTCACAGTGTGCAGGACGCAGTCAGCAGGATCACTGTCATGGCCAGACTGTTGAACATAAGGGCAAATTGGGCAAGGGATTTCAACAGATTATGAAATTCACACATCATGTAGCAAACAGACAGGTGGGTGTCCAGCAATGCGGAATTTTATTGACAATTTGTGCATAACACGCAAGTATAAAAAAACTGCACAGCTCCAAGCACAGCAGATTCTAAGAAAAAATTTGTGTACATCCTGTGCTTTCAGGTGAGGTTGGTGAATGCATAGAAGAGCATTTGTTGAAAATTGACCATACAGAACCCTGCCCTGTTATTGAATCACTCACATATGCAGGCCATACGCCGCACCAAAGATCAAGTCACATCACCCTGCCTGCCATTGCGCCAGAATTTACCTGTATAATATTGACCATCCAGTTTTGCACCATTGGTGAATGAACACGTGCTTCTAATGGTCTAAACAGCGACCAGGAGGGGAGCAGTGACTTTGACGTCAGTGCATCATGACGTGATCATAGATAGTAAGACGTGGAATGCTTTGAAAGCCTTAACAGACAGTGACTAACCTTTTAAATTTTGTTACTGCTTGTGATTGTCATACGTAATTGTTTTAATAATTGAAGATTGTATGTAAATAGTTATGGTAGTTTGTGTTCATATAGACAACTAATCAATCATTCCGCATGGCGAGGAAGAGAACAGTGACTCTGACATCGGTTAATCATGATCTGATTAGTCAATAAAAATGAAATGCTTTGAAAGTCCTCAGAGAGAGTGACTAATAGTTTGATTTTTTTAAAGCGTGTGACTGTCATAAGTATTTTCACCAGTTAAATATTTCAAGATTGTATATAAATAGTTATAGTTGTTTCTGTTCATATACGCAATTAATCAGTGATCCACATGATAGTTGCTGTTTATATGTATTAGTGATGCACTCAGGCATACCATTTACTGATGTATTTTTTGTAGCTGATTCATGTGCTTACTTATTCGATGGACATAGGAAGGCATTGTCCTCACTGTCCTCCAAAGGTCACTACACAATTCCACGTGGATGAAAGGTTCAAAGTCTGACAGGGAGAGCAGTGAAAAACAAAACAAAAAAAACAAAAAAATAAAAAACAAAAACAAAAACAAAAAAAAAACAAAAAAAAACAAAAAACAAAAACAAAAAAAAAACCAAAACAAAAAACAAACAAAAAAAAAAAAACAAAACAAAAACAAAAACAAAAAAACACCCCCCCCCAAAACAACAGAAGTAACCTAATTGTCAAGATGGCTCTGGGTATAAATGCCATTATTTTCAAAAGTAAAAAACAGCCATATACTTTGACGCAAGTGGGTGACGCTGATACATTATAAGCCCTTATAGACCGATGCCCAGTGAAATTCATGATATTAGGAGTGATACAGCCATCAGTTTTCTGACAGTACCCCCAATACATTTCAGGAAATATTTGAAGTACAGACATTAGAAGGAAGATCCATCTCTTGTTGCCAACAACAGAAATACCTGTCTGATGTTCAACAAACAGCTTTTCCGAATCCAAACAACGGTGAGGACAAAATTCCCATAAGGATGGCATTTATAGCTCAAGGGAGGTGAAGCAGTTGTGGTTCAACAAATCACACCGGAGAGCGAGAATGGATGTTAGGAATATCATTCATCACCACAAATATAGGGCTAAGTGTTGCATATTAGGTTGTCATAGGTGTGTGGAGAGGGGTTGCCGCCCTCCCAGTGTTTGCACTGATTATAATACGAAGCAAAATTACATGTAACGTGTATCATGATTATGTCAATTCTTGTGTAATGAAGCTGTAAAATGGGATATTTGTCAGTGGATTTGTTGCTGTTCATTACATTTTACATAATTACTCTTTTGAAAACTAATCAAATTCAACATTGAGACATTCAAAATAGATGATGGGATTCTGCCATATATGGACAATTTCAATGAGTGACATTGATAGTGTTCATAAAAAAAGAGACTACGAAAAAAAAAAAAATTGTATAAAGGAACAGCAAAAGAGGCTCTTCGTCAAGAACAATTTGATATGCCGACATATGATGCTTCTGACAGTAAACGGATCAGTTTTGATGAAACCACACACAAACATGTAGCAGGAAATACAGGAAAGTGGGGGCATATTTTAACGGAGGATGAGGCTGACATACAGGAAGTCCACAAGCAGGAAGTACACACAATGAAAATCCAGCTTCCGGTCAAAACTCAACAACTGAAAGAGAGAAGAGGCAAAGTAAACGAACTTCCAATATAAAGCATTAAGCTCAGAGAAAAATTCAATGACAATCACTGGCTACGTAGAGGAAAGGTGTGCAGGATCATCTACAGAAAAAGAAGCTTGAATCTGGGACTTCCTTATGTGGTGCTCATTCTGTCCTCAAACAACATCATCTGAAGAAACAACTTATATTACTGTTTAGCGTCTGACCAACAAGAAACTACGTCATCAAAATGTAAAATTAAGAAAATCATGAAAAGAAACCATAGTAAAAAGAAATGTAGCCACCGAACTTGTCAACAAATTACAAACAGCAAATAGAATAAAAAAATCATTGGGTGCAGTGCAAGATACCCCCCCCCCCCGCCCCAATCAACGACAGAAAATTAAAGTTTCCGACTAAATCTGTTGCAAGACAAGACTACTCAGCCCTCAATTTATTTGACCATTATAACAATGAATTTAGCAATGAAGCTGTAGAAACAGTCATGAAATTACTGGGTCTTGGCGTTGTATCACAACCAACAGGACTAAATTGCTCAAACTATTTTTGATTGGTTAGTAATGAACCTAAGACGGGACCTAGCTTACAGCTTGTTGACAAAGTAAACATAAGCCGTTCATACGTTGCACAAAACCAAATAAAGGGATTAGCTGAAGAAAAGGCCTTCACTCTTAAAGTGCCAATCACGCCTGAAGTCGGTCTACTGAAGTAAAATTAGTCTGAATTATCATTAGGATCCCAGATTCGTATTCCTCGTAAAAAGACCCTTCATTCAAGTACTATCATGGCTCTAGTTCCAGAGAAAAGCTGTTGACTCGTCCAAAAGTTGGCACTTGAAGAGTAAACATTTTACAAAGATGAAACTTCAAAAATGACCGAGAAAATACAGTTTATGTGACAGGAACAAATACAAACGAAGTCCGTGAAATGGGTATGGACGAGATACCAAGTAAATCAGCTAATGAAACATTAACTATTCTTACTTTGATATTAAATGGAATCAGCAGAACCTGCGCAATGCCAGATCTTGGGAAAAACGTATTATCAACTTGAAAAGCACAAAGTAAGACATAGCCTCCACCAAAAACTGTTTAACAACATGTTACAAGAATATAGAGAAAAGTTTCAACTGACATTCATAAGTGGGTTTGACACATTTGCTGCAAAACAAAGAAAGCACAGCTCGCCTAAGTCACGTATTCGGTGCATTGCACCTTCTGTTTTTTTTTGTAGATGAAACATGTTGGGTTATTTGTAACTCCTTAAGAAGTAGAACATTTCCAGAAGCCGTTGAACCTGTATCCCAGTCCCAAACATACATAATGTTGTACCCCCTCCCAACTCCAAGAATGAACTGTCCCAAGGAAAGTACTGTATGACCGGTGTCACCACACCAGCCTTTTGTTCAGTGCCTATAAAAGAAGCCAGCACCCTGTCCCAGGGCCACTTGCCATATTCTGACAGCTGTTCCAGTACAACACTGATCGACCAAGCTCCCCCTGCAGATCACCTGTGGACAGAGCTCTGCGTGCCAGCACAACTCAGCACTGCAGGGACCAGTGTATCAGGTGAGTGCCGAGTAGCTGATAAGTACCACATTTTGGTACCAGAAGTGGTCAACTTGCGTGGAAAACTCTGTTCCTGCCAGGAATAATTTTTCACGGTACTTTGTGTTTTCCGGGACTTATTCACGCTTCGCATGGGAGAATTAATTATTTAAGGTTTGCACAGTTCTGTATAATGAGCTGGATTGTGCACTATTCATAGCCAGTCTATGGAATATGAAAATTCTATTTGGATTCAAAATTTTATGTTACAAATGTGTGGCACTAAATTATTCCATATTGTATATAATATGAAACTGTAAAAGAAATTTAGAGAGCTGTGAATTTTTACAGGACAAATTGTATCACTGGTTCTGTGTGGAATGTACACAGTCACAGATTATAGACATGAAGGGTGTTTTTGCTGTGTGTGTTTCCCATGTGTTTTCCTAAAGGAAAACACATTTAATTGTATGTATCTGTGTAAACACAGGTAAATTTTGATTGCCGCAACAGGTGCCATTTGTATTTTTCCTTAAATTACTTTAAAATATGTCGTTTTCTTCTGTTCTTCTGTAATTTTTCAATCCTTTTGCATAAACTACTACCTTCATAATTTTTTTTCTCTGTGACAATTTTTGACAATTTGACAAAACTGCATATTTCCAATTAATTCACAAAACAAACAGAACCACATATATATAAATTATAATAATGAAAATAGTAAAAATGGAACAAGATATCTTGACAAAATTCTTTCTTGAAACATACAAAATTTGAATCAGCAGAGAAAATTTGTCAATACATTTTTACCTCATGTTGGTGAAAATCAGAACATTTCTTGTTTCCAAAATTAATAGGAATTTACCTGGAAGTCATCTGCTTTAATATTATCATTTTACGTTTTGTGAACCGTGTGTAACTTTGTGCACATTAATTCAGGCATTATATACAGTACATTTCTATTTTTTTTCTTCTACAAACAGAATATTTTCATATATTTCGGACTTTCCTCAAAAGGCCCTTAAAAAAGAAAAAATACCAACCTGGAAAAATTGTAACATAAATTATCCATTTTCTCCATTGAATCACAGTGACTTGGTGGACAGGTGATTAAAAATTGAACTTGTTCTGTTTTCCCAGTCACCACTGTACGTTTCTCATTCTTACAGCAGCATTTGCCTTACTTTTCAACACGACACATTTTCCACAGTCTTACACAATATTTTCAGGTACATGCAGGTTACCAGTGTCACATGCTTTTGTGCTTAGTTACAATTCAATACCCTTTGAATGGTGGTTTCCTGGGGGATACAGGGTACCATTGCTACATTTCACAAAAGAAGTAGGGATTCAGGAAACCTTATGCAATAATGTTCAGTACATTTCTAGGTCTTGGTCACTTTACACAAAAGACACTGTAACTTCCATAAACCTTCAACAGTGCTTCTCGGTGCATGAATTCAGGGAGTGGAAGTTATGAATTGAGACTGTTGGGTCGGTCTGTGCTTTTACATTGTACACATTCGGGTTTCTTCAGTTAATTTTTGCTTTAAGTTTCTGTTTTTCAGTACATTTATTCTAAATTTATTTTTATTGCAATTTCTCTACACTATTTTCAACTTTGACTTTTATTTGAAATCAGCTTTCTAAATTTTCATTTTGTTAATTTTGTGAGAATTGACTGGGATTTCCAAAAAAAAAAAAAAAAAAAAAATTCTTGGCTGAGATAATTTGGAATTTCAAGTTCAGATTTATTCTGGTCGATTTTCTTGGCTGAGATGATTTTGAATTTCAAGTTCAGATTTATTCTTGATCAATTTTCTTGGCTGAGATAATTTGGAATTTTAAGTTCAGATTTATTCTTGGTCGATTTTCTTGGCTGAGATAATTTGGAATTTCAAGTTCAGATTTATTCTTGATCGATTTTCTTGGCTGAGATAATTTGGAATTTCAAGTTCAGATTTATTCTTGGTCGATTTTCTTGGCTGAGATAATTTGGAATTTCAAGATCAGATTTATTCTTGGTTGATTTCTTGGTTGGAATCATTTTGGGATTGAATGTTAAATTTAATTTTGATTGATTCTTTTTTGAGAGATCATAAGTAAACCCATTTCAATTTCAGATTTTGTTTTTTTTAAAATTTATTTTAAAGTTTGTTTACTCTGGCTGATGATTAATTAAATTATAATTTTTTTTTTTTTTGGTAATTTAATATATCGATTAGCCTCAACTGTTACATTAATCTTATTGTATTTGATGGACCATTGTTGTTCATTCACACAAGTGTTGATGTAACATATACCCATAGTTAGTGGCTCAACTTACATTGTCATAGCACATTTCAAATATGGCACCAGTATATATCAACGTTGCCTCAAAGGTACAGTTGATGACTGTTTGCTCCATTGGGGACAAAAGAGCTGACAGGATTATTGATATGCGAGAAGAAAAAGGACAACCATTGACATTGGAAGATTTTGAGGAATTTTCTGGTGTAGATTGGGAAGAGTATTTACAAAGAGGATTAATATCTTTTGAAACACCTCCTGAGATTAACACAGAACCCACTATTATAGGCCTGCGGCATTTGAGGCTAAAATATGAATTTGGTCTACCCGCCTGCCTTATAGCTACAACATAGCCTACCTGATGTAAAATTTTGTCTACTTTTAGAAAATGCCTGTTGTGGAGCTCTCAGGTGTTCCAGTTTTATGCTATGAGCAAAAATAGATACCTATGTCTGAAAAACAAAACCACCACCTTAATGAAATCGAATGGATTTTTTCAATATAGGTTTATTATTTTAAATTACAGAACCGTACCTTTTAGGTTCCTTGAGGCACCAAAACTATCTTACAAATAAAGCTGTGTCTGTAGATTAATGCCATATGCATATATTTGCATTATGCAAGTCTTTTTGGCACATGCAAAAAGATCAAAATCGCCGTTTCCAATTTCAATATTGTTAAATGTTCAGTTACTACAAATCACTTCGTTTTTCAAAATATTTTGTCTTTACTTACACAGAGTGGGCAACTGAGTATAAAGAACAAGTATATATATATATATATATATATATATATATATATATATATATATATATATATGTGTGTGTGTGTGTGTGTGTGTCATCCCAGACATATTGTTTTTTCAAAATTTCTCCTTTCTTTCATTCTTTTTTCTTATTTCCACCACATAATTTGTCTGGAGCTTTTGGCAGACACTGTGCAAGCTACAATGTTTTAACTTGGCATGGTAACGGAGCTAGAAAGGAAATTGACTTATATGATTTGGAATAATCGACATGTTTAAAATTATGCAAATTAGGGCGTTTCTAAAATTTTAAAGCTCCATATCTTTCAAACTTTTGCAGATAAACACAAAATTTTAATGGGCACATCTAGGTTTGTGACACATGCCTATATAATGGATAATAAATGAAAGTTGTAGAATTTAAGTTTATGTTTATGAGGGGCATTTCAAAATTTAAAAGTTGAATATCTCCAAAAGTATTATAGATAGAGATGAAATTCTAAGGTCAATATAAGGGTTTCGGGCAAAGCCAAATCCAATGAACCATGAACCAAAGTTGTAGGATTTTGAATTTATGCAAATTAGATGGATATGCACAATTTTAAATGTTGAATAGCTTCAAAACTATTATAGATAGAGATGCTATATTAACCTCAATTTTGGGGTTTGTGACATAGCTGCATACAATGACCCATCATTCAAAAGTGTACAATTTTAATTAATGCAAATAAGATGAATACAAGAAATTTAAATCTTAAATAACTTCAAAACTATTATACATAGAGGTGCCATTCCGACCTCAGTTTTTAAGGTATGTGGCAAAGCTGCATCCTATGAACCATAAACCACAGTTGTAGGATTTTAATTTATGCAAAATTGGCAAATACACAAAATGAAAGTCTTTGAATAGCTATCAAAACTATTGCAGATAGTAGTGTCATTCAAACTTTACCTTGTAAGTTTTTTGACATGGCCACATCCAATGAACCAAGAACCAAAGAGTTATAACATTCTAATTTATGTAAATTAGCATAATACACAAAATTTAGACTATGCTGAACAATGGCAAAGTGTAGCATTTCAAACTGTTCTCATTTTGAAGGTACCCAGATAGATTTGCTGTGAAGCAAATCTTTTCTAGTCATTTTTTGTTTCCGACTTCTCTAAAATCACTGACTGAACTCTATTCAAAGGTGGTGGGTTTTACTTTGACTTGGTGTCCATCAAAGAGACTAGGCGATGCTTCTTCGCGGCCCCGGATTTTTCACAAAAAATCGTGATTATAAAAGAGAGAGCACATTGCCATTGGCACAGTGATAGGCTGCTGTGAATACATGTATACGTAATGTTCCCAAACACAGTTTACTGGATCCACTGTAGACTTGCCACTGCTGCAGATGTACCTTGGATAGATCTCCAGCAAGCTTTGTTCTATAGGACACGTGTCACTGGCTTTTTTTATGTCTGGGTGCAAACCCAGACATTTTGTTTTTCAAAGAATTATTTTTTACTTTCCTTCCTTCCTTCCATTCTTCCTTCTTTCCGTCCTCTTTTCTTCCTTTCTCTCTTTCCTTCTTTCTTCTTCACGACCAAATTTGGAGTTTTTCTCGGACACTGTTATTCCGACAATCACAAAACTTGCCATGGTGACTCACCTACCGGTGGAATTAAGCACCTGACTTGGAATAGTCATGGTGTTTAAAATTATGCAAATTAGGGACAATTAAAATTTTAAAAGCTCCATATGTTCTAAACTATTGCAGACAGACACAGAGTTCTACCTATCACATGTAGGTTTGAGACATCTGCCAATGGGCAGTGACAAAAGTTCTAGAAGTGCAATTAGATGTTTCAATGTTGAGACTTTTTTGCCATATTAATTGTCTGAATATTTTCTGGGAAGGGAGAAAGGGAGGCACATTGCGTTGAATATAAAATGGTTTCTTACATTGACACAAAATAATTCAGACAAAATTGCGCTAATTAGGTGGACATGCGATAAGGACGTTCTTTGGGAGCTCTGACAATTTTACCATATTTTTGCTGGATATGATAGGTAATATATATGATTGATAAGTATGCGCTCAGTGTCATGGATACCTTAAATTAGAGTTAAATGAAAAATATATTTGAAAAAAAGAACAAAATTTGGAACAAATTGTTTAATTTTATTGTTAAACAGACATAATAATGTTGCTTTAGGACAGGAGTTACTGCAAGGAAATATGGAAAAGTTTATAAAAACATCTACTGGTAGTATTATCACATGTATCATTGCTCAGCAGTTTGCAACACGGTTGATAATGTGTGTCCAATATCAACAAAAATCTGCTTTTGAATAATCATGATATTTGGAGGAACGTTGGTGACCATAAAACACTCCTACTTGACTCAATTTACATCAAATTTAGTGGAGAAAGAGTCTCTTTACATTTTAACAGCGCATTTGAAAAAAAAGTATTCCTAACGTTTGATGCTAGAAACAAGCTTCTGATGTTTGATTGCAAATTTATGTGATTTTTAGTAACATTCCGTTGCCATGGCAACCAACTTTGACACTTACAATCTCAAACTGGTTTCTTAGGAAATGCCTGTATAGTAGGTATGCTGATGTAAAGTTGTGAAGTGGTACCTTGCATTTTCATTACGTAATAGTTAAAAATGTGTTTTTCCCTGGACTACCAAAAAAAAAAAAAGTCGTTACCATGGCAACCAATAAAAACATATGTTGCCCATTAAATCGATGGTACATTTTACGTAACCTTTAATTACGGGTTCTTATCTTTCAATTAATACCAAATTTAGGTAAGAATTTTTTTGTTTAAGGACAGATTTTCCGGCAATATTATCACTTGTATGTATCATTTCTCAGCGATGCGCAGCACTGGCCATATGACCAATTTTTGCAATATCCACAAAGATCTGCTCATTTTGAGTAATGTAAACATTTGCAAGAACGTTGCTAGGCTACCCAGAACAGTCTTCCTTCACTCAATTGACCTCATTGTTAGTGCAGAAAGAATCGTTTTACAATTTAACATTAAATGTTATGAAAATTATTCCCGATATTTAAAACTATAAAAAAAATTCTAGTGTTTACATGCAAATTTAAGTGATTTCTACAAACATTCTGTTGCCATGGCAACCAACTATTGACACTTACTATCTCAACCTGGTTTCTTATGAAACACCTGTATAGAAGGTATGTTGATGTAAAGTTGTGAGGTGGTATCTTGTATGCGTAAAAAGTCATGGTTAATAAGGTATTTCTCTCTTCATTTCATGAAAACTTAATTTCGTTGCCATGGTAACCAATATAAATACAAATTGACCATGAAAATGATAGTGCACCTTACCTAAATTTAAACTTCAGGTTTTAACTTTTGATTTATACCAAATCCAGCTGGGTATTTTTCCGGTTGAACGTAAACTGAAAATAAGCCTTTTTTGAAAATTCAGATGCTCTACTATAT
This sequence comes from Hermodice carunculata, assembly GCA_964020975.1. Classification (NCBI taxonomy): domain Eukaryota; kingdom Metazoa; phylum Annelida; class Polychaeta; order Eunicida; family Amphinomidae; genus Hermodice; species Hermodice carunculata. Next base: position 87,306,110 of record OZ026616.1, on the reverse strand, counting down.
AGGTTTCCTAATTTGCATATACCATAAAACTGGACCACATGAGAGCTCCACAACAAGCATATTTGAAATCTACAGAAAATTTGAAAAAGAATGAGGTATGTTACAGCTATAAGGCAGACGGGTAGACCAAACTCCTTAAATAAGGCCCTTTTCTCAGATTTGCCGCAGGCCTATTACAGATGTATTGAAAGTCATGTTGTCTCTCAAAACAGATATGGATCATGTAAATACAAGTGTACAGCGGTTAGCGCAGGAACAAGAAGTTTTACAATCAAGACTTGGACAATTAGAAACTACTTCCAGAGGTAGTAGGTTCAGTACCCCTCAAAGTAAGGAGGGGAAGTTAGATTATGCAGGGGTACTTCCAGATCAGGTTAGGAAATCTGATAGTTTAGAACAAATTCAACATGCAGTGGAAGAGAAGGCTCCTAATGGAATTTATCATGCAGTTTCTACACATACTTTGTCACTTCCACCCCCATTGACCAGGGTTGTGACTCATAGCATTGATCATACATCACCAGACAGTGTAATAGTAGTGCAAGCAGATAATCTTCCATCAAGAAATACTTTCAATACACATTCAACAGGCATGCGACCAGTTCAGGTGTCAATGAATGCAGGTTCAATCCATCCTAGTAATGTACAAGTTGCAGGTTCAGTGACTGGGAGAACTGATGTAGGTCTGAATACCCTGCAACTGCCTAATGTAGGTCACATTGCTAATCCCTGTGTAGGGGGTATGACATCATCAGTACAGATGGTGCCAGGTACTGGAATAAATCAGGTACCAATTCCCAATGTTTTGGGAAACACCTATGCAGGCAATACTGTACCATTTGGTTATGTAGGTGTGGGTGCGGGAGTGCAGCCATTGTATATGCCTGGTAGAAGTTTAGCATCAGGACCTACTGTTGGTGGACTTCCTTCATTGGGAAGTGGAATAAATATTCCACCATGGAATATTCAACAGGTACAAGATACTACAAATTTGGGTCAAATGTCAGGATCTCATTTTGTAGACACTAATCAGGTAACTTCCACATCAACTTCCCAGTCCATTCCTCCTTGTATATCATCATCTCAAGTGGGATTGGAGGGTAAGAAAGACAAAAGACGGAGGCAAGATCATAACCAGAATGGTCAAGGATCTAGTATAAGGAATCCACCACTCTCCAAAATGGCCTGTTTTAGTGGCACACAAGATTGGCGACCTTACATCTTACAATTTGAGAGGTTAGCCAAACGGTATAACTGGGATGAAACAGAGAAGTTAGATAGATTAGTTGATGCTCTACGGGAGAAAGCTCTCAACTATTTTGGGAGTTTGGATGAACTGGTTTGAGAAAACTATGCTCTCTTAGTTAAGAAAATGGACCAGCGGCTCGGTAGAGTTGATCCCCCAACAAGTGTACGCAGGCAATTGCGTGAGTTGAAACAAAAAGTCGGGGAAACTCTGGATGAGTTTGCAGAAAGGGCTCAACGTTTAGCTCAGGATAGTTTCCCAGACTGCAATGGTGAGGCTTTGGCTATACTAGAATCTATGGCAATGGAAGCTTTTCTGAAGGGTTGTATTCATAGTAGGGCTGCATATCAAGTTCTAAATAAAGAACCAAAAGATTTGACAGAGGCCTTACATCTGATGAAAGTTCATGTTCAGAATTTTGATATGATGTTCCCTCAAGCAAGGAAATCAGTTAAGACTCTATCTTTTCTTGAGGATGACTCATCAGTGGGCTATGAGGTAAGAGCAACAGGCTTGGCTATGCAAAATAAACAACCTCCATCCCTTGAAGATATCATTGCATTGGCGGTATCTAAAGGAGTTCAAGAGGGTGTTAAGAGTGTAGGAGGGATGTTTCAAAAAGTGTTAGCCACAGATCATGGTAAAAGGGATAGAGAAACAAAATTTCCAAGTCCTTTGAGACTTGACAAGGATTCAGGTTTTAATGTGGGAACTCCACCTAGGGTATCCAGACAGGTATGCTTTAAATGCCAGGGAATAGGGCATTTTGCAAAAGAATGCCCAACAAAGTCCCCACTGGTATCTACATCAGGTAGGTCACCACCTTTCAAGTCACCCACCAAAGTGCAGGGTTCCCCAAGGTCTCCCAAACCTGATACTTTAAAAGCGTAAGGGTTGAGGAGAATGGCCAGCATTCAACCCTAGACCAGAATGGCCATAGTGCAAATAGTGTGGTACCTAGGAATGTAAATACAGTTGTAAAAGGAAGTCCCATCAACTCTACAAAGAAGGAAGCAGATAATGTCATCTCCAAAACGTCAATAATACAAGGAGATACAGTTACCTCCACAATGTCACTAGACGAAGGAAATACTGTTAATTCAGCAACTTCAAATGTAACCAACTCAAAAGTAAGAGAGGTAACTTTCGATCGGAATTGTCAGGGTTACAATTTAGTTGTTCCTGTTAAGATACACAATCAGGAAGTTCAAGCAGTGGTTGATACTGCTGCACAGGTTACAGTGTTGAATCAGCAGTTTGCTCAGGAGTGTGGAATTGAGTTTAGTGCAAGAGAAGTGGTTAGGTTGAAAGGAGCAGCTAAAGATAGCTGTATGTTGGCTACTATTATTCCCAACATAAAGTTTATGCTGGGAAGAAAGATCTTCAAATGGCAAGTATTTGTCGCACCAATTACGGATCAGATGATTCTTGGTCTTGACTTCTTATTGGCTAATGAGTGCCAGGTAGATTTGAAAAACATGACAGTGACTTCTAGAGATCAAGTCATTCCAGGAACTTTATATTGTAAGGGAACAGAGAAACATCAGATTTCTCGAGTGACCATCTCTGAGAGGGTGGTAGTTCCACCATCTACCAAAGTATTTAGCAAGGCTGTCATAGAAGATGGTAAAAACACAGATTACATCATCACTCCTGTCAAAGGTCAGAAGGATATTCTGTTTCCTTCCATGATTGTACAAGGTAATGATCATGTAGTAGTTTCTATGGTGAATTTAACTGATAAATTAATCAATATCAAGCCAGGATATTTCTTGGGTGTGGCTATGGAGGTGATGGATGTGGTTGAAGATGAAAAGACTCCTGACAGCCAAGAACAGAATTCTTCAGAAATAGAAGATTATGGTACACTAGTAAGTGATTCATTAGAGGTGCATAATTCTACTTTGCAAGTGCGAAGCACTAAAATGGAAGCTTTAGAGGAATTTGATGCTTCTGTGAAGGTACCTGCTCATTTACAGGCCCTATTTGATTCATCCAGTCAAAATTTGGATAGGGATCAAACATTTGTTTTGGCCAAATTACTTATAGAATTTGAGGATATCTTTGCCAAAAATGATTTAGATTTAGGGCACTTCTCTAAAATTAAACATCAGATCAATACCAGAGAAGCAACTCCAATAAAACAAAGAATGAGAAGAGTACCTCTGTGTTTTGCATCTGAAGAGGAACAGCATTTACAATCTATGCTGGACATGGGGATAGTTCAACCTTCTTGTTCCGAATGGGCTTTGCCTCCTGTTCTTATTAGGAAAAAAGACGGGAGTGTAAGATGGTGTGTGGATTATCGTAAGTTGAATCAAATTACCATCAAGGATGCTTATCCTTTACCACTAATAGAAGAGTGTCTTGACACTCTGGGAGGCAATATATTCTTCTCCTCAGTTGATATGGCCTCTGGGTACTGGCAAATAGAGATGGAGGAGGCAGATAGACCAAAAACAGCATTTTTGACAAAATATGGACTATACGAGTACACTAGAATGCCATTCGGGTTATGTAATGTACCTGCTACCTTTATGAGGGCCATGGACCTCGTTCTAAAAGGCCTTACCTGGAAAGAAGTTCTGGCTTTCCTGGATGACGTGGTTATTGTAGGAAAATCCTTCCAGGAACATGTAGAAAACTTGAGAATAGTGTTTCAGAGATTCAGAGACAACCATCTGAAACTCAAACCCAAAAAATGTCATCTCTTTCAAAAAGAGATAAAGTTCCTGGGTCGAGCCGTTTCTGAGCATGGCATTCCAGTCGACCCTAATAAGATTTCAGTGGTAAAAGACTGGCCAGTCCCCAAGAGTGTCAGAGATGTAGAGTCCTTTTTAGGCTTTGCAAATTACCACAGAGACCATATTGTCCATTTTTCTGAGATTGCTAGTTGTCTGTACGAATTGACAGGTCCTAAAGTAGTATTTTCTTGGTCAGATGAACATCAACAGGCCTTCCAAGCTTTGAAGACTGCTTTGACCAATGCTCCAGTTCTGGGATTCCCTAGGGATAAAGGAACTTTTCTTCTGGATTGCGATGCTTCTGAGAAGGCTATTGGAGCGGAACTTAATCAGATTCAAGATGGAATTGAGAGGACAATCTCTTATGGCAGTTTTGTATTGTCTCCTGCACAAAGAAAATATTGTACTACTCGAAAGGAACTGCTGGCTGTCGTCAGATTTACTCGTCAGTTCCGACATTATTTGTTAGGTCAAAGGTTCCTAGTCAGAACAGATCATAGTAGTTTGGCATGGTTAATGAGATTCAAGGCTGTAGATGGCCAATTAGCCCGTTGGATTGAGGAACTCGGACAGTATGATATGGAAATCATACATCGACCAGGTAAAAAACATATCAATGCCGACAGTCTTTCCAGAGTTTCTTCCATCGTGGAGATGTGTGACTGTTATGCTGCAGGTGTCAAAGTAGATGAACTACCTTGTGGTGGATGTAAATACTGTGAAAAGGTACACAATCAGTGGTATAGATTTGATCAGGATGTGGATGATGTTCTTCCCTCGGCAGTTCACCAGGTAAGATCACTGGAAGTAGATGGAGAAACAGATATGGAAGAAGTCAGAGCAACTGAAAGTGATGCTGATGAAACAGGTAAGTGGATAGGATATTCATCACAGCAGTTAAGACAGTATCAGTTGCAGGATCCAGGTATTGGTCCTGTGATTGCCTGGTTGGAGGCTGGAAATCCAAGTTCTAAAGATTTGTGGTTAAGTAGTCCATCAGTAAAACATCTATGGTCCTGTAAATCTCAGCTGGATCTGTATGAAGGAGTTCTTTACTATAGGTGGGCAAATGTAGTGCCAAGAAAATGTTTAGTTGTTCCACAGTCTTTACAACAGGAGGTGCTTCATCAATGTCATGATGTTCGGTACGCTGGACATTTGGGTGAGGATAAAACCTTAGCACTCCTGAAGAAGAGCTTTTTCTGGCATGGAATGGCTAAAGATTGTCAGTTGTATGTCAGGACTTGTGTTCAGTGCAGTAAATATAAGAAACCAAAAGTATGGCCAAAAGCTAGAATGCAGAATTATCATGCAAGTGTCCCTATGGAAAGACTTCATCTGGATATTCTGGGTCCTTTCACACCTAGTGAGAGTAAAAACGTGTATATATTGTGTCTGGTAGACCAATTTTCAAAGTGGTTTGAATGTTTTGCTATACCCGATCAATCAGCTGAATTGATTGCACAGAAAGTTGTTGACGAGTTTATATCTAGATTTGGTTGCCCTCTTTCTATACATACCGATCAGGGTAAAAATGTAGATGGCAAGCTAATCCATGCTATCTGTAACTTGTTACAAATATCAAAGACGAGAACCACTCCTTACAGACCCAGAAGTAATGGACAAATAGAACGATATAATAGGTTACTGCTAGGTATGATAAGATGTTGCATTGAACACCACAGTAAACAGTGGGATAAGTATTTGCCTCACCTGTCAGCAGCAATACGATCTATGGTAAATAGAAGTACAGGGTTCTCAGCCAACATGCTAATGTTAGGAAGAGAAGTGACTTGACCAGCAGATCTATTGTTTGGAACTTGGGAGACCACTGGAGAAGTTGACCCTCCACAATATATAAAAATACTTCGAGAACGGTTGCAGAAAGCGCATGAGCTAGCTAGATCCCATTTGAAGACAACTCAGAATCGCCAAAAAAGAACTTACGATCTGAAATTGGCAGAATATTCATATGAGGTAGGAGATCTAGTGTATAAGCTCTATACTAGCTCCAAAATTGGTCAGAGCAAAAAGCTGAATAAAGTTTGGGATGGTCCGTTTCTGATAACTGCTGTTCTGTCACCAGTGTTGTACAAAATCAGAGATAGAAAAAAAGAGTCAGTAATCCATCATGACAGATTGAAATTGTGTAGAGACCGTCATATACCAATGTGGATAAGGCGTATGCAACATCAATTATTAGATCTTGACACCACGATTGCATACGATGAGCAGGACCAAGGGGATGAGAACCTAGATATACTGTTTTCAGAGGAAAACACAAGTCCAGAACAAGAAGAATTAGCTAGATCAGAGGTAATGGAATCCACAGAAAATAGTACACCATTGCAACGAGACAGTGTACACATAGAGACAGAAGTGAGTCAGGAGGAATTAGAAGAGTCCGCCTCAATAGAAGGTTCAGTAACTGAGTCTGAACAAGAAGGCGTTGAAACAGTTCCCGTAGTTTTTTCCAAAAGAGGAAGAAGAATTAAAAAACCCTCACATCTAGTTAACTTTGATGTTGACTGGTAATAAACACTTGTAGGAAATTAGGAAGGTTTTTTTTTCAGTTTGTATATAGTAAATGGATATACACATACTTGTGACCAGCTATTGTTATACCTTTTCTACAGGGACATGGAACAAAATACTGGCAATTCTGCATCTCCTCAACCTGGCCCGGTAGAGGGGGTTAGGCATGAAAATCTTGTGAGGAAACGAACCATGAGGATGGGCAAATGCCACCTACAAGATGGAGTTTACCAGTGTGGAATCTGTGGTCTAAAATCTACCAGTAGGGATAGAATAGAAAGACATCTATGGCAAGAGGTTCATAGGAATAGAGATTGTATGCATCAGGTAGGGTTGAGCTGCCATACTTCGTGGTACTAAGAAAGTATTGACAGGTTTACTGCAATAAAGAAACTTAAATAAATTATACACTAAGTGGACACAAACCTTTGTTCCCTGTGCTATTTATTTACAAACTAATCTCCACTGGACACCGCACTGGAGACGCTAGGTCCAATCTGATCAAGTTGGTTGTTATTCAAAATGGCGCCCAAGGGATCCCTCCTTATTTCGTGGCATGCGAAAATTCACATTGGGACAAGTATATAGGGGCCTGATACATGGTCATAAGTTAAGAAGTATATCAGTTAAAATCATAATATTAATTTTAAGATATTTTCAGACGAGTTTTAGATAGTTTCAAATTATTTTATGATATTTTCAGGCCATTAATATACATTTTTCGAAATAAAAATAAAATGTATTCATGACAACTTGTCAATAACCTTTATACACATGGTATTCAATATGAAAACCATAGCCATATATGTACATATAACAAAGCATGTGTATCATGCATGACTGAAAATTAACATTTTGTATGCAGAACATTTCATAAGTGATGCACATTCAACCCATAGAGGACTTAAGCAGTCCAAAAACGTTCAAAGTTAATTGCAAATGTTTACTCTTCTGCTGTGCAATGGGGGCAAAAGAAGATACTATGTCTCCTGACAACGCGGACTTGTGTACAAAAACGTAGATGACAACAGTGGCCACATTTATCACATTTGGCCCATTTAACAATTATTAGATAAACACAATCTTCTAAATCTGGAGGTTCCAACCTGTTGCAAATACAACAAAGATCTGACTTGGCAATTGGCTTATTATAATCACGTTGATCATCAGGCAAAGCATGTGTAGAAAGCCGCTGCACATTTGATGGTCCAGGGACTTGAGAGTCTACTATTTCTCGAGACACTTTTTTTGACTTTTGTGGGGGAGTTTCCTGTACAGTCTTTTTTCCTTTCAGTTTCTTTGTCACCTCCTCGATTGTTAACTCTCCACAAACAGTAAGGGGAGCTGGTCTCTTCTTGCCTGTTGTCTTTGGCTCTGGTACCTTTGACTGCAGGAAAGAAGATACAGTTACTGCTTGGTCTTCATTGTCCGTTGGGTTCCGTGATAACTGAGGGGTAACTCCTTTACCTGGTGATAGCACAGCCGGGTCAACTACTGCACCATTGAATGGATAAATGCCTGTCTTCCTGAAGGATGCAATCAAGTTAGGAGCAGACAAGGCTTTGTAGTAGATGCGACAAATAAGTTTGCAAATGTTATACCTTGATATCATCTCACCGGCATTCTGCCTCAAATAACTCTGGCATTCTTGATTGTATAATCGTTTCAGGGGGCCAAAACAACCAACATCTAATGGTTGTAAAATATGGCTCATGTGTGGCAGTAGGACAAATAAAACAATGTTGTTCTCCTTTGCCCACTTAATAAGAGGCAAGTTTATATGGGACATATGACCGTCATACACAAGTAACACTGGACAATCTCGGGTTCCTTGTCTGGCAAATTTCAGGAAGTGTGTTTCTAAATATTCCCTGAAAATAAAACTGTTGGACCAACCCGAGTCTGACATTGTTGCCTTGGTACCAGGAACCTGTCCTTCAAGAAGGTCTGGAGTCAGTCGTTTCCCCTTAAAAACAAAGAAAGGGGGCAATGCAGATCCTATTGCATTACCACAGCTGACTACAGTGTTTGTGGCTGATCGATGCGATGTTATACCTTGGACGCGGGTTCCCTTCTCAGCTAGAACATTTGGTGGTGTGTGTTGAGTGTTTATGCCCGTTTCATCTAAATTATAGATGTTGTCTGGTTTGTCAATGAGATCATACTTGTTGAGAACCCTCTCAAGTTCTTTATAATATGCGGCGACAACATCTGGCTGCATTGCCTTGGCTCTTGCCATTTCAAGAGCACGTGGCTTCATTGTGCTTAAGATAGGCCAACGTTTGAGAAACCCATCCAACCACTTATCACTCAACACACTGGATTCCTTCAAGTGTCCATGTAATGCTTGAAAAGTCTCTCCTGCTGTCTGCCGAAATTCTGCTCTGGAGTATCCAAAACCCAATGATGCCATGTATATGACATGATCTACAAGCTCGGACTCTTCTGCAGAAGTAAACAGTGTTCGTTTGCCAGGTTTCGCATCCAAATATACTTTTCCCTTCACCCTATCTCTTAATGTCTGTTCTGGAATATTGCACATCAGAGCAGCTTTATACACACTACATCCTTGTTGCGTGACTAGCCTGTAACTTTGTAGCAAGGACTCTTTCCCATATTGTCCATAGTGACCTGATACTTTGACTTTCTCAGGTATCTGCATCAGGCAAAGAAAAAAGAATAAATTTAAAAAAAAAATAAAATGTGTATTTTATTATCATTATTATTATTATTTACAAAATTTATGACGTGTATTTTAGTTATTATTATTATTATCATCATCATCATCATCATCATCATCATCATCATTTTATTATCATTATTATTATCATCATCATCATTTTATTATTATTATTATTATTATTATTATTATTATTATTATTATTATTATTATTATTATTATTATTATTATTGTTATTAACATTGTAGATTTTCTTTTCTTATCAGGACTTGTCCCACAACACTTTTTGTCAAAATTTCCAGCAAGTAAGTTACCAATGGGTTAAATCTCAATTGAGCTCAAAATTTTTACTTTAATATCCTGCCAGCAAATTTACTTGTCCCAGACAATACTGACAATAAGCCAGCCCTTAAGTTAATGTCAAGCCCTGCTAATGGTCTCATTTTCTTTTTCAAATGAATAAACTCAACAACTCAATGTTTAACCTAATTATTGAGTTGTAAAGTTTATTCTTTTATTCACTTTAGACAAGGATTTTATGATCACAATGGTGATGATGCTAACTCAACGAAATAACAATCGGTCCCTTATGAATCAACTTCAGTCACATGACTTTGACCGTTGATCCAATTTTGCAGACGACATGTCAACAGTGGTGCATTCGGCAAGTGTACAGGGTGCCGGTAAGTTGAGGATATTATGGAAGTTGCATCAAAAGATTTAATTTTTATAATGTTTTCTGAGATTATACATTATATTTAAATGAAAAATAAACACTGATAGATTTACACACCTTCTTTTCCCTCATCTTTTGTGAGTCTTTCGCTGATCAACAAAAGAGCGTGGAGCTGCATCTAAAAATAGTCACGATCACGGAAAACAACGCGAGAATAAGGGATACCACGAAGTTAGGAATACCACGAAATATGGAGGGCCGACCCTACAGCCCTCAGCCACTGAGGAATGTGTTGTTATAAAAACATGGCTACGCCTGATGCACTACGTGGATAATACATCCAAACAAGCAGGTTCCAATTCTGCAACTGCTGCAGAATTTAGTCAAAATCCCACCACCAGAAGTGGCAGAAAGATTAAAACACCTTTGCGGTTTGGATGCGATTAAAAATGTGTCTATTCATATATTGGTAGAGTCAAGCTCCCATATATGGTCACAACAATGGAAGTTAAAATTTAAAATGTAGGGGATAAATATATGTACATCTAACATTATGTGTTTTTGACCTTATCTTACCTCATTCCTAACTCTGTAAAATGTATTATTTTGTTTCAGTATAACTTGGATGTTACAGTACATCAGCTATGGCAAGTTTAAAGAAAAAGCGAATGCATCCATGTCCAATTTGTCCGGTCCCAAACAGACATGTAAAACGACATGTACTTAAAGACCATATGCCTTGGTATGTGGCACCGTCCACAGCATGTTGGAAATGCTGTGTTCAATTTGCTTAACTAGGAATTATGCAAGAGCATTTTCAAAATCATACTGAAGATCATTTTCATCAGTTCAATGATAAGGATGTACCTTTATGGGTTATGCTCATGACAGGTATGCTTTATACATTAGCTGGGTACTTATCTTGTGCTAGCTTGGATACTTTACTTCAGTATGTACAACAGCATGCATTGTATGAGCCAGGGGCTGTGATCACTGAAACTGAGAAACTATTATGCATCCAATATGCAATAGGTATAGAACGGAGCACAAGTGAAATATCTGTTTCCGTCATTCCTCAAAGAATTTCTGATTTGATACATTGGAGGACTTTGGCTGCCATTATTTCTCAATTGTCCGAAACACAACAACAACAAATTAAATCTTTAAACCGAATGATGGCATTTCAAAAAGGCTCATATCAAACCATTATTCAACAACAAATTTCCCAAATTCCTTCAGCTATAGATTCACATTGTCATATTGGTGAATTAATGAAAAAGATCGATTATTCAGATCTTGGTCATTTAATAGATGATACTGCTGAGGGGTTTGTTCTGGAGTGCATGATATCTAACCAATGTTTTGATAATCAATGGTATACGTTGCAAGGTATGAACAGAATAAGACGAGAAGACAAAATTAAATTTACAATCGGAATTCACCCAAGATTCACTTCAGCTGGAAATATGGCCCCCATGATACATAGAATGGAAAGTTTACTTCAGGAATCAGATGTAGTAGGTATAGGAGAAACAGGTTTGGATTTCGGTACCATTGGCATGTCACAAGGGCAGAAAGATCAACAAATTAAAGCCCTGCACTCAATCCTTCCCATAGTGTCACATTTTCAACTTCCTGTGGTTATACACTGCAGGGATGGTGCTACTCCAGAAGCAACCTTTCAATGTATCGAAATTCTGAAATCAAATTTAGAATCAGATCACAAAGTGCATGTTCATTGTTTTAACAATGACATTGCTATAGCAGAGCAATGGATAAAACAATTTCCAAATGTAGTTTTTGGTATCACATGTGTAGCTAGCAGACAAGAGAAAGAGGAGGACATGAAAGCAGTTCTTAGGAAACTGCCATTGGAAAAAATCATTCTGGAGACAGATTCTCCATACCTGTTGCCACCAAAGTATGCTTCACAGCATAAATTTTCAAATCCTGGTATGCTCCTTGAATCAGCTAGGATAGTAGCTGGGGCCAGGAATTTGCCTGTCAAACTGATTTTGGAATTGAGTGGACAGGTTGCTAAATCATTTTATAACTTGTAAAGCTGAAATAAGAACTGTCAGTTTATCTGGCATTCTTATGTACTGGGTAATCTGATATTTGAGTAAACCATTATCTTTAATAAAGACTGTTTTCTCATGTTTTTGTATGAGCAATCTCTGCAGAGATTATTATTTAAGTTATGAGAAGTCTTAGTAGAGCTCTTAGTTATTAGTTTGAAGGGAAATCCCTGTGGATATATTATATCAGTTCACAGAGAATCCATATGCTATTTTTGTTTTGGGGCTATAGATGGTGTTTATTCCACAGACAAAAGTCCTGGAGAATTTAAACACTGAGTATTGAGCGTCTACCTAGATACATATATCTCTCATATATCATGATATTCTTTGAAAATTCATATATGGTAACCTTAATTACATAACTAATATATTAAATCAAAGATGCAAGTACAAAATATTTTTAAACTTGCATGGTATCAACTACCTAATACAAGTGTATTAAAAATTATTTTTGTGTGTGTGATAGGTAATATAATTCATGTAAACAATGACATGATTGATGTTGAGAACATAGGCGGTCTGTTTATCTGGCTCCCTTCTGATTACTCTCATCAGGATCCTGTCTTAAGTGATTCATGATAATTTCATGTTCAATTAGAACATAATTATTTCATTTAGGATGAAATATATGTTCCATATTCTTCTAGTCTTAATGATAAAACCATAGTTTGCAATTCGTATCAATATTCCAGCTGATACATGATACTAACAATTATTCTTTTTCTTACAGATAATAAGTTGTACTGGGAATGCAAGCTGCACTATTTGCATGGGTGTATGGACAAATGGGTAATGCATGACCATATCAGATCCACTAATCCATCTATAAGTCAAGTAAAATAAAAATATAAGCAAATTAAGGGATTTAAAAATAAAGCAAGCTTTTTCAAACCAGGGAGGAATGTTGTACCCCCTCCCAACTCCAAGAATGAACTGTCCCAAGGAAAGTACTGTATGACCGGTGTCACCACACCAGCCTTTTGTTCAGTGCCTATAAAAGAAGCCAGCACCCTGTCCCAGGGCCACTTGCCATATTCTGACAGCTGTTCCAGTACAACACTGATCGACCAAGCTCCCCCTGCAGATCACCTGTGGACAGAGCTCTGCGTGCCAGCACAACTCAGCACTGGAGGGACCAGTGTATCAGGTGAGTGCCGAGTAGCTGATAAGTACCACAATAAGGTAAATATACTCACGCCTTTCAAACACAACTGTTTTAATATTGTTTTTGTAATGCTGGAGCAGTGTTTCATCTCAGAAAGGCAATTCGAAAACTTTAATGAAAACGTTCATAGTATACCAAATGCACTGGTGAAAGCAGTGTATTATGATTTAACATTCATAGTATGCCAAATACATTGGTGAAAACAGTGTATTATGATTTAACATTCATAGTATGCCAAATACATTGGTGAAAACAGTGTATTGTGATTGAACATTCACAGTATGCCAAATACACCGGTGAAAACAGTGTATTATGATTTACAAGAGGACTAGTGTTGGGCTGGTGCCAAAACATTTTTACTGGTCAGTTAGCTGCTGACTGCACCATTATGGAGGACGTAGGAGAGCTCACCAGCGGTATTCATAAAGAATTTGATCTGATTTTAACTTTAATCCCAAACTTAAAATCAATGTGGTTTGGGCCCGAAACTACTTAATCTTTGGCCCAGTGTTTCATAAAACCTTTGAGAATTAGCCATTATATGCCCTTGGCTACAATATGAATTTAAGGATTTACAGGTCTATCTTATCAAATCAATCTCTTAGTTTGATCCAGTATTTAATCTTTTGATCAAGGGTTAAAATCTGGATTAAATCAAGATTGATTTTATAAAATGGAAACTTTAATTCCAACGTTGATATTACAGTGGAGAACATAGATTAATTAATCTGCAAGTTTAGATCAAACATTAAGGCAACGATTCAGTGGTTTCAGACCCAAAGGGACATTGACCTTCATTTTAGGATTAAATTCATGATCAGATTAAACTCTTCGTGAATACGGCCCCAGATGTACATACTGCAGATATAACGCCTGTTTGTATCCATATTTTCGGGTAGAACATTGCAAAACGGAAACATTTAAGTGCATAATGTGTGGAACATGTGCTGGTGGAGAGTTTTGCCTCTCATAAACAGGGATGAACGGTTTGAAAGCCTAATATTACCCGATAATATGGATGGCATGACTGAGGTAATTTACCGGTTTGTGTTAGGTGAATGGGCTGGACTGCTGGAGGGGTTTGTTAATGATCACTGGAGGACAGTTCTGTTATGTTGAGGAAAATACATTGTTTGTTCCCACCAGACAAGAAACAAAATCTGTCACAAATCACAGCAAGCTTTGCAAGGAACTGTTTGGTCATGTATGCAGACTGAGAACTATCCGACCAATTACAAGCACATCGGCGTACGAGGCTCACATATCGGCTAAAAACAGGACAGCTGATTGGTTTGAAAATAAGAATTATGAAAAAATGTATGGTAAATTTGTCACGAAGGAGAGTCAGTACATTATGGAAAAAACTGCCGTTGTACACAGGAACAAGTCTCAAAGAGAAGAGAGGAATGTTGGCCATAGAAAGAAACAGGATCTCGTAAGTCGCACCAAAACAGTTTCAGAAAATATAATTCATCACCCGCATTTATAAATTATAACCCAACAATGACAGACATTAAAAAAATTACTAACACACCAACATTCTACTGCCAATACCAATGTGAAGAAAAAAATTTCAATCCTGTCTTGAGACAGGCAGTCACCCATAAAAGGCAACCAGCGGTTTTAAACCGGTCCTGTCAACCTTTAGAATATTCTTCATTAATTACAAACTTTGCTGTTTTTTCCAAAAAATATAGGCCTAACCACTTAAACCCCAAATTCATCACTTGTGCCAAAGATAAAAGAGACATGGTTGGCCTGTCAAGATCTGACAACAGGTATTATGTCTGTGACAGTCATCGGAAGAAGTAGGTGAAAACCTTTCAACTACTGATTCCCCAAAGGAGAAGACCGAAGCACAAAAGCTTCAAATTAATGTTCAAAAATTGTTTTGGGTCAGCGTGTTTCCAACAAGCGTCCGTTACAATTCAGTTCCAAAGATACTGGGGGTATTTTCAAGGGATCAACTTGTAGGAAATGTAAAATCATTAGTGGCAGGTGCAAACCAAATTTCTGAAAATAGAAGTGACAGTGTGGTCATGTGGTGGTTGGTAAACAAGTATCACAGAAGTTTATTGAAAATGGGGATATTGTGTGGAATAGTGGATCAGCCAAGTCCCAGCTAAAATGTTGAGGTATTAGAAGTATGGCAGGAATGAATGAATATACATGTAAATCATACTTCCTTTCAACAACAGAGCTGGCAATAGTTTTTAGCTCTACAAAGAATATATTTAAATTTTTAAAAGGAATATTTTTATTTCAGTTCCAAAATACCTGAGGTGAATGAAATTGATGATTAGTACCACGCATTTTTAAATTTTCAGATCTCAAAGCCTGTTCAAAACACTAATGAAAGACAATTTTGAATTGCAAATTTACACAGTGGTCAACATAACTATGTGAATCTGGAGGATTCTGTGGTCAAACATTTTGGGACACCTTGGACTTTCATACCAACAGCCAGGATGTGAACATAATAGAACATCTTGTCATAATAAGCTAGTGCAAAAAGCAAAATATTGCTAAAAAGGTCCTGTTAAATCATGAAATTGAAAAGGCATAATTTGAAAAGTGTCAGCACAAATTTTGCATGTATTCAGCCATTATTGAGGTGTGTTGGATGCCATACTGACCGTCCTAAAGAATTTTATGAAAAAAGTGTAGAAGTCTGCCTGCAAAATAAAAAAAACCCTGTTGATTAATTGACGTCCTTTCTCACTAGCCGGAAGTAGCAGGAAGCGGCCGCTGTTGCGCAGGGCAGCAATGATTTGGCGGACGGGATGGTTCTTCTGTTTTGGTGTGAAAAACCGGTTTATCTCTGATTATAATTTCACAGGATAGTTGACCTGTGTAATTTATCAGTTGAACAACATTTTCCATAATCGTAAAAAAGGTGTTGTCATTCAATACCCACACTTACCAGGAAAGAACGGGTGGTTGCGGTGTTTTCATGTCCATAGAATTGAATTGTTCGCCAAATTTAGAGCCCAGAGACTTGAAACCAATCAGAATTCACCAAATCATTGTTGCCATGCGCAATAGCGGCTGCTTCCTGCTACTTCCGGCTAGCGAGAACGGACGTCTATCGATTTATGAAGAATTTCGCAAAATAAGTCAATGTGTATTGCTAAACTAGTAAGGAAGTATCGGAAATCAACTTTATTTGAAGAAACAACTGTTGTGGAGTAAGAAAACATATGTATAGAGTCATGCAAAGGACAGAAACTAGGACAATATGCTCTGTCATCTGATGGTAACAATGGCGCTGGGTACACCTTCCTTTTTTTCGCCCTCAGTCGGTCGCCGTTACGTAGACAAGCGCCTGTGGTTTCATCCATCACAGGCGACGCGCTGAACGCACAGCACTAAAAACTACAGTGTACTTAGTGCGTGTATGATTATGAGATTCGATGATTCGTGAGTACATCTGCTCACCTGAGTGTACGCCTATACGCAGCTGAATGCGTTCTGTCGGTTTGTGTCGTATTTTGAATACTTTGGTAGCGTCCAACAGTGACAAAGACATGCGGCATATTTCGGCAGCATGGTTATAGCCATTTTTGATTGGTAGCCCAGACACGACCATGTATGCATCCCCAATTGTCTCGACCTGTCAGAGAGTAGAGAACCAAAAACTCAATGACAATTATGCGCGTTCAACACCCTTCAGAATTTTCAAATCTTGCCAACCTGTTTTTAGGAATTTTTCACTTTAAAATATTTTGTTTCAATTCATCTGAAAGCCCAATTGGGTACTGTCCACATATATTATGAATATGTAAAGGCAGAGAAACAAAGGAAAGATTTCATGAAGCTCATTACCATGGAAGGAATTTACAAGTTGAACTGTAAGTCAGACACCAATGTACAAATACTCCAGCACGGTTATCAAATATGAAAATCTGCATTTTGAGCATTGACGACTTTCAGCACAAAAGAATAAAACTACAAGAATCCGTGATGACTTGTCTGTAACGGTAGTATCACAGATCGTGACAGTGCTTCTATTTGCAAAAGTAAATTTATTTTTGTTTTGCGCACACGTGCTGCACAGCACTGTTTCTCTTTGGGGTACAATTTCAATTATGCGAAGTTTGGCGGTTTTGTCCTCTTTTATACCATCAGGTCTCACTTCAGTTACATTCTGAATGGAGCAATACGTGAGAGTAAATAGATAAATGCAATAATGCCAGTTGCATGAGCTAATATTTCCCTGAAGCATGAAATAGTACCAGGTTATCTATACAAACTGTTACACATGTTGTATTGTGAGTATTACAATTTCGCGGAAATTTGTTGTGAAGTCCATAACACCTATGGAAGTTTCAAACCCGATATATTGAAACAGAAGAGTTTTCATTCTTGTAATTCAAAATCATGTATGTTCATTATCGATGCTGCACAGGGATCTTCCTTTCGTTTTGCCTGTTTGCAAAACGAAGATCAAGAGCAGATAAATTGCTATTGGCAGCGAACTCAATGTGCACGAGCTGTATGCTGTTATGAAATGAAACGTTATATACTCTGCAAAAGCATATTGTCACACAAAGTTCGGTACTTTTTTGGGTTATAATATTATGAAAAATTCTACTTTTATACAAAGTACAGCATTACCCTCATTCTGTATGCACGTTAAGCTGCATGAATCAAACATCTGCTTCTTGGAAAGAAATGTATGTTGAAAATTAATTATGGTATATATCTAGCACTGGCAACCTATATCCGCCTTGTAGATCTTACAAAGTAGCAAGTAATGCCCGGGCATTTGAAATATCCTTCTGGTGGGTGCCCACTTAAAATAAATCGTTAGCTAATATACCTTTAACGCACGGTCAACTTACCTTATATACGTCAAACTCGTCAATGATGGCATCAAATCGAGTATACAGATCGTTCAGCAGATCGACGACCTGTCAAAATATACAGAATTATGTAATATTGGTTATTCATGTCACTCCAAAGTCGAGAATCTACATGTTACTTCTATGAGAAGAATCAATTAAGAGAGGTAGATCACAATTTTGTTACCATCACGACAAGTGTAGGATATTGACAGCGGTTTTCACGAGACTTCTCCTCCTCCTTCTTCATCCTCTTCCTATTCTCGTACAAATAAACATATCGAAATAAGCATAAACGTGAACAGCAGAGAAAACACGCAAAATAGCGTTACAAAACTCAGGTTGGAAAGTGAAATGAAACTCATTGAGAAAATTGCTACAAAATAATGACAAGCTAAGTAAGTAAAGGGTACAAACAAGTCTAACAAGCTAACTACATAAAGTATACAGATAGGAGTAAATAAAATAAAATACTGTCCCTAAAAACGGGATGAAGAGGTAGGGGGCGGTAGACCAAACCCGCCATCCGTGCACTGACCACAAGCGGCCGTAGACCGCCCCACCGAAGCAAGGCAACTCAATTTTCGTGGCCAGGCTTGCAGTCAGGGGGCCCGAAGGGCCGCCTCCATGACGTCACACTTTGAAACCAGACTGTCGTTGTCGCCGTTTGACAGATCGCTGAATAATGTTTTCCGTACTTCAAAGGCTCTTTTATTCATGTGATTGGCCAAGAATTGATTGACAACCTCCCGAAATGTTAAGGGACGATGTTTACTACGTTTTGTACAAATACCAGCTAAACTTGAGCAAATGGTATTGTTTCAGAGGCAAATGATCAACATCAGAGGCCTTTGAAGCTTGTTTTCTCAGAAAGGATAACAGGACGAGGACCCCACCTAAGAATGGTTATTCCAAAAAAACGGCTGGGCAAAATTTAATCCGGTTAACGGCTTTTGATTCTGTAAAGTCTAAACTACAAACACGATTCAGAGATTTTCTAAATTTTGCTTCGTTCTTTTTCTATGAAATGAAGAAAATAAACATCCTGAAAATCAAAGGGAAAATTGAAACGTCAAACTTTGAAGATGGATAACAGAAAAACGAAACCAAACATAAAAAAATTGCAGGAAGGTTTTTGTTGCCAATATGTCAGGATTAAGATGCAAGTGTAATTATGATTTTATCACAAATAATTAGTGCCTTATATCGACATTTATGGGGTGGATGCTTTGCGGTCAACTTTCAATTGTTTATTCAACAATTAACATCACAGACACCCAAATACGGGGCATATAAATTCTTTGGAGTATGACGAGTACACACATATATGATATGTTATCCTAACGCAAATACATTTTGAGCTAGGATTGACTAAAGTGAGATTTATTTTTGGTGTCTTACCTGTCCTTACAAAAAAAATAACCTTAAGAACAAGAGGGCTGAGTGAACAGCCCATGTTCAGCTGACCTAGACATTCATCACACTTGCAGCTCTGTGAACTTGGGATAGGATCAAGGTCACCCATGTACTGAGTAAGTCTCACCTTTCTAGAAGAACATTAACATGTGCAACTTCAAGGTCCCAGTTCAAGTAGTTCTCAAGTTATAGTGAAGAGTAAAATTCATGTATGGTGCACTGTGACCGCAGAAACAAGGTCAAGACCACTCATATACTGTATATGCATGACCTTCATAAAGAAACTTTAACATGTGCAACATCAATGTCCTAACTCAAAACAGATCTCAAGTTATCAAGTAAACAGTAAATTTCGTGTCAGTTGTTCTGTGACCTTGGGAATGAGGTCAAGGTCCAAACATCACTGGAGCATAGCCATTTGCACAAAATAGCTAGCCACTTATAAAAGGTATATCCCTCCGAAGTTTGGCAGAAATCTGGCCAAAAGTATTTCAGTTATAACCATTACAAGAAATTCCCATGTTAAACTTTCCCATTAAAACTTTTTAAAAGATTTTTGAAAAAAAATCATAAAAAATAAAAAATCACTGGAGCATGACCATTTAACCATTAGAAGACTCGGTCAGCTTTCAACACAGCATGACCATTTGAACAAACTTGGTAGAGACTCACCCAAGGTACATTGCCCCCAAGTTTTACGTAAATCACAGACAGCTTCTTCAGAAAAGTCCAAAATGTGAATTACCATTAGAATGCATTAGAATGCTCATTGAATTGTATAGTAAGCAATAGAAAAGGTGCATTTACCGATAAGTACCCTAATTGAAAAAAAAATCGTTTACGACCAGGAATCCACAGCAGTGCTACCTAATGAACATTTTGCGTGCCCCTTTCACAAAGAACATATCCTCAAAGTTTCAACTTAATCTAAGAGACGGTTCTGGAGAAGTCACAAGTAACAAAAACACACAAAAATTTATAGAAACCTTCAGTGGTAGCTGCTCCCATAATATTTTTTCTTCCCAAGTTAGTTTTTTTTACCGTTTTGTTGATATACTAGGCTTTCATTTATCCGAATTTTGGGCAAAATATAAATATTTTGTTATGTGCCTTGAGTACATACCAGCAACTAAGATTTCAGAAGTGGATGAAAATGTCTCATTTAACTCATTCCACCTTACTGACGCTTTTTCCCGCTAATATGTAAATGTCGTCTGCTAATTGTAATTTCCTAATTTAGGGATTATTTTTCACAATTTTGGATGAAACTTGCATGGAAGATCATTCCAAATTATATGCCCATGGTCAACAGCTTTCCTTGGTGCGCTCTGGGCGCAAGGCCCAGAGCACGCCAAGGAAAGCTGTTGACTCGGTCTTCTATCAGGGTGGAATGAGTTAAAGGTTCTGAAAGCAATTCAGTAGTCGAAGATTAAAATTCTTTGCTAACGATTAGAAGACTCGGTCAGCTTTCAACACAGTGCACCATGGCTAGTACTCACCAGAGCCAAACATTTACTTCATAATTTTCAAGTATGGGATGTCCCCTTATTGCAACGAAACTGATCGACGCAATGCAATTCTTGATGCATTTCCCATGTAGATTTCGCATTGTTAAATTCTTCACGCAATGTAATGAAATGTCAAGTGTCTGATGCCTGGAAAAATGTGTTGTTATCTTCACATGCATTTCTCATATCATGCATTATCCATGTACTATGTAAAGATTTTTTATACTTTTTTGGTCTGATAGAGAAGAGGGAGGACTTTCTCACCTGAAAGGGTGTACTGACAGAACACAGTGCCGTGAATCCCACTATATCCGAGAAAAAAATAGTGACGCACTCAAATGCTTCTGGTTGAACAGACTTGCCCTGTTTCAGTTGATCGGCCACAGTCCTATCAGCAGAAATTGTCAGGAGATGCTTAATTTTGGCCAGCATGGTATATGTATAATGTTAGTCTTTCAAATGGTGCCAGCAAAGTGTAAATATTGACGATAACAAACAAAGCAGACACTATTTTAAATTTAAAAAATGTATTTACTAGCAGGATGGACCCAGTCCTACATCATGTACTGACGTCAAGTCACTGGTTCAGTTATTTATGGCAGTCTCAATGCATGCATAGAAACATATATCGAATTTATGTAATTAAGTAAAATATTAATAAGCTTCAAACTGTTATTGTCATCCAAGGCTTTGTCTCAATTTGATATTATCAATGATGGTTTGGAAGCGACCAGGCGGTTTTGCACAAGTAGCTTGGGTGGTTTGGTGCTTTGCTGGAATGGTTTGGAAATAGCTATTTTCTAGTACATGCAAGTGATTTTGAAAACAGTTTTAAAAAAACATGACTTGCTGCATCATTTGCCAATTTGAGAAAACAATAACTTCAGCCTGAAAATGTCGTAGTTATCGTAATAATATTTGCGTAACACAAGAACTCAGACGCCAGTCCATACATTTACATGTTCAACATTTTATCATGTATAGTTCAAACGCATCAAGGACTGGCGCAGTCAATGCTGTGTGTAAGTTGATATAAATTTACGTGTGAGAACTTGCTCCGGTATGGCCCACCTATGTTGCGTCAAATTAGTTTGAAAAGGCACCATATTGCACGGCGTCCTGCATATAGGTACCACAAAGCAATACATACACATGACCCGGTTCACGCAAAATACAAGACAGTTACTGCTTTATATATGTGAACTTACTTTGGCAAGACACGATATAGCAACTCTTCTGATTTTTTCTTTTCATCCAGGAAGGCTTGAGTGCGTTCTTCAACCAAACTTTCAAGGTTATTTGCATACAGCTCCATTCTGCGCAGGAGATTGTCTAAGATATTTTGTCCATCCTTATTTCTATAAGATAATCAATAGAATGTTTGTTAAAACAGAAAGGGGAACTTTACGGTAAATGCAAATTTAACTACTTTAAATGTTAGCCAAAATTAAGTGTACATATAAGGAGAACCCAGCGTTGTGCGGGAGTTATGCAGATAATGTTTGTTACAGGAGGTTTTACTCTTTTTTAGTTCTCGCGAGGATTGCATTTGTTAGATTTTTTGCTTTTTTGATCGACAACCCGCGCAAAAACAAAATATCTGTATTTGACAGGAATTGCAAAAAAATCTGAATCTCAGCGAAATTTCCTATCGCGCTTCTGCCATTTTGTTTTGCTTTTAACAAATTGACCAATAGCAAATGGATTACGGTGATGACGAGGACGATCCAGAATTGCCCATACATGAACCCGGTTTAAACAAGAGACAAGCGCCAAGATCAAATAAAAATTCAAGATATTACTTTTGCGTAATTTTACAATAACAGGCCACTTACCGGCTTTACTTAACATGAAAAAAATGAGACATCCATACATGATAATAATGTGTTACTCCGGTAAAACTTGTTGTTATGATATGATTTCAGTGACAGGCAATTGTCTTGTTTTTTTATGCGATTTATTGCTACGAAATGCAATGATATATCGTAAAATCATAAAAAATCATAACCAATACATTTGTAGAATCATAGCGCGTAGAATATCTCTCGACGTGTCACATATTTCAAAATGTAATAGTGCATTAAAATGTAATTTTACCAAGGTGTACATGTATATGTTTCGTAACTCACTGGGTGATATGTTTGAGGGATGATTTAACCTCGGAGAATAATGGCCTCGTTTCTGGCTCCTCTGCCCAGCAATTCTCCATTACCTTAAATAGTCCGGAAGAGCACAAACTTGGAACCACCTTAGGTCGAAAAGGTGGTTTTTCCCCGCCTTTCACTCTTGCTATTACCTCTGAAAATAAATTTAAAACAGAAACTGAATGAAGACTCCGTCTTTGCAGTAAGAAAAATTCTGGAATTTTGCCTTATGAGACTATCCTGCAGAGAAGCCTGTGTATGGAATTTTCTGATGTAATCGTCGTAAAGAGTAGCAAATTAAACAGTGCGTCTGTTTTGTGATGGAGAATCACCTCTGGCATGAATTTAGCCCTCGTGAGATAACGCTGATTCACCTGCATGGAATTTTTTCTCATATAAACAGAAATAGTCCAATGTCGTATTGTCTTCGGTCTGTGTTTTCCCCATCGCGAAAGATAAAGGCGCCTGGTCAATTTATTGATCAGTCGGTTTTCCTTGTGTGAGCTTGTTCAGAGGTGTGTGTGTGTGTGTGTGTGTGTGTGTGTGTGTGTGTGCGCGCGTGCGGGTGTCTATAATTCTTAAAAAAAGTAGGATAGCACCAGAAAGTCTAAGTGATTTATTTTAAGCTCAGCTGATAAGTCAGGTGAGCTTTTAGGAGAGTAGGCCACCCGTTGTCCATAGTCTGCAATTCACATCTTCGACCTCTCAAAAACCGTCAGCCAGATCCACTTCAAACTTGGTGGCAATGTACCTTGGGCGGGTCTGTGATTTTTTGGATTTTGATTGTTTTTTTTATTATTTTTTATTTATTTATTTATTTATTTATTTATTTATTTATTTATTTATTTATTCATTCATTTATTTATTTTTAATTTTTTTATTTTTTATTTTTATGTTTAATTTTTTTTTTTGGGGGGGGTCTTTTTGGGGCGGGGATTTAAATTTGTTCACTAGGTGGCGCTGCATTTCT
Source organism: Hermodice carunculata (assembly GCA_964020975.1). Taxonomy (NCBI): domain Eukaryota; kingdom Metazoa; phylum Annelida; class Polychaeta; order Eunicida; family Amphinomidae; genus Hermodice; species Hermodice carunculata. Next base: position 87,282,101 of record OZ026616.1, on the reverse strand, counting down.
TTTTTTATGATTTCAGGTGTGTTATTGCTATTTTTTCTCCAAGACTGTAACTGAGATTAAGCTGAAACTTGGTGGCTATATTCCTTGTGGAAGGGTTCGACAAAGTTTCTCACTAGGTAGCAATGCTGTGGATTCCTGATTTTTAATGACTTTTCTCAATTCGCGTACTTGTTGGTAAATACAACTTTCCTATTGATTACTATGTATTAAAAGTCAATGGGCATTCTAATGCTAATTCACATTTTTTACTTTTTCTTGGAAACCGTCCTCCAGATGGACTTCAAACCTTGTGGCAATGTACCTTGGGTGGGTCTTTACCAAGTTTGTTCTATTGGTCAAACTCCAGTGATTTTGGGGATGTTTTATGATTTTTTGGGGTTCTATTTGGGGCCAATCTTAAAAAATCTTCTTCTCTGAAACTGCTTACCCGGTTGCATCAAACAGGAACACTCCTTGAGACTCCTAGTTCTAAATTTTTTCACCAGGTGGCGCGATTTTTTTTATATTTTTTAAATGATTTTTTCGTGTGTTATGCTATTTTCGATTTTTTCTGCAGAAAAGTCACTCATATTTAGCTGAAACTTGATGGATATGTTCCTTTTGGAAGTGTCAAACACAGTTATTCACTAGGTGGCACTGCTGTGGATCCCTGACTTTTAACGATTTTTTAAATTCTGGTACTTTTCGGTCAATGCACCTTTCCTATTAATTGCTATGCAAGTCAGTGGACATTCTAATGCTAATTCAAACTTTTGACTACTTTTCCGAAACCGTCAGTCAGATTGACTTCAAACTTAGTGGTAATATACCTTGGGTTGGTGTCTACTAGATTTGTTCAAATGGTCACGCTCCATTGATTCTTAACTTTTTATGATTTTTTTGGGGGGCAAGTCTTAAAAATTGCAATATATGTATATATATACATGCCAGCTGAGCACAGGACTATCAGAATCCTCTTGTGATTTTTTGTGTCTTTTTGCTACTTTCAACTTCTTCCCCAGAACCATCACTCAGATTAAGCTGAAACTTAGTGGATATGTTCCTTGTGGAAGGGTCAAACAAAGTTGTTCACTAGGTGGCGCTGTTGTAGATTCCTGATTTTTAACGATTTTTTCAATTCGGGTAGTTACCCGGTAAATGCACCTTTCCTATTGCTTGCTATATAAGTGAAAGGGCATTCTAATGCTAATTCACGTTTTCAACTTCTCTGAAACCGTCAACCAGATTCACTTTAAACTTGGTAGCAATTAATGTACCTTGGGTGAGTCTCTACCACGTTTGTTCAAATGGTTATGCTTCAGGGATTTTTTGATCTTTCAATAAATTTTTGTGGGTTTTTTGGACAAATCTTACAAAATCTTCTTCTCCACAGCCGCTCACCCAATTGCTTTGATATTAAATAAGAACACTCCTGGCGACTCCAAGTTCTTAATTTTTTAACCAGGTGGTGCTGCAATTTTTTTCCATTTTTTTATGAATTATTGTGTGTTTTCGTTACTTGTCTCTTCTTCTCCAGAACCATCTGGGAAAGTTTAATATGGGAATTTCTTGTAATGGTTATAACTGAAATAATTTTGGCCAGATTTGTGCCAAACTTGGTCGGGATGTACCTTTTACGAGTGTCAACCTTTTTGAGGAAATGGTCATGCTGGAGTGATACTTGGACCTTGACCTCATTCCCAAGGTAACAGGACAACTGACACGAAATTTACTGTTCACTTGATAACTTGAGATCTGTTTTGAGTTAGGATCTTGATGTTGCACTTGTTAAAATTTCTTTATGAAGGTTATGCTTAGACAGTATATGAGTGACTTTGACCTCGTTTCTGGGGTCACAGTGCAACATATATAAATGTTACTCTTCACTATATAACTTGAGAACTACTTGAACTGGCACCTTGATGTTGCACATGTTAGCGAAGGAAACCATAAACCAGATTCACTTCAAACTTGGTGGCAAATGTACTTTTGGTGGGTTTCTACCAATTTTGTTCAAACGATCAGGCTTAAGTGAGCTTTGGATTTTATTATTATTATTTTAGGGGGGTTCTTTCTTGCTGCAAATCTTAAAAATCTTCTCTAAAACCACTCACCCTATTGCAGTGATATTAGACAGGAACACTCCTAGTTCTTATTTGTTCACCAGGTGGCACTGCAATTTTTAGGAGGCTCCGTCGTCCATCTTAGGAATATTTCTTAATGCCACATGCACTCAGCCAAAGCTTAACACAGGTCTATTAAGTTGTGGGACAAGCTTAGGTCTGCTGAGTACGGACTGTTTACGCATTACTCTAGCTTTATTTTTATGGTGGTCCTTCAATCACTTCATAAAAAGAAAAAAGTTTAACAGCAATGCGCATAACAGCAAAAATATAACTTCACGCCATTGTGCCTACTCTGCGTCGCGGAAAGCCGTAAACAAAGTACCCAGGGTGTAATATTCTATGGATTGACTCAATAAAACTCAAATATGCATGGTTATCAGCCCGATGCTGCGAACAAGATCATCGTGGCCTTTTGCTGCAGATACAAGGTATCCCATAACTCTAGTCAATTATTTTAAACCAGCATTGGAGCCATCAGTAAGTGCTGTATAATCTTGTAACTGAAGCTTCTTTACATGCGATAGGCAATTTCAAATAACATAAGTGCAAGGTGTGGATAAAGCTTGTCAATGACAATTGTATTTTTTACTTTGATACCATCATTTGCATGACAACTTGTCACAGAAATGATGATGTCAAAGTAAAGAAATACCCCAGATTTCTATTGCTGTCATGTCAGAGCCGACTCTGCCTAATGCATATACTGTTGAGACACTACGTATACTTATTATCCAAAAAATGACTCATCAGCTTGACACGTTCGTCATCAGTTGTCACGTGATAGTGTCGGTGAGATGTGAAAACGTACTGTTATTTCCTATGCACTAAGCAAGTCGTTCTACTTATGCATCGTGCGTTTACTCACAGACGTTGATTCTATCGAGGAAGTCCAGATTTGAAAAATGTATTTCAATAAATAGTACTTAGTCCTCGCATCCCAAGGAACGAAATCGTCAAGTATTGTGGGTGGTATGTTTAGATGAATAGCCAGGCTAAACTACTGACCTTGTATTGTTGGTTGTGCTTATTATGTCTGGCAGTAAACCCAGACATTTTGTTTCTCTTTCTTTCTTTCTTTCTTTCTTTCTTTCTTTCTTTCTTTCTTTCTTTCTTTCTTTCTTTCTTTCTTTCTTTCTTTCTTTCTTTCTTTCTTTCTTTCTTTCTTTCTTTACGACCAAATTTGTCCGCAGTTTTTCTCGGACACTGTTATTCCGACAATCACCAAACTTGACATGGTGACTCACCTACCAGTGAAATTAAGCACCTGGTTTGGAATAGTCATCATGTTTAAACGTATGCAAATTAGGGGCAATTGAAAATTTTAAAAGCTCCATATATTCCAAACTATTGCAGACAGACACAAAGTTCTACATTACACATGTAGTTGTGAGACATCTGCCAACGGACAGTGAATAAAAGTTCTAGAAGTGCAACTAAGTGTGGCAATTTTGAGGCTTTTTTGCCATCTTAATTGTCTGAATATATTATTGTGGAAGGGGGTCAAAAGGTGGGCACATTGTGTTGAATATAAAATGGTTTGTTACATTGACACAAAATAATTCAGACCGTAATCATGAATTATATATGATATCATTCAGATTCACATGTTGAAGTATTTAATGGAACAATCATCACTCAATACTTTTTATGTAAAAAGCTCATAATCACCATGCAAACCCTGTTAAGGGAAATGTATGTTTGGGTTAAGTGTGGCTACAGAATAGTTCTGCTAACTACTGATTGCGTGGACATCAGGTTTTAGACAGGGTCCACTGAATATGCAAGCCTGCCTCACAGTGGCGGACTGAACCCCCATGGGGCACTGGACTAGGCCCTAAGCACTGGACATGCACGTTTGCTGAGGTCTGTGTGTTTAGGAAAGGGGGGGGGGACAGGTTGGTCACAGCAGCATTTTCCTGCTTACTGTGATGCCATTTTTGTATGTGTATGTGGCTGGTGGCTCAGCGTCCCTGCCGGGCCCTGGTTCTCCTAAACAGACAACAATAGCATCACCTTGAAGAGGGACCTACACAAGATGAATTATTCCGCTATAAAAATTTGAAATGGGCTCTCTCTCTCTCTTTCTGTCTGTCTGTCTGTCTGTCTGTCTGTCTGTCTCTCTATCTCTCTCACTCTTTCTTTCTCTCTCTCTCTAATGTTCATATATACAAAATATGAAGATCTTGACAGTTTTAGCCTGGGGAACAATTTATGAACATTTTAGCAAATGTCATTATCATTCGTCCATCAGATAAGGTTCTAGCAAATATTGCATTACTGCATTGGCCCTTTAACCTTGACCTTCAGCACAAATTTGGACACATTCAGCAAACTGATTTTATTTTACTGTTGTGCTGCATGTGGTTTTTTTTTTTTTTTTGGCTTGTTTCACTCATAAAACAAATCCATAAAATGAAAACTGCTGTGAGAAAAGAATTTTTACTTAGGTTTAATGGATTTTTTTCTCCAAAATGACGAAGTTAAAACTTGAGTGAAATGCCTCAAATATTAAACATCAAAGCTGTGAACATGTAGAGGACACAGGTGCTGTCTTATGACTATAACATTACCACTGGACCCCATGGGGGTGATGGGTTTTGCTGGATCATAATATATTTGTCACATGGTCATATGTCAGAAATCCAGTAATAGGTGGCACTACATATACATTTACAATGTTTCCACATAATTTTCCACTATAAAGCTGTATGTAAAATTTTTTTGTCTCACTATGCAGATCCATTTACCCCTCCTTCATTACAGACCGCTCCAAAGCATGTGACACACAGAATCATTGCCGACCCTTTACATTTCAGGTGTATGAGTGGTTGCAGTTGTATGTTTCCATTTTACTCACCATTAACTCTCCCTTTTATTTCCACACTGGGGAAAACTTTTCATTGTATACTTGGAGACACCATTCACTTGTCATAAAATTCTTACAGATCCCAATTAGAGGCACACTGGGCAGACAGCACAGTTGTTCTTAGTGTTGAATGATTTAAAAGAACATGGAGTAGCGGTTTCCTATACTGAACTTTGATATTCAATATTTTTAAAAAGTAGCTCTTATTTATGATATGCACCAAACAGGGGGTAGTCATTACCGTCCCAGTAATAAATACTTTTCATACATTTAGACCAATACTCTTTCTGTCTATTTGCACCAACATGTAACAGTACCCCCAAAATGATTTTGGTATATTATGTGTTCTTATACGTTAAACTTGAACAAACTACAGACAGGTGTGTTACTCTGCTTCAGAATCAGGGTAATAAACATTTTCCAAAGTATTTCTAAAGTTCAAAATTTGGAAGCACCCAAGACAGATTTGCTGTGAAGCAAATCTTCTTTCCTAGTTTTGTTTAGTTTGTTTGTTTGGTTTTCTTTCTTTCTTTCTTTTCTTTTTTTTTTTTTTTTGAAAATAAAAGCGGCCCTTTAGTGGTCATAAAAGGAAGCATGTTTAACGACAGACATTGCAACATGACACTTTTGCGTACAAGATAATCAGGCAATCGAAATCACCAACATTGTACGATGATATCGATCTATGATACTGATGAACTTTATTTGAGAGAGGACGGTGACCTAAGCTGGCAATCAATACCACTGATACATTGATAATGTGTTTCTATAATAGAGGGCGCTGTCAAAATAATAGCCTACCTCATAGTGCACTTTAACTATTTATACAGGTTGCACTTTCAAATTTTGTTGTTGTTGTTGCTAATTTGACATTTCTTTGGCATAAATCACAACTGTCTCGCACTTTGACCCTGTGGCTTTCCACCAATTCTTGATACTCAATCTGCATGCTAACCTCTTGCAGGGAAAGATCGTTATGTTCATGTTCTCGTGATTGTGAGATCTGATTTACCAACCTTTAGGTGAGAGGTCATAATCTTCATATGGCTCTGTTCTTGTAATCACCTCTTGAAGAATTATTCCAAAACTGTAAACGTCCCCAGGTTGACTGCCCAAATATGCATTGTCAAGTAACTCAGGGGCACGCCAGAATTTTTCTGAAAGACATAATAGGATGCATTAATTTTATACTTGTTTCCTTCAAGAAAATGGATTCATATGACGTGTATTTGACAAGCATGACGTTACTATTAAAAAAAGCATGGAATCTTATGTAAAATGAAAGTAAATTCTAGGAATAAGTTGGGAATAGGGAAATTGAATAAGCATGAACTGTCGTAACTACATGCGAAAAAGCTCCCATATTTCAGCGTGTTGATATATACGTGCTTGCAACCATAAGCACATGATTTAACTCTTTTTTCCCCCTATAACCGGTTGGTAACAATGTGTCATCCGCTCTTGTATTTTTGACTGATTTTAGAAGTAATTTAATAACAGCAATTTGAATGAAAATTACAGACAGGCCCTATGCACATAACAAGCTCCAGAGCAATAGCGTTCCTTGGTCTGGGTTGTGCGCTTAGTACCCTATGTGTACCAAGGAAAACTGTTGACCCGGTTTTAATCTAAGCCTTCCTTCAAACGACAAAGATTTAGATGTAATTGGGTATTTTTCTTTCAGTTCGTGTATGTTTTCAAAGGAACTGTTAGTAGAGCCTGTAATGAGATATTATACCATATATGCTGCGGCAAAACCACAAATTACAGTTATTTCAAACTTATGTAACTGTGTAACAAAATACATAGAGATGATGCATATTATACGTTTCTGGAACAGTTACCAGAGACAGAGCAAGATGACTTTGTTTACCGTTAGAATATATACTACTGCTGGGGAAAAAGAGCCCCCCCCCCACACCCCCGTTTAACATTGTGCACGTGTTATGAGGATGTGTGTGTGGAGTTTGTTTACTTTTTTATACCATTGCATTTCACATCTGTTTTGGGAGGAAATGGTGGTCTTTAAAAAGACCTTTGTTGGTGGTTGTTGTTGTTGGGAGGCTGCATGCATGTTCCTCACACCACCGTACCTGAAAGGGATGCGAATTGCAGGGCGGTACGCCCTCAGTTTGGCAGACACTAATCTCTTGTTAATGGCAGACTATAATGCTCTGATGTTACAGGCCTGGCGCCATTACTGACGATACTTTTCAGTGGAAAGAAACCTGTGTCTCTTCACATGCCGCATCAAGTAATGGTTACCCGTCCCACCCGAGGGTGATCTCACAGTCTTGGTCCCCCAGATCCAGACTTCCTTTTGCATGCTCAGCCTCTGGTTTCCTGGAAAAGGTTGTAAGACCTTTTTACCGATGGGATGGAGCACTTCATTATCCTGCAGCCTCCTTCTGGGAAAGGCCACCTCCAATAACCCAATGATTCTGCCCCTGTCAAATTCCCGTGGTCAAATTCAGACAGTTGGGAGTGACCCGTACGTTGGCATTGTGGATTCACATTGATCCCAGTAGTGTCATGGCCCCCTTACAAAGCCTATGGGCACCCCGATCCCAGACACACTTTTAGCACCTCTCTGGCTGTTGTCTTGTTTTCATGACTTTTTGTGTGTGTGACTGCTAAGACTAACCCAAAGCTATCCTGTTGATGTTACATAATATTACATGCGACACCCACATTTTCCAGATAAAGGCACATTTAAAGCGGCCCATGTTATACTAATGGGAGTGGCTTCTTTTTTCCCCCAGCAGTATATATAGGTTGAGCGTGTGGGTGTCCTTCTGTCAAATCGAGCTTTATGTCATTGTAAAACTACGTATTGAGAATTATATTTTTACACTTACGTCTGTAGAAGGAATGTAGGTTTTTCTTATCTCGTGCTACATCCTGGTTGTAGAATGTGGGGAGCCCAAAGTCAGTTACTTTCAGAACAAATCGACCGTCTACTACACAATTTGAGCTCTTCAGACGCCTATGAAAACGCACTTCACTGCTGTGTAAATAACACATACCCTGCAACAAAGATGCGCAATATATTGTTATTCATTACTGGCAATTCACAGAAATTTCACCTGCCTTACACTGATATGTTTACCATTCGTAATTTACAGCAGACAATTTACAGAAAAAGTACATGCCCTGCGCAGAAATGTATACCATGTTATGCGTAACAGATGATTTACAGAATTAGCACACGCCCTGTACGGAGATGCATACCATATGTTACTTAATATAGTCAAGTTACAGAAATAATTAACACATGTCATTCACGATGCATACAATACGTGATTCACTGTAGGCAATTTTCAGAAAGTGCATATGCCCAACACATTGATGAATGTGATTTCTTTGTTGATCACAGGCCATTGACAGAAGCATCACATGCCCTACACTAAGATGTATGCCGTATGAGACAAATTACACGCACATAATTTTATGTATTTACAACAAGACTTGCAAGGAAGAGATGCATATCAACTGACATTCATTCCTGAAAACAATTTATATGTAGCGATTACCCATGATGCACAAATAGACATCTCCATGACAGAAATGCGTAATATACATATATCCAGAGCGCACATCATTCGTATGATATTCATATCAAACGTACATTTTATTTTACGTTGCTTGCATATACATGTAACAATTCATAAACTACAAGATAACCATGTTGAGTGTACTGTATTCATCCAAAAAGTGCCTACCAAACAACCATGAATTGACCACGGAGCGGTTGGGTTTCGAAGAAGCAACCCTCGGCACCGCTCATAAAATTAAAAATAGCGTTCAGAGAACGGATTACCCTAGGCGCTCGGCGCCCACAATATTTTTTTCCTCAATCATACATGTTTGGAGACTTCGCAGAAGAATACTTTACATATAATTTCCATATTTTTGTCTATGAAATAAAGAGCACTTCTGGATGTGTTCTTGCGGCAAGTTCTGGTGACAGAGACCACTGTACTGTGTGTCACTCATTCGGAAATCAAATAAACACTTCAAAAGTTTCACAACAAGTTTAAAAATAATAAGAAGGGTTTCAATAGGAATGTGGTCCAGTATAATGTGCATTTTTGAAATGAATTTGTGGAAGCTGCGTTGGATCCTTCTTGAGATATTATGGTAACGTTGTCCCCTTGTGCACCACTCAGACGACCTAAAGGATAAATACTTTAAAGTAAAAAAAAAAAAAAACTGAATAAATAAAAATAATGTGTGCTTTGATCCCGGTGTGGCTGTATCTCTAGCCAGGAACTTAGGTAACGTGCACATGTCCCTAAGTAAGGCAGATAAACTGTGGTTTTGAAATGACTGCCATTTTTGAAAAAAAAAAACAAAAAAAACAAAAAAACAAAAAAAAAAACAAAACAAAAAAAAACTAAATTCACTTACAAAATGCCATAAACCGTTGATTTTGCAGAATCTAACACAATTAAGACGGCACAGGTGTATTGTGTGAGGTATATTTGGATACAGGATGCGGTGCCGCATTATGCTAGTTTAAAGGGCAACACTATCCCGTAACAAGCTCACGATTTATATTCGCAGTGGATACTTCTTTGGTATTGACGTTTCGATGACAAGCATATTACTTGGATGCATTAACTATCGATTATCCGTTGAATGGGGCAGTAATGGAATTCAAGGACATGATGTCACTTAGGCCGATCAGTTAACAGTTGATTCCTAAAACAGTCGAGGGTCATATCCTCTTCATAAGTGAGCAGCGTTGTATCGCTAGCAAACAAATATGCTGCTTGTGGCTAGTGGTTCTCAAGAAAAAAGTTTGCTTGGGAAGTCCCTCAGGTATAAATTTAAAACGGTAAGGCATCCATACCCCTTTTTTATGTCTAAGTGCCAACCCAGACATATTGTTTTTCCTCGCGTTCTGATGGCACCCAAATTTGTCCGGAGTTTTTTCAGACACTAGTATTTCCCAAACCACCAAACTTGTCTTGGTGACTAACCAACCCATGATATTTTGCCAATAGGTTTGGAATAGTCACATGTTTAAAATTATGCAAATGAGGGGCAATTAAAATTTTAAAAGCTCCATAACTTCAAGACTATTGCAGATAGACACAAAATTTCAATGTGCATGTTTAGGTTTGTGACACCTGCCAATACAATGGATAGTAAATGATAGCTGTAGAATTTCAAATTATGCTGATTCAGGGCATTGAAAAATGTTTAAAAATTGGAAATATCCAAAACTACTATGGATACAAATGCCATTCCAACTTCAATATACAGGTTTGTGGCAAAGCGGCATCCATTGAGCCATGCAGCAAAGTTGTAAGATTTGAATTTATGAAATTAGGTGAATATGCAAAAATTAAATTTTGAATAGCTTCAAACTATTAAAGATGGAGGTGCCATTCTAACTTCAATTTATTGGTTTGTGCCATAGCCGCATCCAATGAACCATGATCCATTGCACAACTCTAATTTATGCAAGTAACAAGAATACACGAAACTTAAATCTTGAGTAATTTCAGAACTTTTATACTTAAAGATGCTATTCCAACATCACTTTGTAGTTATGTAAAATAGCCACGTCCAACGAACCACAAACCAAAGTTGTAGGGATTTAATTTATGCAAATTAGGCAAATACATAAAATCAAAATGTTGAATAGCTTCAAAACTAAAACAGTAGTGTCATGCAAACTTCACTTTATAAGTTTGTGACATGGCTACATGCAATGAGCCAAGAACCAAAGTTGTAGCATTTCAATTTATGCAAATTAGGCAAATACAAAAATTTGGATTATGTTGAACAATGGCAAAGTGTAGCATTTTAAACTATTCTCATTTTGAATTACAGTTTTGCTGTGAAGCAAATCTTTTTATAGTTTAAATTTTAGTTTTCGAAACTTGTCTATTTCTTCAAAGTTTGAATATGCAGCAACAAAGTATATGTTTTGTGACCACGGAACGGCCGGGTCTCGAACCAGCAACCTTCGGCACCATCGGACTTATCGAATCAGGACGTATGGCGGCTTATATGAACTACAGATCAACGTTACTCTCAATAATGATGTACGGAAAACAAGACACTCTTTAGTTCACTTATTTAGCAAAATACGGTATGAACCAAGTGTACTAGTAGCTCCTCAGTCCACCTCGGACGGCGCTTGTCTTTGAAACATTTTGGCGCTTGTCTTTGAAACATTTTGGTGGCTTATGATTACTTTGTCTGTAATAAAATTATGCCTTTTGATTATACTCAGAATTTCCTTATATTAACGCTGGGGATTTTTAATATTAACTGATCAATACAAAAGTACTCTGTTGAATTAGTCATTTTTCATGTAGGTGGCTCAAGCGGTGGCGGATGTTTTGCATCCTTCGCGGATTCATCCTGACTCCAGAGATGTGAGGTAATCCATTTTTTATCCACACTGACCCTGCTTTTGCCAATTATGGTTTTTGTCATTAGCAAACTGTATGTATGCGTTTACTTCAATGTCAAATAACATGTTATGAATCTGAATCTGAATCTGAAGTGTTACTTGTTACTTGTTCAGTTAAAAACAAATGCCCCTGGCTGTGCGCAGGTAACAAATTAAACTGACGTCAAAGGAGGTAATATGTTAAAGAGGAAAGAACCTCCATTTTAAATATGTTTCAATAAATGTCCAAGTTACCTAAGGCTAAACAAAAATATATGTGTTGTTCCGGTAACCCAACCGACCCCACTGAAAAGACCCGACCCTGAATTATTTTTATGAAACATAAACAAAAGAAGAAATAGTTTCAAGCTGCAGTTCCCGTATAAAAATTGGATCAACCCTGGCTGAAAGATTTAAGCCAGAAAGTGGCCGTCGTTTACAGTTATTTTTTCAATAAAGTAAACTCAAACACAGCATTTTATTTCAACTTTTCTGGAGGCTTCACTTGGGCTGGGGAAACAGCAGCTCTGTGTAGCCACAGCTGTTCGGTGAAACAGCACAGCCCCGGTTGTTTGGTTTCACGGTGATCGTTTTCGGAATGTTTCACTAGGTTCCAGGTGTCCGTTCTCCGAGTTACCATTTTATTTAAACTTCTCTGGAGGGTTCACTTGGGCTGGGAAACAGCAGCTCTGCGTAGCCACAGCTGTTCGGTGAAACAGCATGGCCCCGGTTGTTCGGTTTCACGGTGATCGTTTTCGGAATGTTTCACTAGGTTCCAGGTGTCCATTCTCTGAGTTACCAGGGCAAAGTCGTTAAAGTACTTTTAAAACATGACTTACTGTCTTAACTTTAACCTGCCCGCTCGGTTGTGTCTGAACCAGTTATCATCGTTAGTTACAAATCAAAATGCGACACGGTTCCTCGATCTAGCAAATCATGCACCTTGGTTAGCACCATTTTGAACATGGTGCAATGCATTGCAGGACAGTTGCACAAAAATCATTTGTTTTGGATATCAAAGTGAATCGTGGCCACCGCATACATCATACAATGATTGATGCTCTGGAATATCTGCAACATATATACTTTTGGTTTCATATATTATAAACATCCCCCCCCCCCAGATCGTCCCGATACTATCCTCATTCACAAACCACTGGGAGCGGAATCCATAATTTTCAAAATGTCAGCCAAGTCTGAGGGTTAGTCGTATCACGAGACATGCATATTATTTTCCCGCCACAAAGCAAGGGCTCACGCTTCATCAATCATGGAGGACACACATTTATATCATTGTCTTAGAGAGGGCTAGATACCCCTTTCTGACAAAATTAGGATATTTTAGTGAAGTTAAATTTACAAATGTCAACGTTATATTCATTTTGTGCTTCCTAAACCAGTTAAAATTATAAATTTCCATCTGCCTGTACTAAGTTATCTTTTTTTCAAAATCTTAGTAATATTCCGCTTCCTCGTACAGGCAGCAGCCCGTATTTCACCAGGCGAGACTATTGTTACTAAGACAACCTGGTATGCAATTGTGGTGGGAAATTTATATGCATGCCTCGTATTGGATAATTTGAAGATCTAATATCCAAAGTACATATGTGATATGCGTTAAAGGAAGGTTAATTTGTGGAATGAATGTAATGTATAGTATATAATGGAACTTTTCCAGTGTGAGCATTACATGAAAATATAAATATGATGCCTTATAATTTCCAGTTGTTGGCTCCAATGGGCGCCAGAATAGGAATATTGTATCAGACACTGAAGTAGAACCCAGGCTATGAATTAAAGTTTCCCCTCGTCAAGTACTTTATTCTTATGAAAAGTGAAGTCGGATTGCTATACCACTTTTATGAAGAAAATTGTCTTTGACAAGAGGCAATATATCCTTTATTCACTCTTTTATTGTGCAGAATTGCCTGTCGTTTGGAAGTTGCTCTCGTCAAGCATCTCTACTTTCCGTCACAGTTTGACAACACGGGTCTGTGACGTCACGACAGGGAGCTTGTACACCAACTCCGATTGTAAATATTGACTTGCAGCAGTGAATGTCAGTGTGCTCATGGCTTATTGGATTAATAAAGGGATGCAAACAAGAAACTCTTCCGGGTTGTCCAGTTTGAACTCATCCACAATGGTGAACCAATGTTTGAAGGAGCCATGGGCTACGACAAAGCTGATCTTTGCTGGTGCAACTGGTACTGAGTCTGTGCCCAGCTGTGACCATGCCGTAGCGCTACCATGCAATATGACCAAAGCTGGCGCTCGGGAAGTTTACACACTATTAAGGGATGCTTTTCAAGTCTTTGTCCGAAAAATCCTATATAAGTGACTGGCTGAAGTTAAGGTTTCTGAGTGCTGCCAGATTATAGCCTACAATGAGACGACAGGCCATTTACTCTTGGGGACCTTTAAGTGGCAACACCTGGCACACAAGGCAAGAACCCCCCCCCCCCACCCGCAAGGGAGCCTCAATACTGGCGGGCGTGTTGTCCAACATTTTACACGTGTTTGACATGGTATCATAATGGATTCATTTATGGCATGGTTGTCCCCAACCGCCCCCTCTAAAATTGACCTACGTCGCCAAAATATTTACTATTTGAAAATTATACTGTATCATATAACAATAAAAGGCCATTTACGGCTCGACCAAAGCGAGGGGTGCAAATGACCCTTCCAGGTCACCAAATCGCCACAAGGACCTCCAAAATGACATAATTACCATTGATAATAAAGTAGTATAGGAACCTATATGAACACTTGTTCTTTTGTCCCCCATAAGCAAAATGATTTGGGGGATATGCACATGCCCATGCTCATATTGCTACTATGAGGCATAATCGTGTGCGCTGGCAGTCTTGAATGAAAACATTTGCCACCAGCCAACTTGAATTGTGACTACTTCACACAATTTAATAGGGAGGGCAGTTTCTTAAGTTTCCAGAAACCTCCCCTTCACGGCGCGAGTCATCGCTTTCATCCGGGTACTCGCCTGCAGGTGAACATTGGTCTCGGCGGATTTGCAAACACTGTGATAACATTGTACATATCGGCAATCAAAGTGCCAAAAATGTTCCTTTTCACGTAATATCTGCTAATAAATTTTACACACAGGAAAGATAAGATTGTATTATAGCAGAGCATGAATGCATTTGTACGTATTTTGCGTAAAAAAAGGGAAAAATCCATTTGAACCGCGGTGACTGGGAACCACATTCTGCTTGTTACATTCCTGCGTTGCGCCACTCGACTATGTGAATGGTCGAAAGAAATGCAATAATAAAGAATATTCTTCGACAGTTATTAAGATAATGCAATGATCACATATAACAGATTATCGACATAGCACACAATATGGACTCAACAGCATGAGAATTTCGTAAGACTCCTGTTGCAAGGATCAAATGTGATTAACTCCACAAAAATGTGTATTGGGTTGATTCCTTGATTGTACCGGTACTACTTTCTACAAAAAGTATTTATTAATGATAACATTATCATGATTATGAGTTACACTTGGTTATTTCATTCGCCAAGAAAAACGCTCAGTTTGCACCATGCGTTAACACATCATAGTATGCGACGCTACTCATGTTGACCCGCTATTGAATACCCGGATGAAGCTGTCCGCAGCGCCACATGGCGGTCAATGAGAGAACGTAAAGTTATTGCTCTACCATATTACCAGCGGCGACACTTCCGTTTATACATGGGTCAAACCATGCTTTGGCCATCTGCATTAATATAAATTAGAGTTTACCATCGAAAACATTGGCGAACCTGTTTGGAAACAAGAGGATCATGATGGTCCTGTGTTCTGCACACTGAAATCTGCTTTTACAGTATTGCTACACATGCACTGTAGTCTGTACACCTATATACATGAACAGTGGCACCGAAGTTTGAAACATTCTAGCAAAAGTCGAAAATGGGCTTAACACACAAAAATTCAAAGAAGAGAATCATTATGATCGTGTGCATGTTGTGGACAAAGGGAGCTTGGTACGATACCCACTCCCATTTTGTGATGTGGTGAATAATACATGAAATTCATGAGGAATGTGACTGCAAATGGTAACCACAGGCTTTGGATGGATCATTATCAAGATATAAGCTTATATGTCATTGAACTTTAATTTGATCTTGCAAGGTCAAATGGGACCATACCAAAACAAACCCCACATTGCAGTTTCTTATTGATATTTAACAGGGACAAGGGGCTCACGATATACCATTACTGAGATATACTGTGATGGGCCAATATGGTAGTTTTGCCTTTCAAGGTCACTTAGTCAGAAGTAACATTACGAAAAGGAGCCCTAATGAGTATTATGGTACTAATGCCCAATAGTAACATATGGCCTATGCTGTACTATTACGAAGATTCCAATATTTCACTTGACCTTTAAATAAATTCTGACCATGCCTCAAGCTTAAAATCAACGCTACCAATAGATACCCCACAGGAGTTTTCTTCCTATTCTTACTAGTGATCATGGGCCTAGGATCTACCATTACCATCAAAGATACAAGTCAATATGCAAGTTTGATCTTAAGGTCATTCAAAGTCACAATTGTTAACATCTTAGCAAACTCCACAGCAATTTGCACAAACTTTCATTATCTAAAGTCAGATTTTATTCTGATGAAATTTTAAACAATCCTGTTGAGCTAATGTGGAAAAGAAGTCAAAGAAAGCCATTACACACAAAAATTCATTAAAAGACAAGAAAAATTGCTGCGCCACCAGGTGGCCAAATAAGAACAAGGGGACTGCAGGTGATTTCCCATTACTTCGT
Organism: Hermodice carunculata; assembly: GCA_964020975.1. Taxonomy (NCBI): domain Eukaryota; kingdom Metazoa; phylum Annelida; class Polychaeta; order Eunicida; family Amphinomidae; genus Hermodice; species Hermodice carunculata. The sequence continues at coordinate 87,265,907 of OZ026616.1, read as the reverse complement.
CAAATATTAACATATCTGACAGCCAAACTATGGGCTGGCGGCTCCAAAAACCCTACTGGATTGTGTTTTTCAGTGATATGTCTCTAAAAAAAATTATAGAGCAGCAGTTCAACGCGTTTCGCCTCCAACGGGGCTCATCAGGTACTGCGTTCACTAGCTCGTGTTTGATCACGTGCAAACAGCCATGGCCGTCTTTATATATACCCCAGGGTAACACATCCATAATATCCTACGTTACGTAAAAAGGTGAAAAAAATTAACATATTCCGTTGTCTTAAGTTTCAAGCAACTTTGTTCAGCCGTTCTGGAGAAGTCAAAATTAGCCTTAAATAACAAAAATTCATAAAAAATAAGAAAAAAATGGAAACATATCCATATTATTTTTGGCAAATTTTCATTGTCTAAAGTCAAGTTATGTTCTGACAAATTTTCAAGCAATTTTCAAGCAATTATGTTCAGCCGTTCTGAATAAGAAGTCAAAAATAGCTTTAAAACCCAAAAATGCATAAAAATAGGAAACAGTTGCAACATATCCATATCATTTTTGCACATTTAAATTGTCCAGGAATTCTGTTTAGCCATTCTGGAAAAACAGTCAAAAAAGCCTTAGGGCACAAAAATTCATGAAAAAAAGAGAAAAATTGATCACCACTTGGTGGTCAAAATACGAACTAATTATTCCCAGGAGACCCTATGTGTAATGTTAATGCAATTGCACAATTAGTTCTTGAGATGATTTTTTTTCCAAAAAAAACAATTAAAAAAAATGCATTAAAAATAGAAAAATGATTGCATTATCATCTCCTTCACAAACTTGGCAGAAGTCTACCTAGGAATTATCCATGTGAAAAATCAAAACATTCCAAGCACTGTTTTATAAAAGAAGTCAATAATGTAAGATACGTTAGCCATATATACCATGCAGTGGTAGCACTTACTGATGGTCGCAAAGTTTGAGTACCCTTAAATTCGTCAAAAATTAGCATGTCCATATCATTTTCGCAAACGTTTATTATCTGAAGGCAAATTATATTCTGATAAAATTTTAAGCAATTCTGTTCAGTTGCTCGTGAGAAAAAGTCAAGAAATAGCCTGAACACACAAAAAAATCATTAAAACAAGATACGTTTGTAAAACATAAACGCCCCCCTCCCTCATTACCCTTGCCCTCGCTACCCTATTGATAGTGGTAGAAGGGGCAATCATGACCTTAAAAAATTAGTAAAGGTTGATCATACATCAATGTCACATATCTTTATACTTTAACCTAGCCCTTAAAAAACGACTAAAAACCTGGGCAATACAAAAGTTATAGCTGAAAAATTAGTCATCATTTGGAAACCATATTCAGCAAAGTGGCTTTATGACCTTGGAAATAATGGCAAGGTCACTCATTTTCACTTAACCTTCTTCAGTTATTGTGCAAAAAAAAAGGAAGTCTACTGTCTGTGTGTGGCCCTCAAAACTGGGTCAAGGTCACCCATCTACAAACTCAAACTAGCCCTTATAGGCAACCATAAAGCTGTGCAATATAAAAGTGCTACCTCTAAAATGCAAGTTATCATGCAGAAACAGTATTTAACCAAATGGCTCTGTGACCTTTGAAATTGAGTCAAGGTCACCCATCTTCAAATTTGACCTAAACCTGAATACGGACAATTATCCAGTGGAATATACAAGTCCTAGTTTAAACACCTCTTCAGTTATCATGTGGAAACTTAAGTTAACTCAGGTACCAACCCATTTCAGTAAAATGGCTCTGTGACCTTTAAAATGAGGTCAAGGTCATCCATCTTCAAACTTCGCCTAGCCCCAAATATGGACTATAATCCTGTGCAATATAAAAGTCCTAGCTTAAAAACCTCTTCAGATATTGTGCGGAAACCAAAAGTAACTCAGGTACCACTGTGACCTTGGAAATAACGTCAAGGTCACGCATCTTCAAACTTTGCCTAGCTTTTGATTAGAATAATACACCTGTACAGTATCAAAGTCCTAGCTCAAAAACTTCTTGAGTTATTGTGCGGAAACCACAGTCTAACTACAATCTCTCTGTGACCCAGAAAACTGGGTCTAGGTCACCCATCTTCAAAATCAACCTAGCCCTTACAGAGAACCATAAAGCTGTGCAATATAAAAGTTCTAGCTCCAAGGTATAAGTTATCATGCACAAAGCATGAAACCATATTCTGTAAAGTGGCTCTGTGACCTTTAAAATGAGGTCAAGTTCATCCATCTTCGAACTTCGCCTAGCCCCAAATATGTACTATAATCTTATGCAATATCAAAGTCCTGGCTTAAAAACCTCTTCAGTTACTGTGCAGAAACCAAAGTTAACTCAGGTACCACTGTGACCTTGGAAATTTGGTCAAGGTCACCCATCTTCGAACTTCGCCTAGACTAGAATGATACACCTATACAGTATCAAAGTCCTAGCTCAAAAACTTCTTGAGTTATTGTGCGGAAACCACAGTCTACCGACCGACCGACCGACCGACGACAGACCGACCGACATGTGCAACGCTATATGCTCTACCTTCTTCGAAGGGGGGCATAAAAATAAGACAAAATTGCAGCGCCACCTGGTGGCCAAAATAACAACTAGGCAGCCCCAGGTGACTATATATGTAATATAAAAACAATTAGCCAATTAGTTCTTGAGATAAAGAAGTATTGTTTTTTTTTTTTAATTTTTCCTCAAAAATGAAATTAAAAATCAATTTCAAAAGATATTACATCATCATCTCCTTCGCAAACCTGGTAAAGGTCCACCGGGGTAACATCCATATGCAAAATAAAAACGTTCGAAGCATCGATTTTTTAGAAGAACTTTATAATTTAAAATGTCTAACGATGGAAGGAAGGGTGGACGAATGGACAGACGGACGAAAACGGATTCCAATTGCTCTGCTGAGTGACCAGTTAGCGAAGCTAGAAAACAGCACCCGATATTACCCAAGTTAAATACGTCGAGTGTGACACCTTGAAATAAAATTTTGTATCTCTGCTCTGGCATATCATGGGGGTAACTGGGACCTTGTTTATGAAAATCACAGTCTCATATGCCCATGCAAAATTATCGCGCCCTCGCTTTCATGACCTCGCAAGCAGTTTTAAAGCTTCCTGGTCCGTGAGGTTTTCTTCACCCGTGCAAGTTGCCTCTCGCTAATGCACTGAACGTTACGAGCCCCCGTGTCGTGAAACTAACCTCACGGAACCAGAGCCGCACGGTAGTATTTGATATTGGTACCCCAACAAAAATAGTAAGTGTACTCCTGATGGCAGGATGATCATTAGATCCATGACAGGGTTAAAAATAACAAACTTCACCAAATATATAGTGATAATTATAAAAGGCAAGCAATTTGAAACAATTAATCCATAAAGAGAATATACCGTATAATATTGCGCAGGCACTGCGGGCAACAGCGTTTTAATCGGGCAAAAAACGGCAGTGGGAACCATGTAATTTAAGCTCTCAAGTGCTCGGGAAGCGAGGTACTTTTTACGCATGCAAAGTATCTCGCGCTGAAGACAGAAGAGCGAGGTGTGGATCATTGCTTGAGAGACAGCGTAAAATCTAGCTAGTTTTCACTGCGCATCAAGCCTTCCAGGTGGATTGAAGCGGCAGATTCGTGACAGCTAGCTCGCTTTCACGGGCGAGGCCTCGAGCACGCAGCACCCACTCCAGTTGTACAGGAATCCCGTGGTCCCACAAGGCTCTTTTCTGCGCTTTCGGTTGTTTATCATTTTCATGACAGGAAACTCTACTCACACTATCTCTATTTGCAATTTTTTTTTACAGTTCATTATAAATTTGATGCCAAAATATGTGAAAATGTAGAATTATAATCGAAAATATATGTCAAAGAATGGCGATGACCTTTTTACTCGTTTAATATGTAGTAGGCACAGCCCAAGATGCGAGCGTCAGCATTACAAAGTATCAATAACTAGAAAAGACGATTTGCTTCACACCAAATCTGTCTGGGTGCCTTCAAAGTGAGAACAGCTTGAAAGGCTACACTTTGCCATTATTCAACATACTCTAAATTTCGTGTATTAGCCTAATTTTTATCAATCAAAATGCTAAGCTTTGGTTCTTGGTTCCAGGGATGTGGCCATGCCCCAAATGTATAAAGTGAAATTTGAATTAAGCTTTGGTTCTTGGTTCCAGGGATGTGGCCATGCCCCAAATGTATAAAGTGAAATTTGAATGAAACTACTATCTATAATAGTTTTAAAGCTATTCAACATTTTAATTTTGTGTATTTCCCTAAATTATATGAATTATAAGCCTAGAAGAAGCAATGGTTTATTGTTCATTGGATGGGACTATGCCACAAACCCATTGATTAAAGTAGGTATGGCACCTCTATAATAGTTTTGAAGCTATTAAAGGTTTACATTTTGCACATTCACCTAATTTGTTAACTTATCTTAAATGAAAGACCACCTGTCCTATGTGACAATTTTTGTCTTGTATTAGGGGTGGTCTTAAATTACAGGTACCACTGTACAGTGAAACCTCTCTGCAGTGGGCGCACTTGCGACCAGAGAAAAATGCTTACTCCTGAGAGGGTCAGCCCTTCTGGGCAGTATTGGTGAGTATATGTGCATGTACAGTGTACACATATTATAATTCAGGGATGTGTGTGTATACATGCAATACAAAACTGTCTTTGTTCCTTTATTACATAAACAAATTTTAACAGATGCTGTCACAAAACTACATGTGCATGTACCTGTGAACTGAGACATGCACTATACTGACTCAATATTGGCTATGAAGAACAGGCTTCTTCTCACTGGTTATAAGAAAACAAAGGCATGCAAGTGTCAAGTGAGATGACACATATCCACACACTTTTTTCAAAATTCATCAAGCTGTGAAAACAGTCATTGAGGACTGTAAGTCCAGACTTTGATGGGTCTAGCAAACTCAGCTCTGAATGTAGTCTTTTTAACAGAGGGTACACTCAGACTTGTTCTGCATAGAATCCAGTCCCTCTGATCCCTTGGGACTGATAAGCCCAGCAGTCTCCTAGCCTCTGGCGAAAACAGACCAGCTAGGACACTGATCAGTCTCAGTCATGGTGCACTTACAGCTCTGTCAAGCATTAGTGTGAACATGCAGCAGATATGTTTCTTGGATGAACAGAAACAAATTCTCTGTATTTTATTGAGAACCTCATTACACAGTTGTTGGGAGTTCCCCCACCTCCCAATTGCCATAAGACCCAAACCTTTCAAACCATACACACAGCAGGCATGGCTAGAAGGCTGCCCATGAGACAGGTTCAAGTATCATGAATGCAAAATGGTTGCCTAGCACCATGGAGACTTGTAACATGCAGTACAGCAGAAGCCCTAGTCAAAATGTGGATTGTTGAAAAATTCACTGAATTTAGCATACATTAAAATTCCACAACTTTCGTTTGCATGCTAATGGATTTGCCAGATGCCTCAAAAACTTATATGTGTAGGTTAAAACTTTGTGTCCATCTAAAACTTTTTGAAGATATAAAGCTTTTAAAATTTTAATTGCCCATAATTTGCTTAATTTTAAACATCATGACTATTTCAAGTCAGGTGCCTAATATCACTGGTTGGTCAGTCCTAATGGCAAGTTTGGTGGTTTTCGGAATGATAGTGTCCGAGAAAAAATCCGGACAAATTTGGTCGTAAAGAAGAAAGAAAGTGAGAAAGAAAGAAAGAGTTCTTAAAAAAACAAAATGTATGGGTTGGCACCTTTGTTGGAATCTTCTGGGACAACACCAAATCTCAGCTGGCATTAGCAAAGTAGAGTTTTGGGGCCGCTGACGGGTATAGTGGGAACTGTGATCTGGAAGGCCTCCAGAAGAAGCGACCTGCTGACTGCACTGCCTGCAGACATTTCTAAGGTGAGACGCAACATGCACAACAAATGTTACATATTGGGGGGGGGGGGCGGTCTTAATTTAGATTTAGGTTACCCTCACACCTGTAAAGTGTTTTTATTCCGCCGCAACCCATTTCCAGCCCTAGAAGCGCGTTTGCCAGGTCCAGGTACCATCGAGGTGTCAACGATGTGAGCTGGTGAATCGTTATCCTTTATTACACTTTATCGACAACGTTTTCTGAACAGACGTGAATTATTGACATAATTTCCATAAGCCCCGGTAAGCTTGAGACTTCTATTTAAATAAGACTGCGGAAATTACCCAGATTCATAAAAAAGGCAATGACTGCACCCATGAGCGCATGCGCAGTAGGGGTGACGAAGAACATAAGTTCATTGACTAGATACTGAGTAGGCTTCTGGTTGGATAATTTACCGCTCTGTAATGTCCTGTTCTCGCGTGTGTTTTTGGTAACAGCTCGCTGACGCTTGCTATAATAACTGTGAAAACATTGCTTCGAAGAAACATTACAACGGTGCCATAGCATTAAGTTTAGTTTGCACATTTCTAAAAGTAAATTTTATTGTAACTTTTAAGTGGATTTAGAGTATTGTGTACAGAATAGTATCAGTCAGCGGTAAGATTACTGATACTCTAAAGTACATCTTTAAATGCTGTAAAACGAATAGGAGAACACATCATAAAAAACAACGCAACTGACACTACCACTCTTTTATACTGTCCAATTTGTAGATACTGGCCCGTTGCCTGGTACTTTTTTGGCGAAACGGCGACCAAGCAGTTATAACGATCATGAAAAGGGCTCTCAGGTTATTTACATAGACTACAAACCAGCATATGACATATTCTTACAGGTATGACTGAGCTCTTTAACTCTCCATGTGATATGTATGAGAACTATGGCACTCCAGGCTAACGAAATATTCACAAACAAGGTCCCAGCAACCGCACTGATAGACTTGAACAGAAAGATTCAAACTTTATTTATTTCAGATATGGAAATCTTGGAAAGCTCCACATGTAAAGTTAACCAACCTTGAGCTGAAATAGTTTTGTTGCAATGTCAATTGAATGTGGAATAAGCTGCTCAAGGAACATGGAACCACATTGCTTGGTGATTTTTGCCAGCACGTTGGGTCGCTACAGTTACACTCACAAACGGAGCTAGAGCATAGCTGACAAAAAATATTATCAGGAGGCCATTTGCATCATGACCAGGGTAATTATGATTCGATCTAGGAAAGGAAATCTAACAACCCCCCCCCCCCAGATTGCTTAGCGATATCAGGAAAAACGAAGAGCGGTTGAGTTTATTTCCATGGAGATGCAGACGTGTGGATATCGTGAAATCAACAAGGATACTGTCCACTACCTTTACACTTACCCGGACGATATCATTGATGAGAGAGTACCGAAACATCCAGTCTAACTTGATGGCGTCGTTTGCTAGTATGTCCTACATATTATGAAAAAAAATTGAACATCAAATGAAATGGGAGCCATATAAAGCATACATTACACAATTTTCGTGTCAACAGGAACTGTCTTAACCTGGTGTATCTGGTACCGTGTATCCGGTACCATGTATCCGGTACCGCGTATCCGGTACCGTGTATCCATTTGGAAAAGGCAAGTTAAGATCCAGTTATGTAAAAAGTCTATGGCGAGCATATTGTGTATTTGTACAAACCCAGTTTAGCATAGTCATTGGACTGATTCTCCATTCTTCCTACAAATGGCCACCAGAATTAGCCTTTATACTGTCGTTATTTCAGCATATATGTTTTGCCTTTTATAATCGACAGTTGAGTCCATAAACTTGCATACTCCCTGTCGCAGTACATATATTCAGGGGCAAAATTAAAGTCTCAGGCAACACAAAAGCTTATCAAACTTATGCATAAGACGTAGCAGTTTCCAACAGTTTGACTCAGTAAGGCACAATATTGTTCATTGTTCTTCAAAAAAGGTTACCACACAGTCATTGTTCATTACCCTGAGACAATAATGCTGTAGAAATATTTTGATGGCACAATGTAATTAAAAGATTATATACCTTGTACAATAGGACCGGGTTCATGGGGAATCGGTTTGCAGATAGACACAGCACTATGCAAATCGTGTGCATTAAACTGTAATCACACTGACTTAAGATCAGACAAAAGCACCACATCGTGAACTAAATTCTCTCTGCATCCACATGTAGTCACACTAACATTACATGACACAAAACTACTGTACTATCTACTAAATGCTCTTTGCACCAATAAGTAACCACATCAACTTTCCACCAGAGAAAACTACTGTATTACATACTACAAGTAAATGTCTGTGCATCCACATCCACATGCTAATTTTACATTAGATAAACCTACTGGGTATGTGCATATACAAATACTCTGTGAGAGCCACATGTAACAATAATAAGATTACATCAGAAAAACCTACTGGTTATGTCCAGATACTCTGTGAGGTCACATGTAACAATAATAACATTACATCAAACAAACCTACTCGTTATGTCCAGATACTCTGTCAGGCCACAGGTAATAATAGTAACATTACATCAAACAAACCTGCTGGTTATGTACAAATACTCTGTGAGGCCACATGTAACAATGATAACATTACATCAGACAAACCTACTGGTTATGCACAAATACTCTGTGAGGCCACATGTAACAATAATAGCATTACATCAGACAAACCTACTGGTTATGCACAAATACTCTGTGAGGCCACAAGTAACAATAATAACATTACATCTGACAAAACTGCTGCATTATGTACTTAATGGGTGAATCTACCCTTTCACACGATGGTTAAATGACAACAGTCAGTACAGGATGGTAGGATCCACCGGAAAAGAGACTACAAGAGAGACTGCAGCAAATTGTAAGATCCACCGGAAAGGAAACTACAGGAAAGACAGCAGCAAATTGTTCGATACTTTTTACAGTGTTCTAACCTGTAAACTCCCTTTTGGACAGTATTCAGTCAAAATTGCCACACAATCCGGGTCGATACAGGCTCCGACAAAACGGGTTAAGTTGTCGTGCTGAAGCGCCCTGATCTAAAAATGCGAAAATAAAGCTGACTTACCCATGCTTGGTCATAATAGTTTATTAGTGTTGAGGTAATCAGTGAAATGAAAATGATTATTTGAACAGGGAGCTTCCTGAGCACTAGTTGGTCAGTCATGTGAAACTCGTGTATCACTACAACGTACCTAGGGTGACTAAATGAACCTCGTTGTACTTTACGAAGACCAATGCGATCATTATCTGCTCATAATTCACTTGTAAATTATTTATTTATGATAGTATAGACACATTTGTTTCACATGGATTGTGAAGAAAGTCAAGCATAAACTTATCGAGTCACTCTCCATGGCACATATGTTGGCGCATACATCCTACTTTGTCTGTGGTGGAGGAAACCGAAGATTTCGGAGAAAACCACCGTGCACGGTTAAAGTGGTAAGTTTTCTTCGAGTTCTTCGGTTTCCTCCACCACAGACTAGGTAGGAGGAAAACGCCAACATCTGTGCCATGGAGATCGCAAAGCACGTTTACCCTTTACACATTTTAATGTAACATACCAGAATCTAAGATGGGATACGCATGGGTTAGCAAAT